>OZ035840.1:5161494-5171494 GCA_964034765.1 Knipowitschia caucasica | reverse complement strand
GTCGTCTCATGATCCACTGTGGACTTTAGTGTACGCCGTACGACTACACAGATCCACTGGAGACTTTATAAATATCTCATTACGTCCGCTCCGCCCGTGAAGGACTTCAGAGTTCAGTGCCCGACCACATCTTGGTGACAGCGAAAAAGAAAAAAGAAGCAGATCCACAGTCACAGCCAGAGTTTTTGCGTCTCAGGATAAAAAAAAAAACACTGAGCAAGTTTTGAAATCATTAAAACTTTATGGTAGAACATCTTCCTGTTCAATGACAATGTGTGTATTTACACAGAGGGAGCCTGCTGTTGTAGACGGAAAGTAAACTGGCAAACAAGTTGTGAAACAGACCTCCATCTTCAATTCAAACTGTTTTACTTTGATTGGATCATTCACCGTTAAAGTAGCAACATGTCAATACGTCTTTTAAACTGATAATAGTATTTCAGAGATATTTGGATGTCAAAATTCCATCCATCCAATCCATTTTCTCCCGCTTCATCCGTTGCCGGGTCGTGGGGGCAGCAGTTTAAGCAGAGATGCCCAGACTTCCCTGTCCACACACACTACCCACACCTTGTTTTTGTTTTCATTTTAATGTCCCGTTCTCCACCGTTTTACCAATCTGAAAGTCCATGATCCAGGTTTTAATTGTTTTTATGGATCTATTTATTTTTTAATCAAAAAGTGAACATAAATACAGACATAACAGACAAAAAAGTTTTGAAAGAGTTTTATTTTGACGGTGTTTACACTTCATCTCGCCCTTTGCTTGGCTACACTCTGCCTCTTAGACAAAGTAGTTTCATGGAAGCGGCCCCTCCTGGAACAGCGGGGCCTAAATGAGCAGGTGTGGAAGCCGAGGTGAGGAGGCGACAAAGATAAAGTCTACCTGACATGTCAAAGCCGCAGCCGCCTGACCATCACCTTGTCCCGGCTGTGATCGTCCCCGGCCCCTGCAGCGGTGGCGGCAGGGCGGCTGTGACACATATGGCCAATTATAGGTGGAAGTGAAGAAGATGATTCGAGCTGAAAGCCTGTTCACACGAGGCGGGTGTCCAGACGCTCTGCGGCTGAAGGGCCTCTGCACAGACTCCGTCTCCTGCCATCTCCTCGCCTTCATCTCTCTGTGTGAGCAAGTTTTTATTGTTACTTTTATTCTGGGATGCTTCTTATTTGCTTTGTCATCATGCTAAAGTCAATATTATACTTCATTCTTGCTTCATTATCCTAAAGTTAGAGATTTTAGACTTGCTTCCTTATTCTGGTAAAGTACTAGATGTTAGACTTTTTTTTCATTTTTCTAAAGCTATAGATTTCAGACTTGCTTCTTTATTTTGCTAAGTTAGAGATTTTATACTTGCTTCCACTGCGTTCTTATACTTACCTTTTTTTATTACGCTAAAGCTAGAGATTTTATATATGCTTCTTCTTTACTGTTCCGTAACAGTTGATGCAACACTGACATTTTCCCTCACAGAGATAGGAGCAAAGTCGACATATTGTACATGTTTTTAGTGGTTGGCTAAACCGGAGCACCTGGAGGATTCCTGGCAAATCATGCAAACACAGGCAAAACATGCAAACTCCCCTCAGAAACACCCCGTTCTGACCGGGATTCAAACCCAGAACCTTCTTGACGAAAAACGAGAGTGCTACAGATGTAAACAGACAACTATATATTACTGCACTAGAATATACAGCATTTTATACTTCTTAAAGGCTAACGTCAGGGGTTTTTAACTTAAAAGTACACAGGAGGAATTTCTACTTCTGGGTGGATCATCAAGACTATTGGTCCTCCTAACTGTCAATCATTCTGGTGATACGAGCTCATCCAATAAGACCAGAGAGTTTTGTTCAAAAAGGCGGGGGGGGGGCGTTTCGTTCATGTCTTAAAGTCTTGCTCCTCCTTCCTGCTGCTCTGTAACTTATGATGCAACCATAAAGCTTTTCTTAATCTTGATCATTAAATATGAATAAAAATTGCTTACTGATAATCTTTCTAACAATGAGGTTAGCTTGACTTGCTCTCCACGTGCAAAATAGAAACTGACAACCCCCGACTTTCTCTGCAACAGCCAAAGCTCTCACTACAAACTTGTCAATCCAAACCATGAAAGCTGACGCCAAACCCACGGTACTCTCTCTACTATTGTTGGAGAACCACTGTACTAGATCAATACTGGCTGTTCTGCCTCCGTTTTTTAGTGGCTAGATGAACACCTGTTTAATTGTGATTGGTACATTTTGATTTACTTGTAAATGAGTTTCTAATAATTAACTTTAAACACCTTTTTCTTATTGGTTTGGTTTCTATGTAGTTCTTGGTTCATTTGGTTGCTGTGCGTGGTTGCTAGGCAGCAGAAGGCTCTCTAATGTAAACATGCCTGTTAACAGTTAGTAACAGTTTTGCTGAAGTTACTACTGTCTCCACTTGTGTCTCAACCTTTCTTCATGTACGAAAGCAACGACTGTAAGTTTGAGTGTTGCTAATCGTTCATTTCTGTTAATCAAAGCTAAATGTACATTATTTCTGTTTTATTTATAGTTACACTCGAGCTTTTTACGATAACCTGTCTACAAGTCCTGTATTAAAGGATCAACCTGGCTCGTGAAGACCGAGTTTGGCTTGCTGTTGATTTACGTTAACATACTCCACGTATACAACGCGTATTGAGAACAGTGCACTGGCTGTTTACTTCCTCTTATTGCTGCGCGTCCGTAAGGGTTAGCAGGGGAGAGGCAATATTCAGTTCATAAATCATGCAGTAAAAATGTCATGGGGGTAATTGTGGTTTTCTAACACCTTTAAAGAGAGGCAGCTCGTGTTAGTGGGTTAACACCAGCGACGACCCTCATTCCTTCTCATTACGAGCTCATAGAGGCGTCGTCAAAGCTTTAGGTTTCTGGCTCCTCTGTGGCCTCTGGGCTTATTTTTTCAGCGTGCGAAAAGACTGAGAAGCGATGTGGAATTATTATATCAAAATTAAACCGTTCTTATTATGTAGTACGTTTTTTTTATTTATATACCACCTTTTCACTACAGATCTGAGTCTCAAAGCGGTTTACAATTGTTAATTTTGGGCATTTGTCTCTCACTCCAGACAGAGATGGGAGCGGGGTCGCCAGTACAGGAGGCACATGCCAGAACTATTGGACATATTTTTAGTGGTAGGGGAAACCGGAGTACCCGGAGGAAACCTACGCAGACACGGGGAGAACATGCAAACTCCACTCAGAAAGGCCCTGGTCCGACCGGGATTCGAACCCAGGACCTTCTTGCTGAGAGGCGAGAGTGCTATCCACTCAGCCACCGTGCCGCCCATGTAGGTCGTCTCAATGGGCGTTTTAGTTTACACAGTCAAGTAGACGGTTTTAGTGAGGTAAAGCTGGGGTACATGACTCTCAGCCCATGGAAATGTATCTATTTTAAAGGAGCAGTAGTATGTAAAAAATGTGGCCAGAAGTGGTACTGCAGCCTCTCCCACTCTCCCTGACTCAGGTTGCCAGATATGCAGACGAATCCAGCTGGGACCATAACAGCTGAATAGACAAGAGTTTTGTCAACAACAAATCTATAACCAACAACTTTTTCACAAAGATAGAAATCCTGGTTTTATTCCTTGTTTTGTTTTAATGATTTGAGAATCATAACGAGACCTTTTTAGTTCTGCGCCACATGTTCCGTTTACCAGTGAGATTAGCTCGACGCTGTGAGTTCTGGAAACCCGGATTACGGACTTTCTGATTGGTTAAACAGTGGAGGGTGGGACATCGAAATGAAAACAATAACCAGATTTAGGGGCTGCAAAATCCAAATATCTCTGAACTACTGTTATCAGTTAGATAAGTATTGGAAAAGAACATGTTTTATTAATGCCTTTTGACAGATTAGGGCCCTTTAATGAGGACTTGACATGAAAATCTTACATATTGCTCTTACATAAGTCTGTATAACTCCATCACCAGTTTTACATTCATGTATTTGTGGACATGGTGCGAAAGCCAGATACCATTAGAAGCTGTGCAGGGCAGGGCTTGGTTAGTCCTGCGATGGGAGACCTGTGGGAACATCATGAGGTGCCACAGTGAGGCGGCTGTTGTGTGGTTGGTGGGGGTGGGAGGGGCTGGTTGCCTCGCTTCTGTCAGTGTGTCCCAGGGCAGCTGTGGCTACTGTACATGTGTCGTGTCTTTGAGTGTCCTGAAAAGCGTTATGTAAAACCAAAACATTATTATTATTATTATTTGCCCTTGTTGCAGCTTTAGATGATGTTTCTCAGATTTGTGGCCAGAGTCAGGACTAAACACGGGAAGGCAGCATTTCAGATCAATGCAGCTAAAATACGGAGCTTCCTGTGGTTGCGAGACAGACTTTACTCTGACCATGTTTAAAACTACATTGAACACATACTGTATCTGTTTAGCTGTGCATACAACTGTTTCTCTGCATTTATCCTGTTTTAAACCCCCATTTTAATAAGATTTTAAGCCCAATACTTTTAACTTTTGCTCTGTTTTGATATTAAATTGTTGTGTATTTGTGTAGTTGTTTTTAATCACTCTTTTGAAGCACTTTGAGTTGTCTTCTACACAATTTGTAGTATATATAAATAACTGTTGTGGATGGAAATGGATTGAAAAGTAAAAAAGAGGACTACCCCGATACTATGCCAAAGGAAACCTGTTTTATAACAAGTTCTCCTTCTTTCTATCCGGACAAACAAGGAATGTACTTCAGATGTAAAACTCCGTCCCAGAGGATTGGCTTTGCAGATATGACTCGTAACCCAGCGTCGTGAAGTCACTCTCTTGTCTCCGCTGAGGACGAAAAAGTTCAAGTCACAACAACAACGACTTACTTTAACTGTTGTATTGTTCTGTGGTGTCACATGAGTAAAACTGTAGCTACAGGGTTTTCAACATCACTGTTTTAATGAAATGTAAATAGTATTGCTCTGAAAACATTTAAAGATCATTTATGTCCTGAAATCTGGTTCTGTGTGTTTGATAGTATGTAAATGGAAAAGGACGATGTTATGAATTAGTTTACGGTCGTAATAATTCCAATCAGAACTTCTAAAACATACTAAAGTAAAACAGCTGCGGTGTATCTAAAACGCTGCAGCTCGAGTCTTGACTAGAATCAGAATCAGAATGATATTTATTGCCACGTGAGTAACAGGAAGTCACAGACTAAGGGTAGAGAGGCATAATGAGAAATAAAGAATAAAAAGCAGTTCTAAGGAATACATTTAAAATAGAGTTACAATTACTATATACAATGTACAAGTGCACATGGTGCACACAATGTAAGGTGACAGCAGTACAGTGAAGTAAAGTGACGTATGATGGGCAGTAAAGTGACTTTATAAAGGGCGGGGGGACAGGTAAGAAGTGTTCAAGAGTCCAACAGCAGAGGGGAAGAAACTGTTCTTGTGGCGGGAGGTTCTAGTCCTGATGGACCGCAGTCTCCTGCCTGAGGGGAGTGGTTGGAATAGTCCAAGTGCAGGGTGAGAGGGGTCGGCTGTGATACGACCAGCCCGGCCTTGAGCTCGGGCTGGAGGCCAGCTCAGTACAATCAGGAAGTACAATCACATTAGTCCTGGTCTCAGGTCTCTGCTTCCTGTGGCTCAGAGAATAGACTTTAAACCTGTCTGTTTGTCACAAGTCTCTCCATGGCCTCGCACCAAAGTACATCTGTGATATGTTAGAGCCATATGAACCAAGGAGGACTATGAGGTACACTTTATTGTCCCCGTCGGGCAATCCATCCTCTGCATTTGACCCTTCCTGATGCCGCTAAGGCTTACGTCAGGAGCAGTGGTCGCCGTGGTAACAGCGCCCAGGAACCTACAGTAACTACAGATGTTGATGCTCAGCTTGGTTAGGACCGGAGCTGGAGGATTTAACCTAGTGTGCATGTTTTTAATGGTAGGCAAAACCGGAGCGCCTGGAGTAAACCTACGCAGGCACAGGGAGAACATGCAAACTCCACTCAGAAAGACCCTGTTCCGACCGAGATTTGAACCCATGGGACCTTCTTGCTGAGAAGTGAGAGTGCTACCGGCCCCGGAACAGTGGCTGACTAAACAAGGGGAACTAGCTAAAGTGTGGAGCAGTCTTCCTGAAAATGTGAGACAGCCTTCTGACTACAGGTAATCCAAGTTAAAACAGTTTAGCTGCAAACAACTGAAGCATTGTACCTTTACTGTTTTTAATTCACTGATTATTTATGATTTTAATGCTTTGTATGAATCTTTCCACTTCCCCTTCTCTGGCCTTACAGTTGTCAGAGTCACAGCATGATCATCTCTGCACTGTTCAGAGCACACAGTGGAGCCTCATCCCCATAACACAGTATTTTGACGGCCTTTATACATTTTGGGGTCATTTTTATTCATTGTTTGACTATTGATTTGGTTTTCTTCACTTTCTGAAAATGCACAGGATAAACAGCAGTCTTTTGGATACACGGCTCGGAGCAATTGCCTCATTAAAGCCCTATTTCCTCAAAGTCCTTCTCTCTCTTTTCTGGTCCTCTTTAATCTACCATCAATGAATTTCAATTGGCCAATAATTTCCCACCAGGATCCCGGGAGTTACAGCATTTTTGTCACATCTTTTAGTGATTAAACAGATCGATTTCACTTCTCTGTTGGCGATTAATCCCGTGGGGTTAGAGAGATTAGAGGGAGAGGGTGTGTGTGGGGGGGGATTTGATCATGGATTCACACCGAGTACCTTACATCAGCGAGCTAACGAGAGCAGAACGGACAGGAGGAAGTCAGCCATGGGAAAAAGCAACATCATGGACGAGAAGGATGGACCTGTGGAATACATATTAATAAATCAATTACTTCTGATGTCTTTGGGTCTGTGTTGGTCCACAGTGTGACCAAGTATGGACCAAAATCTATTGTGTATTCAATTTATATTTTCAGATACATTTAGGAGTGTTCCAGTCAGGTTTCCTCCATCAGGTCAGAGGTCCGGTCAATTATTATTTCCTACATGTACAGCACAGACCAAACGTTTGGACACACTTTCTCATTCAATGAGTGTGCTTTCTTTTCATGACTATTGACTGTAGATTCACACCAGGCTGTGTAAGGGCTGTTTGACCACAGTCACCGGACCTGAACCCAGTCCAGATGGTTTTGGGGCTGGACCACAGAGTGAAGGTAAAAGGGCCAACAAGTGCTAAGTCTCTCTGGGAACTTCTTCAAGACTGTTGGAGACCATTTCAGGTCACTACCTCTTGAAGCTCATCAAGAGAAGTCCAAGAGTGTGTGAAGCAGTAATCCGAGCAAAAGGTGCTACTTTGATAACCCGAGAATTTAAGACATATTTTCAGTTGTTTTAATGTATACTTTTTTTTAGTACGTACATAATTCCACCTGAGTTAATTCATAGTTTTGATGCCTTCAGTGTGAATCTACAATTTTCATTGTCATGAAAAGAAAAAACTCTTTGAATGAGAAGGTGTACAAACTTTTGGTCTGTACTGTACGTCTGGGTCTGGTCCTGAAGGGGCGGGTCCCCGCTCAAAATGATGTATGCTGACATGCTTGCAATGTCACTCTGGGCCAATGACGATGGACCTGGAATAAGAATTAGCCAATGCTAATGTATAGCATCTTCTTTCCTCTTGAAAAGATCTTTACAAGATGGTCAAAAAGTCGTTCTTGGCCCAAAGCTCTGTTCCACATGTGTGTCAATGCTGAGGGTAGAGTCTTTTTGGACCAGACTAGTTTAGTTGCTGTGGACTTCAGAATGCACTCGTTAAATGAATGGGGTTTGTACAGTTGACGCATGCGCAAATGTGTTTTTTCACATTTCCCAGCCCATCTTATCTTTTATTAAAGGAGATGCTACCCTAAATGCTAAATGCTAGCGATTCACTCAGATCCAATCTTTTCAATCAACCCCTCCCACCTGACAAATCTAGACTTTAGTACAACATGAAAAGAGTACGATAGTATGGTAAGACCAAGCTAGGTCAGACTTGTTTGATTCTTCACAATAATAAATAAGCGGACGTGGATGACATTCTCACTGGTCAGCAGAAATGTAGACACGACAGAAGTGCCCCAGCTGCTTAGAACCAAAATAACTAGAACCAAACCAGCTCAAAGTGTTCCAGCGTCTGACAAGGGGAACATCATTTCCATAACACCTGCTCTCAGCTGAGTTCAGGAAGAGCATTTACCATCCATTTAGTCCTGAAAGTGCAGGCTCTGAAGTAACTAATGCATGCAAGACCTACTTTATACACACTGAATATAGTAAAATATTGGTAAGATTTATTTACTAAAACTGATTTTGAAATGGCGAAGTTGTTGTTTTCTGCTTGAATGTAGTTTGTCATGTAAGATTATTTATTTCAAGACATACTTTTTGTATGACACAACAATGTTTGATAAATAAGAAAATATTACTTGAAATGTATGTGTTTGTACTAGAAGTCATTTGGGGCTTTTCAGAAATCTTGTCAAGTCATATTTTCATATTATGTTTTTTTTTTATTTTTCAGGAGATTTTTTTATAGTGCACTGTGTATCAGTTTTTGTTTTCCTGGGATCAGCAGGTGTTCGGTCGGCTAAACCAGACACTCCTTCTGCTGGTGATTTAAGGTGAGGCCTGTGTGGTACCAGGATTCCTCGTGAACCATGCTCTGCTTTGTGCATGAATTGTGCTATACAAATAAACCTGCCTTACCTTGCCTTCCACATTGCCACAATCTCAATTTATACATGATTCAATGACCATGCTGTTCTGGGGGATTTAAAGTTTTTAAGTATGTCCAGCCCCTATTTTAAACCATGTGTGCTTTTTTCTTCTGTAAACATGTGTCTTTCAGGTTGTTGCAATAAATATTGATTGAGGTTATAATATTTATCTCTGATGGTTTTGCAAAATATGAGTCAATTTAAGATATATTAAAACAGTCTCACATGTGTGTAATTGGACAAATGTATAAATGGTCCTGGATCTATACCCTTTCTGTCCAGAGGTTTCCATTTTCCATGTTTCTTCCACCAATGACCCTTCCTGACCCTTCCTTACCCTTCCTTGGTGATGCAGGACGGTCTAAGGACAAGGGATAATCCGGGAGATTTATGAACATTTATTGACATTGGTTAACCCTTTGGACCAAATCAAATCATCACAACAACAGCCTGGAGACCGGTCCAGGACAGAGGGTCCAGGGTCCCGGCATCGTGAAGTCAAAACATCTGTGAATGTCTGTGAATGTATGGTTCACTCAGAATAGAAAATATGTGTATACTGTATATTTTTGACTTCTCAGAACTGTCCCTGAGCTCTCGAAACCTGGCCCTCGGGACAGAAGCATAAATATCCCCGGAATAATGCATATAATACCTCCATATAAAGTGCCCCTGCCAGACACTAGCTAGAAGAAGAGTTTTATCAGTATATGTTATAATAATTAGCTTGTCTAATCAGCTGTTGGTGAATTGACAATTCTGTGACACACTTCAAGACGACTGCTGTTTGTGATTTTAATCTGGACTAAAATAGAAAGCAAGTGTGGCAACAGTCGCTCAGTTGGTAGTGGGCATTGGCCTTTGAGCCTGAAGGTTGTGGGTTCGAGACCTTCTCCACTGACTCTCACTGATGTCTGCTGTCGTTGTGTCCTTGGGCAAGACTCTTAACCCCACTTTGGCTGATAGGAGCACAGAAGTAATGTGTATGCTGCATGCCTTGTTGTGTATCTGTGTGTTCAACAAACCCATCCCCCACTGCGGGAGGAACACAGGACTTTCATCTTCTTCTGACTCTTTTTCTTCTTCTTCTACTTACTCTTCTTCCTCTGACTTCTTTTTCTTCTTCTTCTTCTTCTACTTACTCTTCTTCCTCTGACTCTTTTTCTTCTTCTTCTTCTTCTACTTACTCTTCTTCCTCTGACTCTTTTTCTTCTTCTTCTGACTCTTTATCTTCTTCTTCTGACTTTTCTTCTTCTTCCACTGACTCTTTTCCT
>OZ035840.1:5017447-5161484 GCA_964034765.1 Knipowitschia caucasica | reverse complement strand
CTGTATGTTTACGTGAAAACAAAGTCATAGAGAAACTCTGGATGGATGTATGTTATAATTGATAATATCTCTTCTGACGCTTTTTGCTGAGAGCTGATTGGCTGCGGTCCATTCTTACTTTTCTGTAAGAAAAAAAGAGACCAAATAATACATGTGAAAACAGAACCAAACTGTTTTGAGATCGAGGAACTAGTTTGATGAATGTGAATACAGCTCTGTAGTTACACAGTTTGTGATGTGAAAGTTAAGCAGCTTTAACGGCAAAGATGTTATGGCTCTAACTTTTAGTTCCTGTCCTATCTGTTCTCCTCATGGATCTATTATAATGTCTGGATAAAGTGTTACTAGTTTGGAGCTGAAGGACCATGTGCTCGAGGGATTCTCGCCGTACTGCAGACTAAACTCACGTGGGCTACACAAGAATCCTCCCCATAGAACTCAAAGTAAACTAAAAGAGCTCGACCTCAGCTGACAGAGAACCTGACAGAGAACCTGACAGAGAACCTACAGCTTTCATAAAGGTCAGATTTTAGTGTCCCTTTTTTTCTTCTTAAATCCTTTATTTTTCTACACTTTAGTGCCACAAACTCAGCTTGTTTGGCCCCCGCTCTGACTACGCTCTACCTCTCCTTGTCATGTGGTGGGAAGGAGGAGGACTCAAAATGCGAGAATGCCAAAATAATGATTTGATAAAATAAAGTCCAAGGTAAAAAACATAACTTCAAAAACCAAAATAACCAGGAACAGACTGAAGACGTGAACAAACAAGACAGACGTTGACAATACAATGGACCAGCAACAAGGGGAGAGAAGCACAGGTACATATAGACACAGGTACAGGTGAAACACATCAGGGCGGGGCAGACAATCACGACTGGGGAACAAGACAGGAAGCAACTAAAACCAAACCACAGAAAGCCAATTTCAAAAGAAAACAAAAATACAAACATAAAATCCACACCATGACACTCCTCTGATCAACAGTATTTGACGCATAGCATCATGGGAGCTCGTCAACAGCGCAGAACCGGGAGAACCAGACGATGCTCAAACAAGGACAAGTTCCACTAATCTTTCAGTCCCTGCGGTAGCACATGCACTACTGAGAACCAGTGTATTTTTGAGTTCTACTTCTTCTTCTGTGAGCCTGAAGGTCATGGGTTCGAGCCCACCACGAGACCTTCTCCACGACTCGCACTGATGTCTGCTGTCGTTGTGTCCTTGGGCAAGACACTTAACCCCACTTGTCTGAAGCCCGTGCTGAAAGATCAAAGCTGTGTGGTCAGTGACAGAGCAGCCATCTGTGAACCGGGTGCATCTCGGACTGCCACCCCTGACCCAGAAACGGATTAAGGGGAAGAAGATGGATGGGTGGACTGAGGCAGAACTTGTATTATTAGCAGGATGTCGTCATGGATTTGTCACAGCATTTCTAATTTTATAACAAAGCATTTGAACAGAAGGTGAGGGGACATGTTTGTGTGAGAAGTCTCTGCATCATGAGATCTGTTCAATGATGGAACATTGTGCGGTGAAAAGTACAATATTCCAGCATTACTTTGTCAAAACACTGTATGTTGCCAAAGTTTTGGGGCAGAAGTTTGGAGCAGAGCACGGATCTCAGCAACGTCTGGAGCTGTTTTCTCACATTTGCAGATGGCAAACCTTAAAATATCCAGAGGTGAGAGTGCGAGGATCAGAAGCGTTAGACCTAAAACTCCCACCCAAACTTTTGTAAAACGAGTGCATTTCACAGAATGAGAAAGGTGCGGAGGCTAACGACTAATGACACACTCCATTTGTCATGTCTGTGTACTTTATGATTTAGTTCATTTACAAACAACAATAATACAGAAAGAGTATTAGCACATTCATACACAGGGGAACCCAAGGTGCGTCGCAAAACAAGAAAAAGGTCATTTATGTCAAAAGCACCTCGTATAGGACTAGAGATGTGTGTGTGCTTTGCTGTCCACGCGACTCGGCAACGGATAAAGCGGAAGAAAATGGATGGATGGGGTAAATAGTTTTGATGGCTAAACACGGTAGACAAAGTGATAGAGTGAATGCCATTGCCAAATAACAACCAACATATTCAGTAAACTCTTGACGTCAAACTCTTGATGACAGCGACCTAAAACACCCGCCTCCCCCGCTCGCTGATTGGTTGAAGGGGATTCATTCGATGTAACTTCAGACACTAGGGTTAGAGTTTTTGGATGGCTAAGGCCAGGCTAGGGCCAAGCAGGTACTAAAAACGTATCTGGTACAGGTTTAACTGGGAGGAAGCTTCCCAAATGGGGCAGAGGACTCGGGGAAGTCGTATTGGTGGAAACAGGGCGGTCTTGTCTGAGTGTGTAAAGTTTTTTTTTGTCCCCATAGAGAAATATATCCTTTTACATTCAACCCATTTGGCCCATGTCTTTCACAGCGACCTGTCAGGAGCTGTAAAAGGCACCAGCCAGGGACCCATCTCCTTATGTTGAAAATAAAAACAAATTGTGAGTGAACAAGGGAAGGAGGGAGGGAAGTGAGACGGACTGACCAAATTACACCTGCGGCTCTGTTAGCTTTAGCCTCCGGTGTCTGGTCGCGTGATGCCCTTCAACACAGCTCAGCGAATAAGCGGTGAACAAACCTCACAAATCAAAGTTTCCCTTCTCCTCTTATTGCTCCTGTGCCTCTCCTTGACAGCAGCCCGATTCATTTCCCCGCAGCCTGAACGACGGGGAATGAATAGAAAGCTTGGATATTGTCAGCCGCTAAATGGGAAAAGCGCTTTGCTCCTGGGATACAAAGCAGGTGCAGGTGGAATGGTTAAGTTGAGTCCCGGTGTGTACGTACGTCTGAAGGGGGGAAGAAGTGTTGATGGACTGCATGACACGTTTCAACAGGGCTCGTGTATGAAGAGAAGATTAATGTCTTTGGAATCCGGACACTTTTGTAAATGTGCGGCGCATGGATCATAGAGAGAGGGAGGAAAATACATGTTTTTAGTGCAAGATCAGTGCGGATGAGAAGAAACGTATGACAGCTAATGTGTAAGCAGTGAGTATTTGTTTTTAGCCCACTTTATGAACACTAACAACGTCAATTCGTACGTTTTATCCATAGACCGTAAATAGTAAGTAAGTAATTTTCAGATTCACAAAGCGGTTTACAATTGTGGGCATTGTCCTCTCACATGCCAGGCCTATTGTACATGTTTTTTAGTGGTAGGGGAAACCGGAGTACCTGGAGGAAACCTACGCAGACACAGGGAGAACATGCAAACTCAGAAAGACCCTGTTCCGACCGGGAATCAAACCCAGGACCTTCTTGCTGAGAAGAGAGAGCGCTAACGACTCAACCACCGTGTCGCCCTTAAATATTAACGGACCTAGTCACTTCTATCTCCTTCGTTGGAACTAATGTGCCACCACTTTCACCTTCTATGGGCCGAAAAAAATTGAAAATGTGAAAAAACGCTTTTGCACATGCGTCGAGTGCATTTTGAAATCCACAGCGGCTAAACTAGTGTTATCAAGAAAATGTAATCGTTGCTGTACATACAGTACTAGGCCCAAACCAATAGATATTAAAGAGGACATTTAATGACACTGAATTATAACAAGATAAATACAGACATAACAGAAAATATCATACCCCAAGGAGAGATGGTTGGAGAGAGAGAGAGAGAACCCTGGAGGCTCTGATCCTCAGCATTAGAGCCCAAGAGCCCAAACTAGTCCATCCCAGCTACAGTATCTATATACTGGCGGTGAGGTTCCACTGGATTGGTCAGGGGGGTCAGACAGGAGCAAGCCAGCCTCCATGGAGGGGGGACATGGATATCAGATAATGGGGAAAATCCATACCAACAACTAGACTGGTCCAAAAATTATACTCCCTTCAGCATTGACACACATGTGGAACGTAGCCATTATTATTCCATTTCTGGGTAGGGGGGCTGGAGGGGGGGGGCACTCAGAGCTGCCCCTCAGTCTTAAAGGACCAGTCTCTCGCTGATCATCCTGCAGGTGGCAGCTCCAGAGATATGGCCTTGGTCTTTCGGCGGGGGCTTCAGGCAAAGCGGGTTGAGTCTAACAAATCATTCATTGACAATTAAAATATAGTGTGTTATTAAAACTTGAAAAGGAGCGGGAGAAAGAAACAAACAAGTACAATTATTTGCTTTGCCTCCCTCCCAATTCACACCTGTCTTTTCTGTCGGCAAAATACATTCATTTTAACTTCTTGTGATAAATAAATTCAAGAATAATTTGTCCACTATTTTTGCAAATAATCTGCATTTTCAGCAGGTTACACGAGCTAAAATTACTGCCACAAACCTGGACCCACCATCCACACATATGTTTAGTGTTGAAGCTGTTTTTGTTCCTACGAATATCAATAACACGATAATATTTTGTGACTTAAAGGCCTCATTTCCATCTGTGTAAGTTCCACATGGTTCGGACGAGATGCAGCGCGGTGACCTTTGCTTTGACGTGTTTGGTCTGTGGGGTTTTCCTCCTCTTTGAGTTTGTATAGTTTTACGTGCTTTTGTGTGTTGGTGGTGGAGGTGCAGACGGGGGGACGGTGGCCGGAGGTGGACCCCTGCTGTGGAGAACCATCACAAGGGATGTAAGACAAGCTCAAGTGAAGGCAGAAAACTGGTCTCTATATTATTTTTCAGATGTTTACTGTCTATAAATTGCGTGAAATTGTCAGATATTTAAAAATTTGCTGGTACCATTGTTTTTGTCACACTTAAAACTTAAAGTATTGGGTTTCTCTATACCAGACACTACAAGGTTTTGTGATGTTATTGCCTGGACATGTTTCCTCAGAAGCGTCTCGCGACATCACACATGATGCGCTTTTATCAGTTCCTGGAAGTATCTGTTGAAACATGTCGAAACACAACATCACAAAACCTTATAGTGTCTGGTGCAGAAGAACCCGATACTTTTACGTTTTAATCGTTGCAAAAAAAAAAATGGTACCAGCAATTTTCTGACAATTTCACGCTACAACAACTGTTTCAGAGACACTTAGAACTTGCTGCCGTTTCCACAACATTCAAACGTAAACGAATGTTAGAGTAAAACACATTATCTTAAAACACAGATCAAATAAGTGTCTGAACCACAACATGCACCTGTTACTGTCATTGTCAATCCTGGCCGTAATAACAAGTGGAACTGGAGAAACGCCGAGACGGACTTATTGAAGCTCGACTTTCTTATTACAGTGAGCGGCTCTGTCTTGTGCTTTGGTCCTTGGTGGCTTTGTTGGACACAATGGAGAGAGGCGCGTGCAGGCGACAGATGCGGACGGCGCCTCAAAAGGTTGCTGTAATGACATTTGCAGTGAGTAACCAGCGACACCCCTGGGCTTTTCCTACGAACAAAGGCTCAAGTGGAGGAGATTCATCACAGGCCTCTCCCGCTCTCTCTCTTTTCTCTCTCTCTCTGTAACCACTGCTGCTCTCTCCACGACCGACTCCTGTTTTGCGATTTTTAATTAAGTGAAATGTAAATGAACTTGGGGATAGAGTGTGTGGAGTCAAATCCAGGCAATAATGAACTGTAAACCTCTGAGTGTGGGAGCTGCTGGGGACGTATAGTGGATTAAGAGCGAGGCTGAGGGAGCGAGGCCTGGATGCAATTCTCCAAGTCAATATTCGCTAACAAGCAGGGTAAACTGTTATGCACTGGGACAAGGCAGTGGTTTAGGGGGGGTACCGCTCAGACCCGGGTAAACTGTGACCCGGGAAAACCGTGACCCGGAGGCCACATCTGTCTCGATTCACATTTCTATGCGGCCTGCAGACCCTTTCAAGGCGGTCACCTCAGTCCGGTCTGTTGCCCAGAGAAGGTTGGACTTCATTTCAATCTGGAGATACTACACAGAGACAAAATAGCATGAAATGAGGCTGGAAAAAGTTTAGCTGTCGGGAGGTTTCTGCTGGTTCAATTGTCATAGGTTGGCAGCGCTGTGTGATTGGCCGAGGGTGAAAGGGGCGGGCTTGGAGGGCTGCAGCATGGAGACTACCAAACTGAATTTCCACAGGCTGCATATGTGCTACCAAGGCATGTCATATGTTTACTGTGTTCTCTTTAATAAACCCAAAATGTGACTATTAATTATTTGAAGTTTTTTGCTAAATTAAATGAAAAATTATCTACATGTGTGTTTATATGTACCTGTGTCTATATGTACCTGTGTCTATATGTACCTGTGTCTCTCTGTGTCGATATGTACCTGTGTCTCTCTGTGTCTATATGTACCTGTGTCTCTCTGTGTCTATATGTACCTGTGTCTCTCTGTGTCTATATGTACCTGTGTCGATATGTACCTGTGTCTCTCTGTGTCTATATGTACCTGTGTCTCTCTGTGTCTATATGTACCTGTGTCTCTCTGTGTCTATCTGTACCTGCGTCTCTCTGTGTCTATATGTACCTGTGTCTCTCTGTGTCTATATGTACCTGTGTCTCTCTGGGTCGATATGTACCTGTGTCTCTCTGTGTCTATATGTACCTGTGTCTCTCCGTGTCTATATGTACCTGTGTCTCTCTGTGTCTATATGTACCTGTGTCTCTCTGTGTCGATATGTACCTGTGTCTCTCTGTGTCTATCTGTACCTGTGTCTCTCTGTGTCTATATGTACCTGTGTCTCTCTGTGCCTATCTGTATCTGTGTCTCTCTGTGTCTATATGTACCTGTGTCTCTCTGTGTCTATCTGTACCTGTGTCTCTCTGTGTCTATATGTACCTGTGTCTCTCTGTGTCTATATGTACCTGTGTCTCTCTGTGTCTATATGTACCTGTGTCTCTCTGTGTCGATATGTACCTGTGTCTCTCTGTGTCTATATGTACCTGTGTCTCTCTGTGTCTATCTGTACCTGTGTCTCTCTGTGTCTATATGTACCTGTGTCTCTCTGTGTCTATATGTACCTGTGTCTCTCTGTGTCTATCTGTACCTGTGTCTCTCTTTGTCTATATGTACCTGTGTCTCTCTGTGTCAATATGTACCTGTGTCTCTCTGTGTCTATATGTACCTGTGTCTCTCTGTGTCTATATGTACCTGTGTCTCTCTGTGTCTATATGTACCTGTGTCTCTCTGTGCCTATCTGTACCTGTGTCTCTCTGTGTCTATATGTACCTGTGTCTCTCTGTGTCTATATGTACCTGTGTCTCTCTGTGTCTATCTGTACCTGCGTCTCTCTGTGTCTATATGTACCTGTGTCTCTCTGTGTCTATATGTACCTGTGTCTCTCTGTGTCTATATGTACCTGTGTCTCTCTGTGTCTATATGTACCTGTGTCTCTCTGTGTCTATCTGTACCTGTGTCTCTCTGTGTCTATATGTACCTGTGTCTCTCTGTGTCGATATGTACCTGTGTCTCTCTGTGTCTATATGTACCTGTGTCTCTCTGTGTCTATCTGTACCTGCGTCTCTCTGTGTCTATCTGTAACTGTGTCTCTCTGTGTCGATGTGTACCTGTGTCTCTCTGTGTCTATATGTACCTGTGTCTCTCTGTGTCTATATGTACCTGTGTCTCTCTGTGTCTATATGTACCTGTGTCTCTCTGTGTCTATATGTACCTGTGTCTCTCTGTGTCTATATGTACCTGTGTCTCTCTGTGTCTATATGTACCTGTGTCTCTCTGTGTCTATATGTACCTGTGTCTCTCTGTGTCTATCTGTACCTGTGTCTCTCTGTGTCTATCTGTACCTGTGTCTCTCTGTGTCTATCTGTACGTACCTGTGCTCCCCTCCCCTTGTTGCTGGTCCATTGCACAGTCTTTGTCTTTTGTTCCTGGTTCCAGAGTTTTTTTTATTTTTATTTTGATCTTGTTTGTTTTTACCTTGAACATCTATACCTTTCATCTTCATTAAAACACCGCCCCCTTCCACCAAGCGGCACATATGGCCTTCACACATGTCTCAATCAACCACATACATCCATTACAGATACAGAAAAATAAATGGATGAAAACATACGTGGGAATCCAAGGTCTGTTTTAGAAAGTCCTGAATTCTTTTACTTAATGAGTTAACAGCAGTAATTAACCCGACGGCCTCTCCAACCACAATTAACCCTGTTTTTGACCTGTCTGCATTTATTCCACGACTATGACTGCGTGAGATCAAGACGCATGCTTTAAAGTCTGCGGAGCCCAGTCGCCCCCTGTGGACCCGCCATATGGCAGAGGGAGACTGTTTTTTCTATAGCTGGGATCTGCTCTGAGAGGATCCATGCCAGTCCCTCTGCTGGTTTCTCATTATCAGGGAATAAATAGAACAAGACAACAAAACAGTGGCCCAGTGGTGTCCTCCTCGTTCTGACTGCAGCGTGGGACAGATGGTGCAAATGAAGCCGCGAGATTTTGGATTCTTGAAGGAAGCGAACGTCACTGAAGCAGAGCGGAATAATGAGGGGAAGGGGAAAGAGTGAAGGAGATTCCGGAAAGGAAAGAGGTTGGGGTAAAACATGCAGATTATGAGGAGACGTGAGGGTAAGACTGAAGAGAAGTTTGGTTTAGTTTACCGACTTTTGACTGGGGATTATGGGTAATAACTATGATGGGGGTTTGGCAAGATGCATCAGAACTTTGCATGGACTGTGTTGAGACGTCTTTCAGTAAAATGAACGCAAATGAAGATGAGTTTGGTGAATAATAGGCAAGGCAAGTGTGTATGTTTAGCACAGTTCATACACAACTCAAAGTGCTCATGAAAACAAGATGGAAACAATCACACAAGGCACTCAAGTCATGGATAATGTTTTTTCATAAAACAAAAGAGATTCCTTGGACTTTCATCGTGTGAAAGTTGAAATGAATGAATAATCCAGACCATAGTTGTGTATGTGAACCAAACCAACTGTGAAAACAGAAGGAGGCAATTGCAAAAAATGACATTATTTAATACACAAAACTCAAAAATACAGATTATGATTGCACTCCAAACTCAAACCACAATGCCACAGGGACAAAAAAGGAGCACAGGGTCTGAACCAGTAGGGGTGGGTCCTGGCTCAAAAACAATGTGCTGCAATACCACCGCAGACCAGTGGGGGTGGACCCGGAAATAGAATTAGCCAATGCTAATGTATAGTATCTTCATTCCTCTTGAAAACGTCTTTGCAGGATGGTCCAGAAGGCCCAAAGCTACAAATGTGTGTCAATAATGAGGGGAGTGTATTTTGTGGGACCAGTCTAGTTTAGTTGCTGTGGACTTCAGAATGCTATAATCATTAAATGAATGGGCCTCGAGCCGTTCATTTCACATTACGTTTGTCAAATTTTCCAGCTCCCCCTGTCATTTTGAGACTGTCCATATGCGGCAAAGGTGGTGGGCGTGACTACGTTTGTTAATATTTACAGTTTATGGTTTAGGCAAGGCAAGGCAAGGCAAGTTTATTTGTATAGCACAATTCATACACAAGGCAACTCAAAGTGCTGAACAAGATAGCATTAAAATCATAAATAATTACAGAACATTAAAACGAAAGATAAAAATATAAAATCCCTCAGTTGTATGCACAGCTAAACAGCACCGTTTTTAACCTGGTTTTAAACATTGTCAGAGAGGAGGCCTGTCTCACATCTTCAGGAAGATTGTTCCAGATTTTAGCAGCATGAATCTGAAAAGCAGCCTCCCCATGTTTAGTCCTGACTCTGGGCACTAACAGGAGTCCAGTCCCTGTGCTCCTCAGAGTCCGGGCTGGTTCATATGGGACTAACATGTCACTAATATATTTTGGTGCGAGGCCATGGAGAGACTTGTAACAAGCAGAGCTGTTTTAAAGTCTATTCTCTGAGCCACAGGAAGCCAGTGCAGAGACCTGAGGACCGGACTAATATGGCCGTACTTCCTGGTTCTAGTCAGGACTCGAGCTGCTGCATTTTGAATGTACTGCAGCTGTTTTACAGCCTGTTTGGACAGACCTGTGAGCAGGCCATTGCAGTAGTCTAACCTACTGGAGACAAATGCATGGATAAGAATCTCCAGGTCTGCTTTAGACACAATGTTTTTGATCCTGGCAATGTTTTTTAGATGGTAAAAAGCTGCTGATGTTACTGATTTGATGTGGCTATTAAAATTTAAGTCTGAGTCCAGTATTACCCCTAGATTTCTGACCTTGTTTGAAGGTTTTAGGGAGAGAGACTGTAGGTGACAGATGACGCTCTCTCTTTGTTTCTGGGGACCAAAGACAATCATTTCAGTTTTGTCTGCGTTTAGCTGAAGGAAGTTGTTTTGCATCCACTCACTGATCTGTTGGATACAGTGAAGAAGTGAGTCCACTGGTCCATGTTCTCCTGCAGTCAGTGAGACTTAGATCTGAGTGTCGTCTGCATAGTTATGATAGGAAACTTTGTTTCTGCGTATTAACTGACCTAACGGCAGCATGTAGAGATTGAACAGAAGAGGTCCCAGGATCGACCCCTGTGGGACTCCACAGGTCAGGGCCATATGATCTGAGACACAGTTTCCAATCTCCACAAAGTACTTCCTGTCTTCAAGGTAAGACCTAAACCAACTTAGGGCGGTGCCAGCGACGCCAACCCAGTCCTCTAGTCTCTGTAAGAGGATCTCATGGTCGACAGTGTCAAAGGCAGCACTTAGATCTAACAGTGTGTGTGTTTATACACACACAAGCAACACACAAAGCACCAACAAATCAAAATAAAACCAGATTAAAGTATTCAAAAAGCCCACACCACGACACCAACTGTCTCCGGATGACTAGACTGTTTGCAGTTTGGTCTTTCTCTCAGGACACACACACACACACACACACACACACACACACACACACACACACACACACACACACACACACACACACACACACACACACACACACACACACACACACACACACACACACACAACGGTTTTTGGTCCATGTCAGTGGTTTTGTGCTGCATAACCCAGTGTCACTTTTAACAGCATTCACGGTGATGCACATGCTCTTCTTGGCTGTGTGGCGTGGGAGGCGGCAGGGAGCACACACCGGCAACAGCAGATGCCAAGTCTCCTCCAAGTCGAGCTGACGGGCGAAAGAGAGAGAGAGAGAGAGAAGCCACACTGACACAAACCCAGGATCGCTGTACCTGTAATAAATATAGCAACAGCAGCTCCAGTTTCCATTAAATAGCCGTGTATTTTTCCAGCTTCTGGCTTTATTGCACCGTTGCTGCGGGAGTAAGCGCTCTGGAGACTCTTCAACATTATTAGCAGCCCACAGAACATAATCCCAAAGCAGATTCGCGTCTATCTTCAGAGCAGATTGTGATATATAGAGGAGGGATGGGCACAGGTGTACGTGGCGGGGATAGGACGGGTATAGATAGGCTGCAGCAGGTGTCAGACATGTCACGATGCCAATGCACGGCTCGCACGCAACAAACAAGAACTTTCAGCACGGCAAGTTTATTTGTTATAGCACACTTTATACACAAGAAAACTCAAAGCGTCCACTGTCACTTTACTTTAACATTCTACAACATATATGGACTTTTTTTTTTCTGTGTGTGTTTTATCTGTCGATTCTCTGATCTGTGTTGGTGATTTCAATGGTTTTGAGATGACTTCTGCTGTGACTTAGGGCTATACAAGAATAAATTGTATTGTCCATCCATCCATCCATCCATCCATTTTCTACCCTTTAATCCATTTCTGGGTCAGGGGGGTGGCAGTCAGAGATGCCACCCAAGTCTCATAGCACCAGCCCAGCAATAAATTGTATTGTATTGTGCAATAATAACTTTAATAATGTCAGAATGTGCAGAATGCGATGGAAACGGCAGCAAGTTCTAAGTAGCTCTGAGGTAGCCTGGTCTTCTCCATCCGTACACTCCGCTCAATCATCATTTCACTGCATGTAACGTCTGGGTCTGGTCCCCGTCTTAGCGATTACAATCGGCTGAACTTCGACCGGCTAATCAGCGAGCGCGTTGTAGGTCGGTGCCGGTGACGTCAAGAGTTTGCGCCGAACGGGCAGGTTGTAGTTTGGCAGTGGCGAAGAATGCGATAATAAAGTAATCCGGTCTGGTTCTATCAAGAAATTGAAGCAGGAGCAAGAGGAATGTTTAGCAAATGTAATCGCTGGTAAAGACTGTGGCGCTACTCCCCACGGGCTCCGTTAGCGGCAAAGGAGATGGCTAAAGCTAGGCTAAATGCTAACAACAGACTCGGACGCATAACATACGTCACGGTAAACTCCGATCCAATCGTTTCAATCTGTAAAAGGAGTTAACCCCTCCCACCTGTGAACGGAGCCCAATGGAGCACCTCCAGACCTTAGTATGAAATGTAATTTGTACTATGGTGTGGTACGACCAGGCTAGCTCTGAGGTATTTGTTTTTTTGTGTTTTATAATTGTTTTTCTTCTACCTGAGATGTTGCTGCAGTAAAGTATTTATGGTTTTGTACTGGTAAGAATGCTAACTTTTTGATCATAAATAATCACTGAATCTACTCCGCATTAACATCATCATAATATTCCAAAGTAATTCCAAACTTCAACATTTCGCAAAATCAGTGGGACTAAACCACAAAACACAAAATCCACACCGTGATAAAACTAGCAACACAAACCATGTAATAAAATACAGCAATAGGAGCAAACCATAATTTAGATAATCAGAAACCCCACCATAATATTAGTGAGAGGAGCTTATGGTATTTCTTAGCAGTGAGTTTGGTTGAAAGGACGGACGGCAGATGGCGGCCCGTCCTTTTGGTCCATGTCGCTGTGGACACGGAGCCAGATCAGTCTCTCTCATTCTCTCAGAACCTCTTCAAACCAGAGCTGTCCTAATGTCACCCACGCTCTACACACACCAGCACCCACTCTGAGGCCTTCTGTTCCACTTTGTCATATCCACCTGCAGGTCAACAAGAGGTAAACTGGATCCTGAAAACTGAAAATCAGACAAAAACTTGCAGTAGGCGTGGTGTGAGATGTTTTTATCATTTTGAATTCATTTGGTGTTTTTGAGGTTCTAAATGAGCCGTTGTAGTGTTGTTTTCAGTTTTATATCAGAGAGAAATCTGTTGCTACAGTACAACAGAGATCTAGGAAGACAATATATCCACAACGGCAATATTTAACAGTGAATGATGGGGTTATCTAGTCTCCACAGCTTCATTTTGTAATCTATACGTCATTTTATATTCTTAATCTCAGAATGGGTCACTTTACTTTTATTTTAAACCAAAATATCTGATATCATATTCTGTAAAACGTCTGCAGCTCAAAGCATGAAGTTGAAAATGTCGACCAATCAAGATATTTTGTGTAAACTCTCAGTCGTTCAGGGATTTTTCAAAACAAATGAAGCTTTCAACTTTCTCAGGAGCTTTCATTTCTTCGACAAAGTTCTTTGGATTAAGAACGAAACGTCGGGAAAACCTGCTGAAGAACTGATGATGGGTGAGCAACCTTCCTTTGCAATCAAGATCAAATAAGCACACATCATTCAGGTAACTTCAGCTCCAGCAGATGTTACTGATGTACTATTGTATTGAGTTTGGGGGTGTTTATAAGTAAGTAAACAAAAGAAAAATATAAGTCCTGTAAAATTATTTGTTTGGTTGGACTTAATTTGGATTTGTCCAGGGATGTCAAAGTCAAGTGCATCAGGGGGTCAACAATCTGGGTTGTTAGAACTCACCGCGTCGAGCTAATCTCACTGGTAAAGTAACATGTGACCGCAGAACTCAAAAAAGTCGTTTTATAATTCTCATTTCTATCAAGGCCTTTGTGAAAAAGGTGTTGGTTATATATTTATTGTTGACAAAACTCTTGTCTATTCAGCTGTTATGGTCCCAGCTGGATTCGTCTGCATATCTGGCAACCTGAGTCAGGGAGAGTGGGAGAGGCTGCAGTACCACTTTTGGTCAGAGTTTTACATAATACTGCTTTAACAGACCAAATAAACTTCCTTCAAAGAGAAAACACACGTCCTGAACTTGAAATTAATAATCCACTTGTTTCTTATGTCTTTGTGCGGCCGGTTTTGATACAAATCAAATATAATCCTAGGGGCCGAAGATCATTCATTTGCGGGCCGTATCTGACCCTCGGGCCTTGACTTTGACTCCCATAGATTTGTCCAAACGTTCACACCAACTGGTCAAGCATGTGTGAAAACTGAAATGTCACAAACCAGAGTGGGCTGCAACAACAGGCGGACGGGGGTTTTGGAAATGGCCAAATCCCAAAGAGCTCACATCTGTGCTCCGTGCTGTGTGCCAGGGACAAGGCGGGGCACGGTACATGGCGGGTCACGGGACATGGCGGGGCACGGGACATGGCGGGGCACGGGACATGGCGGGTCACGGGACATGGCGGGGCACGGGACATGGCGGGGCACGGGACATGGCGGGGCACGGGACATGGCGGGGCACGGGACATGGCGGGTCATGGGACATGGCGGGGCACGGGACATGGCGGGTCACGGGACATGGCGGGGCACGGGACATGGCGGGGCACGGGACATGGCGGGGCACGGGACATGGCTGGGCACGGGACATGGCGGGGCACGGGACATGACATGGCAGGGCACGGGACATGGCGGGGCACGGGACAAGGCGGGTCACGGGACATGGCGGGGCACGGGACATGGCGGGTCACGGGACATGGCGGGTCACGGGACATGGCGGGGCACGGGACATGGCGGGTCACGGGACATGGCGGGGCACGGGACATGGCGGGCACGGGACATGGCGGGGCACGGGACATGGCGGGTCACGGGACATGGCGGGGCACGGGACATGGCGGGGCACGGGACATGGCGGGGCACGGGACATGGCGGGGCACGGGACATGGCGGGGCACGGGACATGGCGGGGCACGGGACAAGGCGGGGCACGGGACATGGCGGGGCACGGGACAGGCGGGGCACGGGACAGGCGGGGCACGGGACATGGCGGGGCACGGGACATGGCGGGGCACGGGACATGGCGGGGCACGGGACATGGCGGGGCACGGGACAAGTCGGGTCACGGGACATGGCGGGTCACGGGACAAGGCGGGGCACGGGACATGGCGGGGCACGGGACATGGCGGGGCACGGGACATGGCGGGGGCACGGGACATGGCGGGGCACGGGACATGGCGGGGCACGGGACAAGGCGGGGCAGGGTACGGGACATGGCGGGGCACGGGACATGGCGGGGCACGGGACATGGCGGGGCACGGGACATGACGGGGCGGGGCACGGGACATGACATGGCGGGGCACGGGACATGACATGGCGGGGCACGGGACATGGCGGGGCACGGGACATGGCGGGGCACGGGACATGGCGGGCACGGGACATGGCGGGCACGGGACATGGCGGGGCACGGGACATGGCGGGGCACGGGACATGGCGGGTCACGGGACATGGCGGGGCACGGGACATGGCGGGGCACGGGACATGGCGGGGCACGGGACATGGCGGGGCACTGTACATGGCGGGTCACGGGACATGGCGGGGCACGGGACATGGCGGGTCACGGGACATGGCGGGTCACGGGACATGGCGGGTCACGGGACATGGCGGGTCACGGGACATGGCGGGGCACGGGACATGGCGGGGCACGGGACATGGCGGGGACGGGACATGGCGGGGCACGGGACATGGCGGGGCACGGGACATGGCGGGGCACGGGACATGGCGGGGCACGGGACATGGCGGGGCACGGGACATGGCGGGGCACGGGACATGGCGGGGCACGGGACATGGCGGGTCACGGGACATGGCGGGTCACGGGACATGGCGGGGCACGGGACATGGCGGGTCACGGGACATGGCGGGGCACGGGACATGGCGGGGCACGGGACATGGCGGGGCATGGCGGGACGGGACATGGCGGGGCACGGGACATGGCGGGTCACAGGACATGGCAGGACACGGGACAAGGCGGGGCACGGGATATGGCGGGGCACGGGACATGGCGGGGCACGGGACATGGCGGGTCACGGGACATGGCGGGTCACGGGACATGGCGGGTCACGGGACATGGCGGGGCACGGGACATGGCGGGGCACGGGACATGGCGGGTCACGGGACAAGGCGGGGCACGGCACATGGCGGGTCACGGGACATGGCGGGTCACGGGACATGGCGGGGCACGGGACATGGCGGGGCACGGGACATGGCGGGGCACGGGACATGGCGGGGCACGGGACATGGCGGGTCACGGGACATGGCGGGTCACGGGACAATGATGCAGTCTTTATGTCACTCAGTCAAACGTCTCACTCACGGTGCACATGTTGTGGAGTTGTAACAGAAATCTGTCGTTTTGTGTCAGATGGAAATGAGCAGAAAACGATGCCACAAAAACACGTCATTATTTCCGAGCACTCTATTATTACGGATTCTGATGGAGCAAATAAACAATGTCAAAGCACCGGAGCAGCCCACGTCCACAGCTGCTGCGTCTGTCCTCGGAAAAGATTCTGAAAAATAACAGATTTATAGTTGCCTTTCACAAATGACATGTACATAATCTACTGAAACCTGAAAGGGGCTGGCGAGCTACAGGTTGGAGCGAGCTACAGGTTGGAGTGAGCTACAGGTAGGAGCGAGCTACAGGTTGGAGCGAGCTACAGGTAGGAGCGAGCTACAGGTTGGAGCGAGCTACAGGTTGGAGCGAGCTACAGGTAGGAGCGAGCTACAGGTTGGAGCGAGCTACAGGTTGGAGCGAGCTACAGGTAGGAGCGAGCTACAGGTTGGAGCGAGCTACAGGTAGGAGCGAGCTACAGGTTGGAGCGAGCTACAGGTAGGAGCGAGCTACAGGTTGGAGCGAGCTACAGGTAGGAGCGAGCTACAGGTTGGAGCGAGCTACAGGTTGGAGCGAGCTACAGGTAGGAGCGAGCTACAGGTTGGAGCGAGCTACAGGTGTGGAGCGAGCTACGATAGGAGCGAGCTACAGGTTGGAGCGAGCTACAGGTAGGAACGAGCTACAGGTAGGAGCGAGCTACAGGTTGGAGCGAGCTACAGGTTGGAGCGAGCTACAGGTTGGAGCGAGCTACAGGTTGGAGCGAGCTACAGGTAGGAGCGAGCTACAGGTTGGAGCGAGCTACAGGTTGGAGCGAGCTACAGGTTGGAGCGAGCTACAGGTAGGAGCGAGCTACAGGTTGGAGCGAGCTACAGATAGGAGCGAGCTACAGGTTGGAGCGAGCTACAGGTTGGAGCGAGCTACAGGTTGGAGCGAGCTACAGGTTGGAGCGAGCTACAGGTAGGAGCGAGCTACAGGTTGGACACCCTTAGTCTATTTGTACCTGTGCTCCTCTCGCCCTGTGTTGCTGGTCCATTGTGTAGTCTGTTTGTTTGGACTTTTATTTCATAATCGGTTAGGGTTAGGGTTAGGGTTAGCATTAGGTGTCGGGCGACAGTAGCTCAGTTGGTAGAGCGTTGGTCCCCCACGACCCATGTCACCTGCTCCCACTGATGTCTGCTGTCGGTGTGTCCCTGGGCAAGACCCTTGACCCCACTGAAAGACCAAGGCTGAATCTGCATTGAAGAAACAGCCATCATCCTGTGGACCCACCACCTGCAGAGGATCAGTGAGGGCCTGGTGCATTGTGTATTGGGTGGCAGCTCTGATTGCCCCTGACCCAGAAATGGAAATAAAGGGATGAAAATTATGATTATTTATGCCTCATTTTTTGTATTCTTGTATTTTGGGTCTTTCCTCTTTTCCGTCACATGACAGAGACGGAAAAAAACTTACGCTTTAGAAAGAAATTGAATTTTGCACTGGATTATAAGCCGCACCTGTCCCACATTATAATATTGTAGCTCAAAAACCTTTATCGTGTCTTTTTTTCACTGTGAGTAGATAGAGTCAGAAGTATACAGAGACTATTCTGGATGTTTCAGTGTGAAGCAGAAAGATAAGGAGCAACATCTCTTTACAAAGAACCAGAAAACGATTTATTATGAGATACACAAAGATGAGTGAAAACTTTTCAACTTTATTTATTCTGCTTGATTGACAAATGTAATTGGACCTTTGTGAACTACTCATCAATTCTATTGTTACTTGCCACTGAAAAATTAATAAAAAAAACACCTATATCCAGATTATTCTACTCTCACAGTTTTATCTTATTATTATTCTTATGTTCAGATTGTTTCTCTATTGTTATTTTCATTGTTGTTTTGATCGTGGAATATATGCAAGCTGCTGTGACAATGCAATTTCTCTGTGGATCAATAAAGTCTGTTTAAGTCTAAATGGCTGACGACCGATCTAACAGGACACAGATAAGACAGATAGATTGATACTTTAGTGATCCCCGGAGGAGAAATTCAGGTGTCCAGTAGCAGTATAAATAAAACATTTCATTGATAATTATAAAAAGATAACAATAGTAATCATCAGCAACAGCCCTTCAGGTCACAGCAGCAGAGGTGGAGCAGGACGGGCCACAAGGTGGAGTAGCCAAGTAAAATGCTAAATGCTTCATTAGCATTTTTCAAAAAGTTAGCATTCCTCCAGTGGATTATCACCTGATCTACTTTGTTAAGACTGCAACAACGTCTCAGGTAGAAAAATAAAAATTCTAAAGCACAGTCCACAGGAGGGCGGCTGCTCTCTGACTGCGAGCATAGCCTTGATCTTTCAGTGGGGGCTTTGGGCAAAGTGGGGTTAAGTGTCTTGCCCAAGGACACAACGACAGCAGTCATCAGTGGGAGTCGGTGGAGAAGGTGCAGAGGTGGGAATTGAACCCACGACCTTCTGGCCTTAAGGCCAATGCTCTACCAACTGAGCTACTGTCGCCCACATTCCAAAGTATATGTGCTGTATTTGTAAGTAGTAAGTAAGTAGTAAGTAATCTTTATTTATATACCGCCTTTTCACTGCACATCAGAGTCTCAAAGCGGTTTACAATTGTTATTTTGGGAGTGGGGCCAGTACAGGAGGCACATGCCAGACCTATTGTACATATTTTTAGTGGTAGGGGAAACCGGAGCACCCGGAGGAAACCTACGCAGACACAGGGAGAACATGCAAACTCCACTCAGAAAGGCCCTGGTCCAACCGGGATTGGAACCCAGGACCTTCTTGCTGAGAGGCGAGAGTGCTATCCACTCAGCCACCGTGCCGCCCACATAATTTGAATAAAGAATTAAAGATTAGTTCATATCTTACTCTCAGAACAGTTTGATGTTATTTCATATAGCTTTACTATAAGAACGCCATAACAAAACCCTTATCTACTTTGTCCTTTCCAAACCGCAGCTGATCGACGGCCTGAAGGCGGCTCGTGGTCTTGTCGTCTCTCCATGGCGCCTGCAGCTCCCTGGTGGCTCTGGCCTCTCGCTGCTGCTCCGTCTGCACCTCTGCATCAGTCCCTCTCCACTTAGCATCTGCTCATTATCATCTCCGTTTTATTTCACGGCGCACCCCTCCCCTCTGTGCCCCCTGCCACCCCCTGTGACATTTATCATTTAAAACTCACAAAAATGGGCGTAAAATCTCCATTTCCACAATACGACCTTTGCACCCCTGGTCCTCTCCTACGTGTCGGTGTCGCTGCTTTCACTGGTAATTTGACGGAAAGAGCAGCTCGGAGACGCTAGAATCGCACTTATATAATCGACTATAGACTAAGATTATACTTGCTGATTGCTGTGTGAATAACTCAATGTTTGTGCACGGCAAAAGAATGAAAAAATATGAGGTGTTAATTGACTGGTCTTTATTTTAATCTGATTCTGACAAAGCAAGATTCTCCAATGGGACACAACCATTTAGTCATTGCAAAGAAGACATTTTTAGCATATTTTTTTAAAAACAAGATCATTTTGCTTTGTCCCATTGACTAATCTGGTTTTAAGGCTCCTTCAGAATGTGCTCAAATTAAGGTACATTCTGCAAAATGTGAGCAATTTTGAACTTAAAAATGTTCTGGTGTTAGTGCCTGACTTAGTTTAGCTGTGCAATAATCATACCAGTGTGTGAGTGCGTTTGCATGGTGCTTAATGTAAATAGGTAAGCAGCAGTAGCAGCAGTAGCAGTAGCACAGCAGTAGCAGTAATAACAGTAGTAGCAGTAGCAGCAGCAGTAGCAGTAATAGCAGTAGCAGTAGTAGCAGTAGCAGTAATAGCAGTAATAGCAGTAGTAGCAGTAGCAATAGCAGCAGCAGCGGCAGTAGCAGCAGCAGTAGTAGCAGCAGCAGTAGTAGCAGCAGCAGCAGTAGCAGCGCAGCAGTAGTAGTAGCAGCAGCGGCAGTAGCAGTAGCAGTAGTAGCAGCAGCAGCAGCAGCAGCAGTAGCAGCAGCAGTTAGCAGCAGCAGCAGCAGCAGCAGCAGCAGCAGCAGCAGCAGCAGCAACAGTAGCAGCAGCAGTAGCAGCAGCAGCAGCAGCAGCAGCAGTAGCAGCAGCAGCAGCAGCAACAGTAGCAGCAGCAGTAGCAGCAGCAGCAGCAGCAGCAGCAGCAGCAGCAGCAGTAGCAGCCGCGGTGCTAAAGGTTAATGAATGCCCACAGCCACATGCATGAGCTTCTTTGGGCCATTATACATTCAGAGTATTCAGTGTCGTCTCATGATCCACTGTGGACTTTAGTGTACGCCGTACGACTACACAGATCCACTGGAGACTTTATAAATATCTCATTACGTCCGCGCCGCCCGTGAAGGACTTCAGAGTTCAGTGCCCGACCACATCTTGGTGATAGCGAAAAAGAAAAAAGAAGCAGATCCACAGTCACAGCCAGAGTTTTTGCGTCTCAGGATAAAAAAAAACACTGAGCAAGTTTTGACATCATTAAAACTTTATGGTAGAACATCTTCCTGTTCAATGACAATGTGTGTATTTACACAGAGGGAGCCTGCTGTTGTAGACGGAAAGTAAACTGGCAAACAAGTTGTGAAACAGCCCTCCATCTTCAATTCAAACTGTTTTACTTTGATTGGATCATTCACCGTTAAAGTAGCAACATGTCAATACATCTTATAAACTGATAATAGTATTTCAGAGATATTTGGATGTCAAAATTCCATCCATCCAATCCATTTTCTCCCGCTTCATCCGTTGCCGGGTCGCGGGGGCAGCAGTGTAAGCAGAGACTTCCCTGTCCACACACACTACCCACACCTTGTTTTTGTTTTCATTTTAATGTCCCGTTCTCCACCGTTTTACCAATCTGAAAGTCCATGATCCAGGTTTTAATTGTTTTTATGGATCTATTTATTTTTTTAATCAAAAAGTGAACATAAATACAGACATAACAGACAAAAAAGTTTAGAAAGAGTTTTATTTTGACGGTGTGTATACTTCATCTCGCCCTTTGCTTGGCTACACTCTGCCTCTTAGACAAAGTAGTTTCATGGAAGCGGCCCCTCCTGGAACAGCGGGGCCTAAATGAGCAGGTGTGGAAGCCGAGGTGAGGAGGCGACAAAGATAAAGTCTACCTGACATGTCAAAGCCGCAGCCGCCTCACCATCACCTTGTCGCGGCTGTGATCGTCCCCGGCCCCTGCAGCGGTGGCGGCAGGGCGGCTGTGACACATATGGCCAATTATAGGTGGAAGTGAAGAAGATGATTCGAGCTGAAAGCCTGTTCACACGAGGCGGGTGTCCAGACGCTCTGCGGCTGAAGGGCCTCTGCACAGACTCCGTCTCCTGTCATCCCCTCGCCTTCATCTCTCCGTGTGAGCAAGTTTTTATTGTTACTTTTATTCTGGGATGCTTCTTATTTGCTTTGTCATCATGCTAAAGTCAATATTATACTTCATTCTTGCTTCATTATCCTAAAGTTAGAGATTTTAGACTTGCTTCTTTATTTTGCTAAGTTAGAGATTTTAGACTTGCTTCCACTGCATTCTTATACTTACTTTTTTTATTACGCTAAAGTTAAAGATTTTAGACTTGCTTCTATTGCTTTCTTATACTTCCTTCTTTGTTATGCTAAAGCTAGAGATTTTATATATGCTTCTTCTTTACTGTTCCGTCACAGCTGATGCAACACTGACATTTTCTCTCACAGAGATAGGAGCAAAGTCGACGTATTGTACATGTTTTTAGCGGTTGGCTAAACCGAAGCACCTGGAGGATTCCTGGCAAATCATGCAAACTCCCCTCAGAAAAACCCCGTTCTGACAGGGATTCAAACCCAGAACCTTCTTGCCGAGAAACAAGAGTGCTACAGATGTAAACACACAACTATTTATTACTGCTCTAGAATATACAGAATTATATACCCCTTAAATGCCATCGTCAGGGGTTTTTTACTTAAAAGTACACAGGGAGAATTTCTACTTCCGGGTGGATCATCAAGACTATTGGTCCTCCTAACTGTCAATCATTCTGGTGATACGAGCTCGTCCAATAAGACCAGAGAGTTTTGTTCAAAAGTGGGGGCCGCGGTTCTTTCATGTCTTAAAGTCTTGCTGCATCATGCTAAAGCTAAAGCCGGAGATTATAGACTCCTTTCCTTGTTATGCTAATTATAGAGTTTGTAGCTTGAGTTAGATATTTGATTTTATTTTAGTATAGAGTTATTATTCATTTACCTTGTGCTGTGTGCTCCTCTGCTGCTGCTGCTTTGTAACTTATGATGCAACCATAAAGCTTTTCTTAGTTTTAATAAATAAATATGAATAAAAATTGCTTACTGATAATCTTTCTAACAATGAGGTTAGCTTGACTTGTTCTCCACGTGCAAAATAGAAACTGACAACCCCCGACTTTCTCTGCAACAGCCAAAGCTCTCACTACAAACTCGTCAATCCAAACCATGAAAGCTGACGCCAAACCCACGGTACTCTCTCTACTATTGTTGGAGAACCACTGTACTAGATCAATACTGGCTGTTTACTTCCTCTTATTGCTGCGCGTCCGTAAGGGTTAGCAGGGGAGAGGCAATATTCAGTTCATAAATCATGCAGTAAAAATGTCATGGGGGTAATTGTGGTTTTCTAACACCTTTAAAGAGAGGCAGCTCGTGTTAGTGGGTTAACACCAGCGACGACCCTCATTCCTTCTCATTACGAGCTCATAGAGGCGTCGTCAAAGCTTTAGGTTTCTGGCTCCTCTGTGGAGCAATATCAAAATTAAACCGTTCTTATTATGTAGGTCGTCTCAATGGGCGACCTACATGACTCTCAGCCCACGGAAATCTATCTATTTTAAAGGAGCAGTGTGTAAACATGTGGCCAGAAGTGGTACTGCAGCCTCTCCCACTCTCCCTGACTCAGGTTGCCAGATATGCAGACGAATCCAGCTGGGACCATAACAGCTGAATAGACAAGAGTTTTGTCAACAACAAATCTATAACCAACACCTTTTTCACAAAGATAGAAATCCTGGTTTTATTCCTTGTTTTGTCGTTAATGATTTGAGAATCATAACGAGACCTTTTTAGTTCTGCGCCACATGTTCCGTTTACCAGTGAGATTAGCTCGACGCTGTGAGTTCTGGAAACCCGGATTACGGACTTTGTGATTGGTTAAACAGTGGAGGGTCGGACATCAAAATGAAAACAATAACCAGATTTAGGGGCTGCAAAATCCAAATATCTCTGAACTACTGTTATCAGTTAGATAAGTATTGGAAAAGAACGTGTTTTATGAATGCCTTTTGACAGATTAGGGCCCTTTAATGAGGACTTGACATGAAAATCTTACATATTGCTCTTACATAAGTCTGTATAACTCCATCACCAGTTTTACATTCATGTATTTGTGGACATGGTGCGGAAGCCAGATACCATTAGAAGCTGTGCATGGCAGGGCTTGGTTAGTCCTGCGATGGGAGACCTGTGGGAACATCATGAGGTGTCACAGTGCGGCGGCTGTTGTGTGGTTGGTGGGGGTGGGAGGGGCTGATTGCACATACTGGTTGCCTCGCTTCTGTCAGTGTGTCCCAGGGCAGCTGTGGCTACTGTACATGTGTCGTGTCTTTGAGTGTCCTGAAAAGCGTTATGTAAAACCAAAACATTATTATTATTATTATTTGCCGTTGTTGCAGCTTTAGATGATGTTTCTCAGATTTGTGGCCAGAGTCAGGACTAAACACGGGAAGGCAGCATTTCAGATCAATGCAGCTAAAACACGGAGCTTCCTGTGGTTGCGAGACAGACTTTACTCTGACCATGTTTAAAACTACATTGAACACATACTGTATCTGTTTAGCTGTGCATACAACTGTTTCTCTGCATTTATCCTGTTTTAAACCCCCATTTTAATAAGATTTTAAGCCCAATACTTTTAACTTTTGCTCTGTTTTGATATTAAATTGTTGTGTATTCGTGTAGTTGTTTTTAATCACTCTTTTGAAGCACTTTGAGTTGTCTTCTACACAAATTGTAGTATATATACATAACTGTTGTGGATGGAAATGGATTGAAAAGTAAAAAAGAAGACTACCCCGATACTATGCCAAAGGAAACCTGTTTTATAACAAGTTCTCCTTCTTTCTATCCGAACAAACAAGGAATGTACTTCAGATGTAAAACTCCGTCCCAGAGGATTGGCTGCAGATATGACTCGTAACCCAGCGTCGTGAAGTCACTCTCTTGTCTCCGCTGAGGACGAAAAAGTTCAAGTCACAACAACAACGACTTACTTTAACTGTTGTATTGTTCTGTGATGTCACATGAGTAAAACTGTAGCTACAGGGTTTTCAACATCACTGTTTTAATCAAATGTAAATAGTATTGCTCTGAAAATATTTAAAGATAATTTATGTCCTGAAATCTGGTTCTGTGTGTTTGATAGTATGTAAATGGGAAAGGACGATGTTATGAATTAGTTTACGGTCGTAATAATTCCAATCACAACTTCTAAAACATACTAAAGTAAAACAGCTGCGGTGTATCTAAAACGCTGCAGCTCGAGTCTTGACTAGAATCAGAATCAGAATGATATTTATTGCCACGTGAGTAACAGGAAGTCACAGACTAAGGGTAGAGAGGCATAATGAGAAATAAAGAATAAAAAGCAGTTCTAAGGAATACATTTAAAATAGAGTTACAATTACTATATACAATGTACAAGTGCACATGGTGCACACAGTGTAAGGTGACAGCAGTACAGTGAAGTAAAGTGACGTATGATGGGCAGTAAAGTGACTTTATAAAGGGCGGGGGTCAGGTTAAGAAGTGTTCAAGAGTCCAACAGCAGAGGGGAAGAAACTGTTCTTGTGGCGGGAGGTTCTAGTCCTGATGGACCGCAGTCTCCTGCCTGAGGGGAGTGGTTGGAATAGTCCATGTGCAGGGTGAGAGGGGTCGGCTGTGATACGACCAGCCCGGCCTCGAGCTCGGGCTGGAGGCCAGCTCAGTACAATCAGGAAGTACAATCACATTCCTGTGGTTCAGAGAATAGACTTTAAACCTGTCTGTTTGTCACAAGTCTCTCCATGGCCTCGCACCAAAGTACATCTGTGATATGTTACAGCCATATGAACCAAGGAGGACTATGAGGTGCACGTTATTGTCCCCGTCGGGCAATCCATCCTCTGCATTTGACCCTTCCTGATGCCACTAAGGCTTACGTCAGGAGCAGTGGTCGCCGTGGTAACAGCGCCCAGGAACCTAACTACAGATGTTGATGCTCAGCTTGGTTAGGACCGGAGCTGGAGGATTTAACCTAGTGTGCATGTTTTTAATGGTAGGCAAAACCGGAGCGCCTGGAGGAAACCTACACAGGCACAGGGAGAACATGCAAACTCCACTCAGAAAGACCCTGTTCCGACCGAGATTCGAACCCAGGACCTTCTTGCTGAGAAGTGAGAGTGCTACCGGCCCCGGCACAGTGGCTGACTAAACAAGGGGAACAAGCTAAAGTGTGGAGCAGTCTCCCTGAAAATTTGAGACAGCCTTCTGACTACAGGTAATCCAAGTTAAAACAGTTTAGCCGCAAACAACTGAAGCATTGTACCTTTACTGTTTTTAATTCACTGATTATTTATGATTTTAATGCTTTGTATGAATCTTTCCACTTCCCCTTCTCTGGCCTTACAGTTGTCAGAGTCACAGCATAATCATCTCTGCACTGTTCAGAGCACACAGTGGAGCCTCATCCCCATAACACAGTATTTTGACGGCCTTTATACATTTTGGGGTCATTTTTATTCATTGTTTGACTATTGATTTGGTTTTCTTCACTTTCTGAAAATGCACAGGATAAACAGCAGTCTTTTGGATACACGGCTCGGAGCAATTGCCTCATTAAAGCCCTATTTCCTCTAAGTCCTTCTCTCTTTTCTGGTCCTCTTTAATCTACCATCAATGAATTTCAATTGGCCAATAATTTCCCACCAGGATCCCGGGAGTTACAGCATTTTTGTCACATCTTTTAGTGATTAAACAGATCGATTTCACTTCTCTGTTGGCGATTAATCCCGTGGGGTTAGAGAGATTAGAGGGAGAGGGTGTGTGTGGGGGGGATTTGATCATGGATTCACACCGAGTACCTTACATCAGCGAGCTAACGAGAGCAGAACGGACAGGAGGAAGTCAGCCATGGGAAAAAGCAGGATGGACCTGTGGAATACATATTAATAAATCAATTACTTCTGATGTCTTTGGGTCTGTGTTGGTCCACAGTGTGACCAAGTATGGACCAAAATCTATTGTGTATTCAATTTATATTTTCAGATACATTTAGGAGTGTTCCAGTCAGGTTTCCTCCATCAGGTCAGAGGTCTGGTCAATTATTATTTCCTACATGTACAGCACAGACCAAACGTTTGGACACACTTTCTCATTCAATGAGTGTCCATTCTTTTCATGACTATTGACTGTAGACCCGCACCAGGCTGTGTAAAGGCTGTGTGACCACAGTCACCGGACCTGAACCCAGTCCAGATGGTTTTGGGGCTGGACCACAGAGTGAAGGTAAAAGGGCCAACAAGTGCTAAGTCTCTCTGGGAACTTCTTCAAGACTGTTGGAGACCATTTCAGGTCACTACCTCTTGAAGCTCATCAAGAGAAGTCCAAGAGTGTGTGAAGCAGTAATCCGTGCAAAAGGTGCTACTTTGATAACCCGAGAATTTAAGACATATTTTCAGTTGTTTTATACTTTTTTTTAGTACGTACATAATTCCACCTGAGTTAATTCATAGTTTTGATGCCTTCAGTGTGAATCTACAATTTTCATTGTCATGAAAAGAAAAAACTCTTTGAATGAGAAGGTGTACAAACTTTTGGTCTGTACTGAACGTCTGGGTCTGGTCCAGAAGGGGCGGGCCCAGCTCAAAATGATGTATGCTGACATGCTTGCAATGTCACTCTGGGCCAGTGACGATGGACCTGGAATAAGAATTAGCCAATGCTAATGTATAGCATCTTCTTTCCTCTTGAAAGATCTTTACAGGATGGTCAAAAAGTCGTTCTTGGCCCAAAGCTCTGTTCCACATGTGTGTCAATGCTGAGGGTAGAGTCTTTTTTGGACCAGACTAGTTTAGTTGCTGTGAACTTCAGAATGCACTCGTTAAATGAATGGGGCTTGTACAGTTGACGCATGCGCAAATGTGTTTTTTCACATTTTCCAGCCCATCTTATCTTTTATTAAAGGAGATGCTACCCTAAATGCTAAATGCTAGCGATTCACTCAGATCCAATCTTTTCAATCAACCCCTCCCACCTGACAAATCTAGACTTTAGTACAACATGAAAAGAGTACGATAGTATGGTAAGACCAGGCTAGGTCAGACTTGTTTGATTCTTCACAATAATAAATAAGCGGACGTGGATGACATTCTCACTGGTCAGCAGAAATGTAGACACGACAGAAGTGCCCCAGCTGCTTAGAACCAAAATAACTAGAACCAAACCAGCTCAAAGTGTTCCAGCGTCTGACAAGGGGAACATCATTTCCATAACACCTGCTCTCAGCTGAGTTCAGGAAGAGCATTTACCATCCATTTAGTCCTGAAAGTGCAGGCTCTGAAGTAACTAATGCATGCAAGACCTACTTTATACACACTGAATATAGTAAAATCTTTGTACGATTTATTTACTAAAAATAACAAATTATGCTGATTTTGAAATGGCAAGTTTCTGTTTTCTGCTGGAATGTAGTTTGTCATGTAAGATTATTTATTTCAAGACAACTGGTCTTGTTGTATGACACAAAAATGTTTGATAAATAAGAAAATATTACTTGAAATGTATGTGAAGTCATTTGGGGCTAGTATTATTTTCTTATTTTCAGAAATCTTGTCGTCATATTTTCATTTTTTTTGTTTTTTTTTTTTTCAGGAGATTTTTTTATAGTGCACTGTGTATCAGTTTTTGTTTTTCTGGGATCAGCAGGTGTTCGGTCGGCTAAACCAGACACTCCTTCTGCTGGTGATTTAAGGTGAGGCCTGTGTGGTACCAGGATTCCTCGTGATCCATGCTCTGCTTTGTGCATGAATTGTGCTATACAAATAAACCTGCCTTACCTTGCCTTCCACATTGCCACAATCTCAATTTATACATGATTCAATGACCATGCTGTTCTGGGGGATTTAAAGTTTTTAAGTATGTCCAGCCCCTATTTTAAACCATGTGTGCTTTTTTCATCTGTAAACATGTGTCTTTCAGGTTGTTGCAATAAATATTGATAGAGGTTATAATATTTATCTCTGATGGTTTTGCAAAATATGAGTCAATTTAAGATATATTAAAACAGTCTCACATGTGTGTAATTGGACAAATGTATAAATGGTCCTGGATCTATACCCTTTCTGTCCAGAGGTTTCCATTTTCCATGTTTCTTCCACCAATGACCCTTCCTGACCCTTCCTGACCCTTCCTTGGTAATGCAGGACGGTCTAAGGACAAGGGATAATCCGGGAGATTTATGAACATTTATTGACATTGGTTAACCCTTTGGACCAAATCAAATCATCACAACAACAGCCTTGAGACCGGTCCAGGACAGAGGGTCCAGGGTCCCAGCATCGTGAAGTCAAAACAGCTGTGAATGTCTGTGAATGTATGGTTCACTCAGAATAGAAAATATGTGTATACTGTATATTTTTGACTTCTCAGAACTGTCCCTGAGCTCTCGAAACCTGGCCCTCGGGACAGAAGCATAAATATCCCCGGAATAATGCATATAATACCTCCATGGCAAGTTTAGGCAAGTTTATTTATATAGCACAATTCATACACAAGGCAATTCAAAGTGCTGAACAAAACAAGAAAGCATTAAAATCATAGATTATCACAGAACATTAAAAAGAAAGATAAAAATATAAAATCCCTCAGTTGTATGCACAGTTAAACAGAACCGTCTTTAACCTGGTTTTAAACATTGTCAGAGAGGAGGCCTGTCTCACATCTTCAGGAAGACTGTTCCAGATTTTAGCAGCATTAATCTGAAAAGCAGCCTCCCCATGTTTAGTTCTGACTCTGGGCACTAACAGGAGTCCAGTCCCTGTGCTCCTCAGAGTCCGGGCTGGTTCATATGGGACTAACATGTCACTAATATATTTTGGTGCGAGGCTATGGAGAGACTTGTACACAAGCAGAGCTGTTTTAAAGTCTATTCTCTGAGCCACAGGAAGCCAGTGCAGAGACCTGAGGACTGGACTAATGTGGTCGTACTTCCTGGTTCTTGTCAGGACTCGAGCTGCTGCATTTTGAATGTACTGCAGCTGTTTTACAGCCTGTTTGGACAGACCTGTGAGCAGGCCATTGCAGTAGTCTAACCTACTGGAGACAAATGCATGGATAAGAATCTCCAAGTCTGCTTTAGACACTATGTTTTTGATCCTGGCAATGTTTTTTAGATGGTAAAAAGCTGCTGATGTTACTGATTTGATGTGGCTATTAAAATTTAAGTCTGAGTCCAGTATTACCCCTAGATTTCTGACCTTGTTTGAAGGTTTTAGGGAGAGAGACTGTAGGTGACAGATGACGCTCTCTCTTTGTTTCTGGGGACCAAAGACAATCATTTCAGTTTTGTCTGCGTTTAGCTGAAGGAAGTTGTTTTGCATCCACTCACTGATCTGTTGGATACAGTGAAGGAGTGAGTCCACTGGTCCATGTTCTCCTGCAGTCAGTGAGACATAGATCTGAGTGTCGTCTGCATAGTTATGATAGGAAACTTTGTTTCTGCGTATTAACTGACCTAACGGCAGCATGTAGAGATTGAACAGAAGAGGTCCCAGGATCGACCCCTGTGGGACTCCACAGGTCAGGTGATCTGAGACACAGTTTCCAATCTCCACAAAGTACTTCCTGTCTTCAAGGTAAGACCTAAACCAACTTAGGGCGGTGCCAACCCAGTCCTCTAGTCTCTGTAAGAGGATCTCATGGTCGACGGTGTCAAAGGCAGCACTTAGATCTAACAAGATTAAGATTGAGACTTTGCCTGCGTCAGTGTTCAGCCGGATATCGTTTGTAACCTTAACGAGAGCAGTCTCAGTGCTGTGGTGGGGTCTAAAGCCGGACTGAAACATATCAAATGAGTTGTTGATTAAAAGAAATCTAGTAAGCTGTAGGTAGATCAAAAGTGCCCCTGTCAGACACTAGCTAGAAGAAGAGTTTTATCAGTATATGTTATAATAATTAGCTTGTCTAATCAGCTGTTGGTGAATTGACAATTCTGTGACATACTTCAAGACGACCGCTGTTTGTGATTTTAATTTGGACTAAAATAGAAAGCAAGTGTGGCGACAGTCGCTCAGTTGGTAGTGGGCATTGGCCTTTGAGCCTGAAGGTTGTGGGTTCGAGACCTTCTCCACAGACTCTCACTGATGTCTGCTGTTGTTGTGTCCTTGGGCAAGACTCTTAACCCCACTTTGGCGGATAGGAGCACAGAAGTAATGTGTACGCTGCATGCCTTGTTGTGTATCTGTGTGTTCAACAAACCCATCCCCCACTGCGGGAGGAACACAGGACTTTCATCTTCTTCTGACTCTTTTTCTTCTTCTTCTTGTTCTACTTACTCTTCTTCCTCTGACTCTTTTTCTTCTTCTTCTGACTCTTTATCTTCTTCTTCTGACTTTTCTTCTTCTTCTACTGACTCTTCTCCTTCTGACTCTTCTCCTTCTGACTCTTCTTCTTCTGACTTTTCTTCTTCTTCTACTGACTCTTCTCCTTCTGACTCTTCTTCTTTTGACTCTTCTTCTACTGACTCTTCTCCTTCTGACTCTTCTTCTTTTGACTCTTCTTCTACTGACTCTTCTCCTTCTGACTCTTCTTCTTTTGACTCTTCTTCTTCTGACTCTTCTTCTTTTGACTCTTCTTCTTCTGACTCTTCTCCTTCTGACTCTTCTTCTACTGACTCTTCTTCTTGTGACTCTTCTTCTACTGACTCTTCTTCTTTTGACTCTTCTTCTTTTGACTCTTCTTCTTCTTCTTCTACTGACTTTTCTCCGTCTGACTCTTCTTCTTCTGACTCTTCTTCTACTGACTCTTCTTCTTTTGACTCTTCTTCTTCTACTGACTCTTCTCCTTCTGACTCTTCTTCTTTTGACTCTTCTTCTTCTGACTCTTCTCCTTCTGACTTCTTCTTTTGACTTTCTTCTTATGACTCTTCTTCTACTGACTCTTCTCCTTCTGACTCTTCTTCTTTTGACTCTTCTTCTTCTGACTCTTCTCCTTCTGACTCTTCTTCTTTTGACTCTTCTTCTTCTGACTCTTCTTCTTTTGACTCTTCTTCTTCTGACTCTTCTTCTTTTGACTCTTCTCCTTCTGACTCTTCTTCTTTTGACTCTTCTTCTTATACTGATTCTTCTCCTTCTGCCTCTTCTTCTTTTGACTCTTCTTCTTCTTATACTGACTCTTCTCCTTCTGACTCTTCTTCTTTTGACTCTTCTTCTTCTCTTCTTCTACTGACTCTTCTCCTTCTGACTCTTCTTCTTCTGACTATTCTTCTACTGAATCTTCTCCTTCTGACTCTTCTTCTTTTGACTCTTCTTCTTCTACTGACTCTTCTCCTTCTGACTCTTCTTCTTTTGACTCTTCTTCTTCTTCTTCTACTGACTCTTCTCCTTCTGACTCTTCTTCTTTTGACTCTTCTTCTTCTACTGACTCTTCTCCTTCTGACTATTCTTCTTCCTCTGGCTCTTCTTTTTTTTTTACTCTTCTTATTCTTCTACTGATTCTTCTTTTGACTCTACTTTTTCTTCTTCTTCTGACTCTTCTCCTTCTTCTCCTTAAGACACAGCCATCTTAACTAGCTGCAGCTCTGTGTGGCCGCCTGAAGGACCTTTCCTCTGACTCACACCTCAGACAAACATGATGGATATTGTTAAAACCTATAACCTCCAACTCCAAACCCTGTCGTGGTTTCATTCTTCCTCCCAGCAGCCGGAGGATAATGTGAAGATCCATGACTGGAATCGTACCACGGGGATTCAGAAATGTGTCACTGCCCTATGAGTGACAGCACAGGGCAGCCCCATAAAAAGCCCATTTTAACCAGAGAAAAAAAACACATTATTTGAGTTTTTTTTTTTAAACACATGTATGACCCAGGAGGAGGATCAGCGGCCCCCCCCCCCAATCCCAGCTGCAAGTGTAGCGTGTCACCAGGAGGAGGGCCGGGGCTCCAGTCGGTCACTCTGGATCAGTGCACAAGCCACGGTTACATTTCCTCCAGAGAGCAGGGACAAAACGCCTCGAGTGCAACACATGACGGAGCAGAGAGAACAAGGTTTCCATCATCCGCCGCTCTCTCGCTGCTGATGAAATATTGTCTCTTCTGTTCCGGTTTCCCCTTTGTCTTTTACTTGTGTTGCGTCTTTCTTTCTTTCGTACAAGGCCGAGAATGCTTGTCCTAGTTAGAATCTGCTGTGAAACTCAAGCAGTAAAAGAATTTGGTAGAAAAAAATCATTGGAAAGTTATGATAGATTCTGAGAGCAAAATGGGTTTGGAAATTTGCTTCATCGTTTAAAGATGCAGTCAGAGATTTTTAAATATATTGGGAAAACGTCTCTAAACCCTAAAAGCAGTCAAGTTATGATGTGTTTTCAAATATTAATGGAATTGACCAGATGCCTATAGTCTCCGAAAATTAATAACAAATATTTTGGAGCGGTTCCTGTTTCTCGCGAGTGCGCCGGAGTTATTGTATTTTCTAAAACCTAAAAGGACTGAACAGAAAACGGCACTTTCATGTTTGCCACCCAGGGAGTGGCCCTGTTGTAACAAAGAAAAGAAAATGCTGGATGTTTGGTTTGGTGGAGAGGGAGAGGGGGGAGTGGTTTCAAGTTGGTTCTACGGCTAAGCTAATAAAATCGCTTACTGCACCTTTAAGACAATATAAGATAAGATAGATTTTATTGATCTCACACCAGAGACATTTCCAGTTGTTTTTGCTTTTATTTCACAAATCTCTGATGTAAAAATAGATTAGCTTTGTTCATCCCAGTTGGGAAATGTGTGCTCTGTGAACTGTAATGAGAAAATGAGCAATATTAAGTGAAAATGTAGATGCTTTGAGCAAAAACAATTTATATAAAACTGATAAACAATTGAGAAATGCGAGATTATAGAGAAAGGTATCCACTCGCACAGACGGCCAGGACTAAGGCTGTAGACCCAGGGCTGAGGCTGTAGATCCAGGACTGAGGCTGTAGATCCAGGACTGAGGCTGTAAACCCAGGACTGAGGCTGTAGACCCAGGACTGAGGCTGTAAACCCAGGACTGAGGCTGTAGATCCAGGACTGAGGCTGTAGATCCAGGACTGAGGCTGTAGATCCAGGACTGAGGCTGTAGATCCAGGACTGAGGCTGTAGATCCAGGACTCAGGCTGTAGATCCAGGACTGAGGCTGTAGATCCAGGACTGAGGTTGTAGACCCAGGACTCAGGCTGTAGATCCAGGACTGAGGCTGTAGATCCAGGACTGAGGCTGTAGACCCAGGACTGAGGCTGTAGACCCAGGACTGAGGCTGTAGATCCAGGACTGAGGCTGTAGATCCAGGACTGAGGCTGTAGATCCAGGACTCAGGCTGTAGATCCAGGACTCAGGCTGTAGATCCAGGACTGAGGCTGTAGATCCAGGACTGAGGCTGTAGATCCTCCAGGACTGAGGCTGTAGATCCAGGACTGAGGCTGTAGATCCTCCAGTACTGAGACTGTAGACCCAGGACTGAGGCTGTAGATGTTGTATGTTTTACACTTCTATCAGTTTGCAGCCCTTTACATTTCCAAATGTATCTGTATTTCTTATTTCATGTCGGCCCCACTATGCGTTAAAATAAAAGCGCGGTTTTGCTTTTGTGAGGCCATGTTTGACTTAATATACAATACAGTTTGCATACGTTTACATATTCAGTGAAGTGCATTATTATTATTATGGCCACGAGGCATGATTGCTTCTGGAGTTTGCCTGACAGATCCTCTCTCGGAGCGGCCTGTTTCGTGTTGTCATACATCTGCATAGTGGAGCGAGTATAGTGGCAGGTCAACAGAGGGCAATGGGAAAACAAAAATAGCTTGAGGCAGTGCTGACACAAACGACAACGCGAAACAGAAAATGATACAGAATGATCGGCTCCGTGCCCCAAACTTCCCCCGGTTTTAAGGACACTACCACCACCGTCGCTGATTTTACATACAGGAGGGAAGAGGATCTGATAACATGCCTTGTACAATTTAAATAAGTGGAAAAAAATTGGGAAATATCATCTTGAGTTGGAACTATAGTATGAATGCGAAAAAATGCTTCCCGCCTGTCATTCCCTGTGCTACCACCAGAGGGAGGGGAGACTATTACAGGACTGGATGGATCTGAAAACATCACCAGGTCATATAGAACCTTTACAGTTTGTAGATTCACCAAATACACAGTTATACAGTTACTACAGTCCATGTTCTCTGCCCAAACACACATCTCATCTGTTAAATTTGTGGTAAATTAGATAAATAAGTCATTAGCATAGTGCGCAGAGAGACACATTCTTTTAAGACCATGTTACAATGGTGTCTCATTAATTCACTCAACGCTGTACTCCGAAAATACAGTTCATGCATAATGGAAGCAGTATTTGTTTAATGAATTATTGCAAGTAGCCGAGGTGAAATTGCCACAACACTGATGCGTGATGGCGTGTAGTGCCTTGAGTTTTAGCGATTTAAAAATGCCTGATAACATTGATCCATGTGTGTTTGGTACGATAAGCATGAGACGTTATGACCAGTGGGGGCGGGTCCCGGCACCAAAAGGTCCATGAGCACGTCCGCTGACATTCTTCAATTCCACTGCGGGTTGGTGGGGGTGTACCCGGAAAGAGAATTACCCAATGATTTTGTATGCCGTATTCTTATCTCTAACATGGATGGTCCAAAAGTCGCTCTTGGCCAAAGCTACAATCCACATGCTGTAAATGCTGAGGAGAGTATTTTTGGACCACTCTAGTTTAGTCGCTGTGGACTTCAGAATGCGTTTTTTTTTTTCTTCACATTTTCCTGCCTTGCCGCCATTTTTAAAAAGCCCACAGAACACACTGGTCTCTCCCTATTGACCAATACAGTCAACAGATATATATTTTTTGTGTCTTAACTGTTGATTCTCTGATCTGTGTTGGTGATTTCAATGGTTTTGTTAAGTCTCTGAGATGATGCTGTTGTGATTTAGGGCTATACAAGAATAAATTGTATTATGTATTGTATGATTATGACTCAGTGATTCACAGGGGGGGATAAACCAACGGCTCACTACACGATAGATGCGTTGTAAGCGTACATTTACTGCATATAAAGTATACCTGTATGTACTTATCCAGTCATCTGCACTTTTCTATTGGACTTAATACAAATATAAAAAATCATTGTTTAAAATTGTTTTCTCCACTCAAAGGATATGGTGACAGCAAACAGACTCACAATAATCAATATTGACCATTCAAAGACATGTGGTGAAAATTAGCATGTTTTGAGCTTTAAAGTTGCATCATGTAATGTTCTAAGGGGGAACAGTTGAACATTGTTTTGTTTGTTTTCTAGTTCCACTGTGAGGGAAAGTAAATGACGCCACACTGATCACTCGAGCAGCCACTGAGTCAAGGTCAAACATGCTAAATATATTTGTTCATAAAATGTTAGATAAATCCCCTTTAAATCATGAACAACATTATTATTTGCTGACAGATCTCGTTTTTTTTCACCCCTGTGCGACAATATCAGAATATAAAAGTCTCATCTTTCTGAATGCTCACAGATCTATCCTTCTATCTATAAAAACACAAACACAAAGACGTCTTGCAATCGGTTTGCACTGGAACCCATGCTATTTTATTACATCATTTATGTCTCTTTTTATTTAACTCGTGAAGCATCTTGTGAGTCAATCTCTCTGGGGGATTGATAACCTTGATAAGTAAGAAACGTCTCTAAATAAAGGCTGCCTACTTATTTACACATCTCCGGTCAAATAACATGTTTTATAACTGTACAAACTCAAGCAGATTGTACAATATTGGATGTATAACAATAAAAACAGGGTGTAATTCTCCGCGCATGCCACCAGATGGGGGTGTTGCTCATCTTGACTGCCTCTTATTCATATTTCTTCGTTCATACATATTTTTTCTATAACAGGACATACTCAAGTAGATACTAGTCTCAAAGTTGGGGTACCTGACTTTCAGACCACAAACATCTTTACGAAACAAGTCTAGATAATAAATACATCTCGATTCTCACTCAAAAGTTTTCACATGCGTGTTTTCAAGGCATCTGCCACATTTTTTTTTCAGACCAGACTTTTCAGCCAGAAAACAAAGAGAAACCAAAGCGTCAAACACTTAAACAAAATATATTATTCAAGAGAAGAAAAAGGCTTACCTGTGTACAGACATTAACATAAGAAACCACATTCATTCCTCTCCATCTCACTTGGGTCTGGATGTGTGTGTATGTGTGTGTGTGTGTGTGTGTGTGTGTGTGTGACTGTGTTTGTGTCTGTGTGTGTGTGTGTATTCGCCTTAACCCGAAGTGAATTTAGGAAATCCAGTCCAAGGTGAGTTTGGAGTCACCGCACTTGTGACGTCAGCCTGGGCCTTTACGGAGGCTAATTATGGGCCAACTCCTGGGGATCTCTTGCCTCTCTCCGGTGAGGGCTGGGGGGGGCTGCCGAGGCGGGGGCTGCAGGGGCGGGGGCTGCTGACTCCTTCAAAAACTGTCTGTCTGAGTGAAGCCGCTGCACCTATAAACTACACACAACACGGATACACACCGGCGCGCACAGACACCAGCGCTCGCGGCCGGTATTTTTGCAGCGCCGAATGTCTCCAGGTAGAGAGGTGAGAGTTTTCCCTGAGTGCAGAAGCCATTAGTCAGAATGGAAGTGATTTATGGGTTGTCTCCTTGCAGAATTTAAATTAACTGCCATGGCGGAGAGAGGGTGCAAAGGCAGGGCTGCTTTTGGGCATCACCCCATTGCCCCCCCCCCCCCCCCCCCATCACCACACACACACACACACACACACTCCTCCCCTTCCAACTTATTTCTCTTTTTCTCACGCACTCTCTTCCCCTCTTTTCCTTTCTCTGTGTGTTTCCGTCCATGCTTCAATCATGAGCTTGTGAAGAACTGTCAACTATCAATTTGTGAATCCAGCGACTGAACATATCTCATTATCTCACAAGTGAAAAGTTAAGTATCCATCCCCACATGTGCAGACGGAACATAACAGTAATTATCAATTCATCCATCCGTCTTCTTCCCCTTGGTTCTTTTCTGGGGTCCAGGATTCGGGCAAAGTGGGTTGAGTGTCTTGCTCGAGGACACAATGCCAACAGACATCAGTGGGCGTCGGTGCAGATCTCAAACCCACAACCTTCAGGCTCAAAGGCCAATGCTCTTTCGACTGAGCCACCGTTACCCCCTTCATGTTGTTGTTTACTGTAATGAAAGGTTATCTTCTATCACACCACGGTCTGTGGGAATTGCGACGCTAACTGTTGCTGTAGCGTCTAAAAGCGCCGGAAAACATGGATTTTGGGATGAAATAGAACCTTTGAGGAATGGGAAGAAGAGGAGAAGAACCAGGAAGAAGAACGACAAAAGCATCGACACAAGGAGTTAACCTCGGAGTAACTGACACCCATTTGGTCGGTCTAAATGTTTTATCTGCGTGTTGATAAAAGTAGTTCCCACTTCTCTTGACAACGGTTGCTACGGCAGAAGTTTTGTTTTCAGACTTGTTTAATAATCTCTATACTTAAGCATATTTTCTCCCTCTCCTCACTCACTTTGGCCTCCCTCTCCCCCTCTCCCTCTCCTCACTCACTTTGGCCTCCCTCTCCCCCTCTCTCCCTCTTCTCACTCCCTTTGGCCTCCCTCTCCCTCCTTCTCTCCCTCTCCCCCCCTCTCCCTCTCCTCTCTCACTTTGGCCTCCCTCCCCCCTCTCCCTCTCCTCACTCACTTTGGCCTCCCCCCCCCCCTCTTCTCTCTCACTTTGGCCTCCCTCACTCACCCTCCGTCTCCCCTCTCCCCCCTCTCCCTCTCCTCTCTCACTTTGGCCTTCCTCTCCCTCCTTCTCCCCCTCTCCCTCTCCTCACACACTTTGGCCTCCCTCTCCTCCTTCTCCCCTCTCCTCTCTCTCTCACTTTGGCCTCCCTCTCCCTCCCTCCGTCTCCCTCTCCTCTCTCACTTTGGCCTCCCCCTCTCCCCTCTCCTCTCTCACTTTGGCCTCCCTCTCCCTCCCTCCGTCTCCCCCTCTCCCCCCCTCTCCCTCTCATCACTCACTTTGGCCTCCCTCTCACAGGAGACATTTGGACCATTTTCCGGATCCAGGTGTGTTGTCAGCTGGTCAAGCCTTCTCTCCCATCTCGGAAGACTTCATCGGAGATATCGTGTTCCTGCCAGATTTCTCTCTCCTCTCTCTCTCTCTCTCTCTCTCTCTCTCTCTCTCTCTCTCTCTCTCTCTCTCTCTCTCTCTCTCTCTCTCTCTCTCTCTCTCTCTCTCTCTCTCTCTCTCTCTCTCTCTTCTCTCTCTCTCTCTCTCTCTCTCTCTCTCTCTCTCTCTCTCTCTGGGGAAAATACTGTGAAGCCGACAAATATAAACAAGGTCAAGGTCAGCTGCTCGGAGGGTGCCGTCTTACTCACCGCTTTGCTCGGTTTGTGTGGGTCTGAGGTTGGAACAATAAACTAAATGTTTTATCGAGTGAGCCGATGAACACCCAGGGATTAGTATCGATCGCTGTTGTTTTTTTTATTTATATAGTCACTTTGCAGTTTTGTTCATTGTTCCTCCATTCCACACAGTATTACAGACATTTCTGCTTCGGGAGAGACAGACAGAAGCCGGGTCCGTGTCACCGATCGCACCCACCACATAATAATAATAATGTTTTATACAGCGCTTTTATTGGACAGTTAAAGTGTTCATCAACTCCAGACACTGTGGTGATGAACAACTACAGTAGCCACAGCTGCCCTGGGACACACCGACAGAAGCGAGGCAACCAGTCTGTGCCATCGGCCCCTCCCATCACCTCCAACCGTTCCAATTAACTCATAACTCATCTATACAAGTCAGATTTCTGCAACCATATATTCTAACTGCCTGTATTTCTCATTTGTGATACAGTAAGGATGGCACTGCTCTCTCTCTCTGGTCTTTCTCTCTGGTCTCTCTCTAGTCTCTCTCTCTGCTCTCTCTCTGGTCTCTCTCTCTGCTCTCTCTCTGCTCTCTCTCTCTAGTCTCTCTCTCTGCTCTTGCTCTCTGGTCTCTCTCTCTCTCTGCTCTCTCTCCATGCTCTCTCTCTTGTCTCTCTCTCTAGTCTCTCTGCCTGCTCTCTCTCTCTGGTCTCTCTCTTGTCTCTCTCTCTAGTCTCTCTCTCTGCTCTCTCTCTCTGCTCATGCTCTGGTCTCTCTCTCTCCCTGCTCTCTCTCTCTGGTCTCTCTATCTTGTTACTCTCTGGTATCTTTCTCTACTCTCTCTCTCTGCTCATGCTCTGATCTCTCTATCTTGTTACTCTCTGGTATCTTTCTCTTGTCTCTCTCCCTGCTCTCTCTTTCTCTTGTCTCTCTCCCTGCTCTCTCTCTCTCTTGTCTCTCTCTGGTCTCTCTATCCTGTCTCTCTGGTATCTTTCTCTACTCTCTCCCTGCTCTCTCTCTCTTGTCTCTCTCCCTGCTCTCTCTTTCTCTTGTCTCTCTCCCTGCTCTCTCTCTCTCTTGTCTCTCTCTGGTCTCTCTATCCTGTCTCTCTGGTATCTTTCTCTACTCTCTCTCTGGTCTCTCTATCTTGTCTCTCTCTGGTATCTTTCTCTACTCTCTCTCTGATCTCTCTATCTTGTTACTCTCTGGTATCTTTCTCTACTCTCTCTCTGGTCTCTCTATCTTGTTACTCTCTGGTATCGTTCTCTTCTCTCTCTCTCTCTCTCATTGCATTGAGAGCTGATTGGCTGAGTGAGGGGGGGTCCTCTCTTTTTCCCTTTTCTGTCTGAAAATGCAGACTCAAAACCCACAAACCCACACATGTGTATTCTCATGATAAAACCAAACTATTTTAACAGCGGAGAACTAGTTTGATGGTTCTTACAACGTTTCTCTTTGTGCTTTGAAAGTTACATACCACAGCTTTAAGTAGACTGAGGTTTTGAGGAAGAGCTTTCCTCCGGGTGCTCCGGTTTCCCCTACCACTAAAAACATGCACAATAGCTCTGAATGTAACGAGTGAGTGAATGGAGGGTGTTTGGTCAGAGGCTTTGATGGACCAGTGTGTTCGGCAACTCGCTTCTGTCTTCACCGTGTGTGGAGAGAATGGAACAATATCTGAACTCTGAATATTGTAAAGTGCTTTGGGTGACCTACGTCTGTAAATGCGCTGTATAAATAAACATTACTTACTTTTCAGGCAGCTAAATTGAATGTATGTGTGTGTAAATGGAGAGTCTTCCTTCTTCCCACTCCATTTCAGGTGAAGAGGAAGACGTACACAAATCAAATTAGACTTATTGTAAACAGATTTTAACCCCATAGATCTGCTCGGCCTTGGACTTTCTCTTCTCTCTAAATGTTTGGTGTTGTGCTTGTCGACTTATTGTTTGTACTTTTACCCATAACTGTGTGTTTGTGTGTTTCTTACCTGCCTATTTTTAGCTCTTCTGCTAATTCTTCTTCTATTCTCTCTGTTGACACTGTTTGCAGACGCATTGATGAATATGCACTGTCCTGAATTCAAATAGATAAATACATAAAGTCACAGGTCTAGAGAGAAGACCCCGCGGATAAACGTACGTATGGATTACTCTCGACTCGAAACACTGCAAAAAATGATAAAATATGAGGTAATAATTGCTTAACCTCCTAAGACCCGAGCACTTTTTTGCAATGCATTTTTTATTTATCTTGGCTAATTGGGCATATTGGGGCCAGATAAGAATATATACTAAGCATCATCTCTTGACATGATGTAAATTTTGAGAAAAATGCTGTCCACATATGTGGACGCTCGGTCTGAATTTCCATAAAAAAGGCAATTAAGTAACGACTGTGTAATAAAGTGCAAAACGCTTTATTTTTGATAAATGAACAATATTGAACAAGGAACATGTTCAAACATATATCAGTGCAAAAACAGCAAAAAGAGTACTCGGATGATCCTGGGAGCTATTTGTCTGGTCATTCATGCCCCTGGTAGGGTCTCCCATGGCAGACAGGTCTCAGGTGACGAATCAGACGAAGCGCAGTACAAAGACAACATAAATAGCATGATATTAAGAACTGTGACGTCGCCCGGCATGGCACAGGGGTTGCAGAGGCAAAAACCCGGGACAGGGAGGAGTTTGGAGAGTCCATGGAGCATGACTATCGGTCGGCCTTAATAAATTGAAGATATTCTGGCAAACCGTCCGGCGCCTCAGGAGGGGGAAGCAGTTCTTTGCCAACACCGTGGACGGTGTTGGGGCGAAGAGCTGCTGACCTCCACTGGGGATATTGTCGAGCGGTGGAAGTAATACTTCAAGGTTCTCCTCAATCCCCCCGTCACGTCCTCCAGAACGGAGGCAGAGGTTGAGGATGTTGGGGCAGATACCTCCATCTCCCTGGCAGAGGTCACCAAGGTGGTTGGCAGCCTCCTTGGTGGCAAGGCTCTGGGAGTGGATGAGATCCGCAAAGACTATCTAAAGTCTATTGTAGGACTGTCTTGGCTGACATGTCTCTGCAACATCGCGAGGCGATCGTGGGCAGACCGGGATGGTGGTCCCTCTCTACAAGAAGGGGGACCAGAAGGGTGTGTTCCAATTATTGTGGGATCACACTCCTCAGCCTTCCCGGTAAGGTCCACTCCAAGGTACTGGAGAGGAGGCTACGGCCGATGGTCGAATCTCGGATTCAGGAGGAGCAGTGTGGTTTTCATCCCGGCCACGGAACACTGGACCAGCTCTATACTCTCCATCGGTTCATTGAGTGTTCATGGGAGTTCGCCCCCAACCGGTCCACATGTGTTTGTGGATTTGGAGAAGGTGTTCGACCGTGTTCTCCGGGATGTCCTTTGGGGGGTTCTCCAGGAGTACGGGGTATTCTGCCTTAGGGCCTTACGGGCGCTGTATGACCGGAGCCAGAGCTGCGTTCGCATCAGCAGTAAGTCAGATCATGTTGACCTCGGCCAGGGCTGCCCTTTGTCACCGGTTCTGTTTACTGTGTTTATGGACAGAATTTCTAGATGCAGGAGGGGGTCCGGTTTGGGGACCACAGGATTTCATCTCCGCTTTTTGCAGACGATGTTGTCCTGTTGGCTCCGAGGTGCCTTGCCCTCTTCAGGTGGGTGGAGAGGTCCTTCCTCAAGGAGTTCAAGTATCTCGGGGTCTTGTTCACGAGTGAGGGAAGGATGGAGCGTGAGATTGACAGGCGGATCGGTGCAGTGATGCGGTCGCGGTGAAGCTGAGCCGAAAGGCCTTGGGCTCCCCCCTGACAAACTGGAGTAAGTGTGCGTGGATAGGGAAGTCTGGGCATCTCTGCGACCCGGCAACGGATGAAGCGGAAGAAAATAGATGGATGGATGGATTTAACTCATAGGAAATAGACTAAATCAAAGAGCAAGTAAGCACTAATTTTGGAATTATATAGTATGCTGGAAGCACACTGGCTTGATTCAACAGGTAGCCCTTTTAGTTGATGGTGACATAGAAAAACTTGACAATAATAGCAAAAAATTCCATCGAACACAGGTGCATTCCACATGCGATTAGAGCAATTTTCAACAAAACTAAGTCCTTCTGTCCACATATGTGGACATCATGTTTAGCAGTCCAGAAAATTGTTTTTAAATTGTAATTATTGTAAAATTTACATGCCATGACAAACTTACATCACTTATAAAACTATCTGAACAAGAATAATCTTTGAAATCGGATTGGAATTTTTACTTGGTGGATTTTTTGGTTGGGAACTTGCATGTGAACTTTCCTGTGCGCGGTCAGCCATTTTGTTTTGTGTTAGCTTGTGCTGTAATTCCTCCAACACTGCTAGAGGGCAGTGTAGGTATTGCTGTATGTGGACCCCAGGCCCCAATAAATCAGGATGAAGTATTATATTTGTACAGCCCAAAATGTGATGTCCACACATGTGGACGGCAGGTCTTAGGAGGTTAAAGGGGCTATACCCGTTTCTGCAAGGTTTGAATGTTTAGCCCCGTCCCCAACTTGCTCACAGGCTTCTCATTTCCCCTACGCTCTCATCCCACGGAGCCATCTATTTTTATTTGCGATCTGATGCGTATGCTAACATTAGCATGAGCGCAACTTAAGCTGTACAACAATCACTGATGAAATGTACGAAAGCAACGCACTGCTAACAAAATAAATAACTGAAATATTACAGCTAGTTTTGCGTCCAAATGTGGTCTGAGCATAGTTAGTCCGAGCGTAGATAGTCTGAGCGTAGATAGTCTGAGCGTAGATAGTCCGAGCGTATGTAAGCTAGCTATGTTCAGGGCTTGATTTCTTCTGTGATCATTTTTTCGCTTTAGTTCCTCTTCTCTTCCTCACTGTTGTGTGGTTTGGGCTGTTTTGCTGTGTCTGCAGTTACAGCCAGAGGAGCTATAGCCACTTATGCTAACATGCTACTGTGTTTAGCAGCGCTGTAGAGGCTAGAGGACGCAGCCTCGTTCTGTGATTGGAGGAGAACGGGCGTCACGCTAAGTCTCTACTCAGCACTTTTTACGCCTGAATTCATGCACAGCTGAATCAATGAACTCAAGTTTTCAATTAAATTACGGATTATAATACAACTTGTATGTAGTAATAACCATCTTTATGAACTCATTTAAAAAAAATGGGTATAGCACCTTTAAAGCGACTGGTTTTTATCTTAATCTGAGTTCATTCTGACTGTGTTAAAACAAGATTCTCCAACGGGACAAAGCCGTTTAGTCTGATTCCCAGAACTGTTGCCTTTCTTTCTAATTCCGAGGGAGACATTTCTTGTATCTTTTTTTAAACAAGGTCATTTTGCTTTGTCCTATTGGAAAATCTTGTTCTAAGGCTCAGTCAGAATGTGTTCAATTATTTGGCTTATTTCTCATCAGTTTTTGCAGTGAACGTTTTTCTGCACTTCTCTGTCTCTGGTAAAACCGACATGTATTAATGTACTACTCTGACTTAGAACATGTTTAATTATGCATGAAGGGGTGGGCGTTTATAAGTCATTCTTACTTCTGCCTACTCCTTTGAGCTTTTGCTGTTGTATCAAATGAACTGTATGTGTTGCTCTGAGCTCAAAGAAACTATAACTAATCTGATCTGATCTAAAAAACTGTGTATTCCATGTTTTTTCCCCGATGTAAAAACACCGTAGAATAGCACCATGAGCTAGCGGGTTAGCATTGTCCATCTACATACAGTCTATGGTCTTCCTCTTTCCTCTTTGACATGTGAAGCATCTTTGAGTGTCCAAAAAAGCACTATATAAAACCGATGCATTATTATTATTATTATTATTATTTTTCCAGGGGCAGCTTGAACAGAGTTACCCAGACTTCTTTATCTCTTTAATGGTTGGCTCAGCTATTTGGTAGATCACTTTCTGAGTCACTATATTTTCAGAAATCTACTTCTTTGGGGGTATCTCACTTGTTTTTAACCATTTGGTAAAAGCCTATTAAAAACTAGGGGGTTCAAAAAAAAGAAGAAAAAAACAAAACCGTGCTCCTACATTTTAGAAAATCTAAAATAAGAAAAAGAAATAACATTGTTTTCTTCAAAGAGTGAACATTAAAGGGTTAAAATTAGCCTGGTCTTATCCATCCGTACACTCCGGTCAATATTAATGTCCTGCATGTAACGTCTGGGTCTGGTCCCTGTGTTAGCGATTACAATCCCTAGCCCTAACCTTACAATAGGTTGAATTCCATGCGACCAATCAGTGAGCGCGGGAGGCGGGTGTTGTAGTTTGGCAATGGTGAATGTGATAGTAAAGTAATCCGGTCTGGTTCTATCAAGAAATTGAAGCCGGAGCAAGAGGAATGTTTAGCAAATGTAATCTCTGCAAAGATTGTGGCGCTACTCCCCACGGGCTCCGTTAGCGGCAAAGGAGATGGCTAAAGCTAGGCTAAATGCTAAATGCTAACGACTCACTCGGGCTCATTACATACGTCACAGTAAACTCAGATCCAATCGTTTCAATCTGCAAAAGGAGTTAACCCCTCCCACCTGTGAACGGAGCTCAATGGAGAAAATCTAGCCTGGCCTTATCCATCCGTACACTCTGCTCAATCATCATTTCCTGCATGTAGCGTCTGGGTCTGGTTCCTGTGTTAGCGATTACAATTGGTCGTATTTCGACCGGCTAATCAGAGAGAGCGGAAGGCGGGTGTTGTAGGTCGGTGCCGGTGACGTCAAGAGTTTGCGCCGAACGGGCAGGTTGGAGTTTGGCAGTGGCGAAGAATGCGATAGTAAAGTAATCTGGTCTGGTTCTATCAAGAAATTGAAGGCAGAGCAAGAGGAATGTTTAGCAAATGTAATCGCTGGTAAAGATTGTGGCGCTACTCCCCACGGGCTCCGTCAGCGGCAAAGGAGATGGCTAGGCTAAATGCTAACAACAGACTCGGACGCATAACATACGTGACGGTAAACTCCGATCCAATCGTTTCAATCTGTAAAAGGAGTTAACCCCTCCCACCTGTGAACGGAGCCCAATGGAGCACCTCCAGACCTTAGTATGAAATGTAATTTGTACTATGGTGTGGTACGACCAGGCAAGGTTAAAACTAGAATTGCACTAAAATCACAAAAAGATACATTTGACAAACTCAGAGCAGGAAGTCATTTGCAAAAGGCCAACGCCTCGTTTTGATCTGGATTTATGTCTTTTAACATAAAGACATCCCAGACTCTCTCCGAAGGTTTCAAAGTAAATGTTGCACTAACTACAAAACGTCTGTGGCTGCATCTGTGTCAGTGGCTGTAGCTGTGTCTGTGGCTGTGTCCGTGTCTGTGGATGTGTCTGTGGCTGTGTCTGTGTCCGTGTCTGTGGCTGCGTCTGTGTCAGTGGCTGCAGCTGTGTCTGTGTCTGTGGCTGACAACTAGCAAAATCGGCGCAAATTCTTGACGTCACGGACACCTGCCTACAAACTAGCCTGATTGGTCGTTTTGGGATACAACCAAGGTGAACAGCAGACACTAAGAATCAGACTCAGAGGTACTTAAAACGAAATATTAATGAGCGGAAGTTTATAGATGGATAAGGCCAGGCTTGGCTTTACTCAATCCACTAACAATGAGTTAATTCAAAGTTGTTTGGTTATCAGTGTATAGATAGGACGGGTAGGGGAATTTGGGGAATAAAATAACCCCCAATAGGAGAGATTCAGGTGTCCAGCGGCAGAACGCTCCAAAACATGAATAACTGCATCATTTTAAAAGTTTCTAACAATAGTAATACCATGCACATGTTCTGCCTCAGACAGAATTCGGTTGTACAGTCTTCAGTAGTCAAGGGAACAAAACATCTCAAAGGTTCATTTTGCAGTCAAGTGATGAGATCATCGTTCCTTATCTCTATATTCGTATTCCTTAAAACTTCTTGCACAAGTCTTGTACAGTATTAAACTCGACACCTGAATATGAACAGCAGTGTAAATAGCACAATAAAAGCAAACAATGACTAACTTTAGCATGCTTACCTAACAGTTAGGTCCATAGGGTTAGAGTCAAGAGTTACATATAATCTATGCTGACACGTACCTGCATCCCCTTTCCTTGTTTCATCTTTCTGCATATTCACATAAACATTAGCAGCTGAAAGAGGTCAAATGGGACATAATTTCTCCGCTGTGAGATCAATAAAGTCTGTGGGTTCTCATCTTTCTCTAACAATAAAGCCTATATAGGTCGGCAGGGTTTAGATACTGTAGAGTTCTTCCAGTGAGCGACTTGCCTTTCCGAGTTACGACCTGAAATTACATACACCGGGCTTGTCTCTAACGGTATACTTTAATGCTGCACTGTGAAACATCAAGGGGAACAACAAATCTAAGCAAAACCAATGACGGAAACGCTATCCTAAACAACTTGTCAAGGCCCACATCACTTGAATTCAGTAGAATATATTAATTACCCAAAAGTGTGGACTCACTGAAAAAATAGAATTACTTTGTAAATGAGGAGGCTTTATTTAATAAAGGCCTTTCTTTGGCTTCCAGCTCCTTCACAGATTGAAATGGCCCAGATCTTAGATCTACAATTACATATAAAAGCGTCTTCTTTCTTTCATTTTTTAAATCCCTCTTTTCTTCTCTCTTTACGTAAGCAACACTCAATGGTTTGTTTAAAACCCCCCCCCCCCCCCAGCCCAGTGTTGCTTTTGGGCAGGGGGGGGTGGGGGGGGGGGGGGAAAAAAAAAAGGGGTTATAGCCTCGGAATGTGACCTTTCTCCACACAGTCAAAAAACACGAGCAAGTCCTCAACGCACACAGCCTCATGTCCAGTGTAGAGGCCCTCCAGAGGACATTAGCAGTACTGTTGCTTCTGCAGAAACACGTGATGTTTTGTTTAAAAAAAAAAAAGTCACACATTTTATTTTTTAATTATCGGTCTAGTTTAGTCAGCTGCATTGTTTTTATTGTATTTGTTTAATACGAATTACTCAACACTGGCCTTTAATATCCATTTTCCTTATCTGAAAGCACATAAACACCTGCTATAAACTTCGACCTGCTTTTGTAATGCAAAAAATGCTATTATGTCCGTCTTTTTTGAATATACTATATTAGATTAGATATTGTACTGTATTAATTCCCACAACATTTGCTAGAGATAGTTATGAAAATCACCTTGAAAAATATAAATAAAGCTTTCTTCTACTCTACCGACTAAAAGGAATTGGAGTTAAATCTCAGGTTGGCACTTACAAGTTTTGTTATTTTATCGATTGCCCTGTCTATCACTTCTGTATGTATTTCATTTTTCTTCATTCATCACCGGGTGGTGGTAAGCTAGTGTTATCCTGGGGAAGACTAACGACACAAAGGCATGCCTAATCTGCACGCCTTAATTGATTTGTAAAGCGGGGTAATGTGACAAGGTCTTGACTTGAGCTCTGTGTGACATTTACCACAATCTGAAACTACAAATTGCAATTTTTGGTAAACTTAATTTATTTTAAATATCACTATTACAGCAATTAGAATAATCAATTCCGCTCTCAATTTGACACTTATCTGAGCTAACATTCCTTTGTATAAACTGCCAAACGTAACTTTGTTTTGTCTGCCTCCGGAGCGAGATTGGCCAAAAGGGCACCTGGACTGGTAAATGAAACGGCCGAGTTGAAGTGGGAGCAATCATTTTTAGAGGTGGTATTTGGGTATATCTTTATTTATCCACATCTGCAGCTTGGTTGAATTTTCGCTAACTCCGACTGACATTTTCTGGTGTGTGGCTCCTGGCTCCTCAGTATCTCAATCTTCACCTCATAAAGATGTTGTTTTAATTGGAGTTTGGGTAGACAGATGGCCGCCCACAGACTGACTTCTCCAATTTTTTGTGGTTTGAAGTCTTAGATCGGTGTCATAATATCCATAACAGTATATGAAATGTAAGCTTAGCCAAAATATTAATGCGGTTGTTGTATATGCTCCAAATAGGTTATCCATGCTTTGTTTGATGTGGGCTGACTGTCTGAAAGCGCTTCAGGCGATGTCTCGTGTTTGAATAAGAATGGTTATTGTGAGGTTAGTGTAGGCTTGACAAGTCCAGGACAAAAGACGCTGAGCTAAGATTTGATGCCATTTAAGTACAATTGTGACTGGAGCTACTCACACAGTTCTGTACATAATATTTTTTTCATCTGTGTAAGTTTTTGGCTTTATATAGTATGGGGATTTTGTATGTGACTTTCAAACTGTAAAGTGAAAGTTCGTGGGATTCAAGCAGGTGTGTAAGTTTAGCAGATAAGAATGTGTAGGCATACTTGCTTGTGATAGGCGATCTGTCAGACCTCTGAAGCTGTGCAGGAGCAGGGTCAGGTAAATGCCGTGATGGGAGACCCCATGGGAACGCTGGTGCCTATCAGGTGCAGCTGTAAAGTGTGTCCTGTTGTTGTGTCCTTAGCCCGAAACGAAAATGTCCACCAAGTGGTTACCATGAATCTAGTGTGTGGCTGGTGGGTGGTCAGAGGGCACAGACTGATTGCCTCGCTTCTGTCAGTGGCCCCAGTGGCAGCTGTGGCGACATAGTAGACTTTTTACCACCGTGTATTGAGTGTCCAAAAAAGCGTTGTATAAAACCCGTTGCATTATTATTCTTATTATAAGGAATGTGCTTTGTGGTGAAAGCTGAAAATATGAATATTGTTTTTAAAAAGTAAACTTACATTATTTTTTTTGTTGTTATAATGTTGATAAGTCACAGCGTGTAAACCCATAATAAACAATAATCATCAAGAAATATAGCCAAACAAAGGCATATGTATTTTGCATAAGAGTCTGTATTATATATCTGGTGTTTCACATTTACGTTTGAATTACAAAATAATAGTAACGTTTGAATGTTTATTATTGTTTGTTGAGTTTCACCTCCTTCATCATAAATACAATGATTTGAATAATGATGTGGACTTGATCCCACAGACTGAATCTATGGTATTTCAATATATCGTTTACATTTTTTCCCAGATATCAGCACCAAACAACATATGACATATCAAACAATTCTATGTCAGATCATTTGGTTTAACAGTGCTATTGTTTGTAAAGGCTGTCTGACATCTGTTTAATTCAAAAGTTTGAGAAGGAGACAGCTGGGCCTGAAGGGAAGAGAATACGGTTCATCATTCGACACAAAAGCACGAATGGGAAACAGGAAGTAAACATGACTTGCATCGGACTGATTCAAATCTACGTTCACTTGAAATGTTGTATTTTCAAACAGGAAATGTAAGATATCGTCATTAAAATAGCCTCTAAATATTCTCCAAGGAAATGAGCGGAAAACGACAACGAACAGTTTGATGAACGCTTGTCAAAAGTATCTAAATATACTTATAATATATGAATCAATACTGAAGCTAGAACCAAAACAAGATGTGGACTCACTCCTTCACTGTATCCAACAGATCAGTGAGTGGATGCAAAACAACTTCCTTCAGCTAAACGCAGACAAAACTGAAATGATTGTCTTTGGTCCCCAGAAACAAAGAGAGAGCGTCATCTGTCACCTACAGTCTCTCTCCCTAAAACCTTCAAACAAGGTCAGAAATCTAGGGGTAATACTGGACTCTATGGAGCTATTATTGTTTCAATAATATTTGTGTGTGCGTAAAAAGATGTGTGCGTGCGTAACCAGATTTGTGTGTACGTATCAAGATTTGTGTGTGCGTAACCAAATTTGTGTGTGCGTAGAAAGATTTGTGTGTGTGTAAAGAAAAAAAAGTAAGTTTTACACACAAGTTTTTTTTTTACACACGAATCTTTTGGACGCAGTCTGCCTTCGCAGATTCGCAAGTGTAACTTGGACTGTGTGGGCGTCTGTACCCAGTTTGTGTGTGTGTAATTGACATTTGTATTAGTAGCAGAGACAATCTGTGTGTAAATAACCACCTTGTACGAAGAGAAGAACGAAAAAAGCCTAAGAGCTACGCACAGTCTCTGTTTACACACAAATCTCTTTTTGAACACACTTCTACCGCCAAGCGTGTGGTTGTGTCAAAAAGATTCATAGGTGTAATGTGGTTGTTCTAGCAGTACACCAGCAGATGGTGCTGTTGTAGCTGGTTATTGCCTACAGGCAAGCAAACCAAAACCTACTGCCTTGACAAGACACACTACCGCAGCTGTTTATGATATTTTTTTCCTATATTTAAAATCTTGTCATTCACACCACTGTATTATACATGGATCTATTATAATAACTGGTTTGGGTGTTACTAGCTTGGAGCTGAGGGATTCTCGCGTACTGCAGACTAAATTCACGTGGGCTACACAGACTTTTTCCCCATAGAACTCAAAGTAAACTAAAACAGCTGACAGAGAACCTACAGCTTTCATTAAAGTCGGATTTTGTGGGAATTTTTGTGTTAATTGTCATCCTGAACTCCATCCATCCATCCATTTTCTACCCTTTAATCCATTTCTGGGTCAGGGGGGTGGCAGTCAGAGATGTCACCCAAGTCTCATAGCACCAGCCCCTCACTGACCCTCTGCAGGTGGTGAGTCCACAGGAGGACGGCTGCTCTCTGACTGTGAGCATAGCCTTGATCTTTCAGTGGGGGCTTTGGGCAAAGTGGGGTTAAGTGTCTTGCCCAAGGACACAACGACAGCAGTCATCAGTGGGAGTCGGTGGAGAAGGCCTGAAGGCCAATGCTCTACCAACTGAGCTACTGTCACTGAACTTTTCTTCTTAAATCCTTCGGTTTTCTCTATCTACACTGCTACAAACTCTGCTGGTTTGCTTGCGTGTATAACCAGCTACAACAGCACCATCTGCTGGTGTACTGCTAGAACAACCACATTACACCTATGAATCTTTTTGACACGCGCTTGGCGGCAGAAGTGTGTCAAAAAGAGATTCGTGTGTAAAACAGAGCCTGTGCGTAGCACTTTGGCTTTTTTCCGTTCTTCTCTTCTTACAACGTGGTTATTTACACACAGATTGTTCTGTTACAGATACAAATGTCAAATTACACACACACAAATCTGTTTACGCACACACACAGTCCAAGTTACACTTGCAAATCTGCGAAGGCAGGACTGCGTCAAAAGATTCGTGTGTAAAAAAAAAACTTGTGTGTAAAACGTACTTTTTTTTTCCCTTTACACACACAGAAATCTTTCTGCGCACACACAAATCTTTTTACGCACACACAAATCTTGATACGTACATACAAATCTATTTACACACGCACAAATATTTATTTTACACACACACAAATCTGGTTACGCACGCACAAAGCTTTTGACGTACACACAAATCTGGTTACGCAAACACAAATCTGGTTACACACACACAAATCTGGTTACGCACGCACAAATCTTTTTACGCACACACAAATCTGTTTACGCACACACAACTATTATTGAAACAATAATAGCTCCATAGACTCAGGCTTAAATTTTAATAGCCACATCAAATCAGTAACATCAGCAGCTTTTTACCATCTAAAAAACATTGCCAGGATCAAAAACATAGTGTCTAAAGCAGACCTGGAGATTCTTATCCATGCATTTGTCTCCAGTAGGTTAGACTACTGCAATGGCCTGCTCACAGATCTGTCCAAACAGGCTGTAAAACAGCTGCAGTACATTCAAAATGCAGCAGCTCGAGTCCTGACCAGGACCAGGAAGTACGACCATATTAGTCCGGTCCTCAGGTCTCTGCACTGGCTTCCTGTGGCTCAGAGAATAGACTTTAAAACAGCTCTGCTTGTTACAAGTCTCTCCATGGCCTCGCACCAAAATATATTAGTGACATGTTAGTCCCATATGAACCAGCCCGGACTCTGAGGAGCACAGGGACTGGACTCCTGTTAGTGCCCAGAGTCAGAACTAAACATGGGGAGGCTGCTTTTCAGATTCATGCTGCTAAAATCTGGAACAGTCTTCCTGAAGATGTGAGACAGGCCTCCTCTCTGACAATGTTTAAAACCAGGTTAAAGACAGTTCTGTTTAGCTGTGCATACAACTGAGGGATTTTATATTTTTATCTTTCTTTTTAATGTTCTGTGATTATTTATGATTTTAATGCTTTCTTGTTTTGTTCAGCACTTTGAATTGCCTTGTGTATGAATTGTGCTATACAAATAAACTTGCCTTGCCATTTATGAATTACTTGGAATATGGAATAAAAAGCCTTCTCGAGTGAGCGGAAGGAATGGAAGGAAGGAAGGAAGGAAGGGGGGAGGGAGGAAGGAAGGAAGAGAGGAAGAGAACACAGAGACGCTGTGACAGTAAAACTCTGGCCTGGGTTTGTCCTTTTGTTTACATGAAGACAGTGTTTCAGGTGAAAACAGTGAGAAACCTCCAGAGTGGAACAGATGAAAGAAAGGTCTCCTCTCGTACATTTGGTCATGCGCAGTAGTCAATAATAAACAACAATGGCGGCGGGTCAGCTAATGCTACAGATTCAGATTCAGGTTCAGATTCATTTATTTGCCATTTGCAGTAAAACCACATTGGAAAAACTGTGCAAGACTACCCCGGTGTGCACCAGACAGAGAAGACGACACACACCAGAGCTCTTGCCACGGCGCCATCGAGAGCTACGTGTGCTACGCTAACAGAGAAGGATTCTACGTCTTCGTCCAAACTAAGGCCCTGTCCACACGAAGTCAAGCTCAGGCCTAAACGCAAAAATACTTTATCAATCCAGTGTATCGTCCATACGAGGCCGGCGTTTTGGGGGGGTGTAAACGAACATTTTTGAAACTAGGTCCCAGAGTGGAAAGATTTCAAAACTCCGTATATGCCGCTCCGTGGTTACTGCCTCTCCGCAATGTATCTGAAACGCTTGCGTCATCGCCCCGCCTCTTGTTAAAGCACGCATGCGCCGCACTCAGAAAATAATGACAACAACAATGTAGCTTGTTGGTTTTGTAATCCAGTGTGACCCAAAGCAACAGTTCAACCTCATCGTCCGTCCATACTAATGTAGTACCAGCTCGCCCACTCACCATGTTGTCTGTTTACAAAATTCTGCGCATGCCCAGTTCCCGTCACGGAAGTTTGGGCTTGATCCCGTCATTGCGTCACAGCGCCACCAACAGGTCTGGCATAGTTTCACAGCGTTTTCAGGCGTATTGACTACATTCATATGGACGCACACATTTACTGAGCTAACTCCGTGTTTACAGAAAAAGTTTCTGAAATTATAAGCGTTTTGTCTTTGTGTGGATATAGCCTAAACCACAACTGTAGTTTCAGATTCTGTTTTCGCAGCTGCTGTTAAATGCAGAATCATGAGGGTGAAAGTGCCCCCTACTGGTCAAGCGCTAAAACTGCATTATTTTCCTACGTGGTGTAGACGCTGTGCACTTGGAAGAGGGAGCCTGGTGGTTTTTGATAATTGCTTTGCAATCTCTCTGTTTAAACGGAACCATAGATATAATCACAGATTTACAGATAGATTTTTTGTAAATTTTTTTTATTTTCTACAATTTCATTTTTAATTGAATCGGATTCACTTTTTTGAAATGTTTTGCTCGGTAAGAGAGAAATGATTTGTCCAATTCTTTCATGATAATTAAAACTGCACTAACTCACTTTGTGAAAGTTTTGAATGTGAGCGCCGGCCTCGCTAACACCCCCCTCTCAGCCGCACATGTGCTGTTTACGGAGCTCATGTCTCACAATATGGATCGCACATTTGAGCGTGGCGTGACCAAAGAATGATAGAACCAGGGAAGCGCGGAGGAACGAGACTTTCTTTTGGATGTTTCGCTGAGTAAGCAGTAACGAAGACACGGGAAGCTTCAGGTTAGCCTCTGCCGCTTGTTTACCTCAGCTGTCTGTGCTAACGAGAGACCTGTGGCTTTTCTCAAGAAAGTGGGGGCCAGTGGTCCGCTGTGATTGGTCACAATCTGGACCCAAAACACATTCTCTTCCTTGTTTCACAAAAACTCGATCCAAAATAAAATGACACGCCAGCACAAATCTGCGATACTTTCTCTTCAAAAGGACGTGTATCCCCATGAATACACAAATAAAGTCGGGTAATGCAGCTTTAAGATGAGAAGAAAGAAATCTTTACAGACATTTCTTTCAGCTTTATATAATTGTGAATGTTAAATCGGGTCTTTCCTGGACTCAGGCACTGTGCACGATAACGTGAGGGAAGCTTTGAATAAATTACATTTGAGACGTAATTAAAGGTACGTCAAGATTAAGAAAAGAAACTTATTAGAGAGAGCGTTTTAGTTTAAAGGATTAAAGTGTGGAGTCCAGAAGCTCATAACAGTAAATTTACAATTCATTTATTTTATCTGTGGGGATGATTTTCATATCTTTACAACTATTTACATTGAGAGAGACCAGAGAGAGAGATCAGAGAGAGACCAGAGAGAGAGATCAGAGAGAGACCAGAGAGAGAGACCAGAGAGAGAGATCAGAGAGAGACCAGAGAGAGAGACCAGAGAGAGACTAGAGAGAGACCAGAGAGAGAGAGACCAGAGAGAGAGATCAGAGAGAGACCAGAGAGAGAGATCAGAGAGAGACCAGAGAGAGAGATCAGAGAGAGACCAGAGAGAGAGATCAGAGAGAGACCAGAGAGAGACTAGAGAGAGAGCAGAGAGAGAGAGACCAGAGAGAGAGATCAGAGAGAGACCAGAGAGAGACCAGAGAGAGACCAGAGAGAGACCAGAGAGAGAGACCAGAGAGAGACCAGAGAGAGACCAGAGAGAGACCAGAGAGAGACCAGAGAGAGACCAGAGAGAGACTAGAGAGAGACCAGAGAGAGACCAGAGAGAGAGACCAGGGATCGACCAGAGAAAGAGATCAGGGAGAGAGACCTGAAAGAGAGATCATAGAGAGAGAGAGAGAGAGACCTGAGAGAGACCAGAGAGAGACCAGAGAGAGAGACCTGAGAGAGACCAGAGAGAGACCAGAGAGAGGGTTCAGAGATAGACTATACAGAGAGAGAGATCAGAGAAAAAACCAAAGAAAGAGACCAGAGAGAGGTGCTCTGTTCCATGTGTTCCAGCTTCTTCCCTCTGGCAGAATATGTCGTTTGTTGAGATAGTCATGTAATTCAATAGGTTTTACTGCAAACAACAAATAAACGCGATGTGTGTGTGTTTGTGAATATATATCTTTAGACAGGATTGCACAAAGTTTTAGTGTCAATAGCATGTAGCGATAGAAAGACCCCACTCTGTCTTGGTGGCGGGGTATGTGCTCTCCGAGTCCTATGTAAAACACCTAACTGAATGAGCATGAGTAATATTCTCGGCAGTTTGTTTACATCTCTGTACAGTTTGTGTTTTCAGCCCACATGGTCATGACTACGGCTCATAATTTTTTTTTGGGATTTGCTTTTAGTAAAACTTTAAAGCCGTGAGTTACTGAAACAAGAAAACAAAAACCAATGAAACCGGGTTAAATGGGAGATTACCATGAGCTGCAGCCGCGGGAGTCTGTGAGAAGAAGATGAATTTGAAGGTCGAGTCCCCGCGGTCTCGGCTGAAGTCAAAGATCACGGCAGCGTTTGACCCGGACAGAGCTGCTCTCCAGACCCAGCGCAAAAACTGAGAAAGAGTTTGTTGGCGGTGAGGAGGAGAATGCAGTAACCTTCTCCTGATGTGCCGATGATAATGTCGAGGAAAACCACTATAACATGGTGGAAAGCTAAATGTTTCCTGTGTGTCTTGTTGGCGGAGTATGTGCTCTCCGAGTCCTATGTGACAACCATAGACTGTAAACATTAACGGATGTAGTCACGCCTTTCTCTGTCGTTAAAACTAATGTGCCATCATTCTTGCCGTCTATGGGCAGTTTCAAAATGGCCGCGGGGGCTTATAAATGTGACAAGTGCCTTCTAAAGTCCACAGCGGCTAAACTAGACTGGTCCGAGAAAAATTCACTCCCCTCAGCATTGACACACATGTGGCTTTGAGGCAAGAGCGACTTTTGGACCATCCTGTAAACACACATTTATGAGAGGTAAGATATACGTACGTTTGCATTGAATAATTCTTATACCGTGTCCACCCCCACTGGCCCGGGGTGGTATTGCAGCACGTCAGCACACGTCATTTTTGACATTTTTGAGTTGGACCCGCCCCTACTGGTGGAATTGCGTTCTTGGTTGTTGGTTATCATCTCTGTCTGTCGTCTTTGCCCTCATGAACAGACAGAGCTTAGTTTAACAGGAGCCGCTTCACAGATTGAGACTGAGCGAAGAATCCAACGACTTCATCAAATACACAACCTGTTTTTAACGAAGAGATTTAAGTATGTCTAAAATTTAGGAAATCAAGAATGAACCGTTTTTTCTGAGGGGACCTTTATCAATTACGCAGCCACTTGGACGGCACAGTGGCTGAGTGTGGTTCGAATCTCGGTCGTAGCGGGGCCTTTCTGAGTGGAGTTTGCATGTTCTCCACGGGTCACGGGTCAGTTGTTATTTTGTGCTTTACATTTGTCATTTTTCTTGCTTTTTTTCTACCCGGGATGTTGCTGCAGTACAGTGTTCATGGTTTTACACTGGTCCAGACCAGAGCAGAGAGGATTCATGGTCAGAACCAAGAGGATCAGGTGAAAATCCACTGGAGGAATGCTAACTTTGGAAAATGAAACCACAGCATTCAGCATTTTACTTTGAACCAGAGCAGAGGAAATGGTCAGAACCAAGCAGCTGCTGCACTTCTGCTGCCGTAACCTGAAGGGTTGCTGCGATTCAATATTATTGTTAGCTATTTTTAGAACGTTGTATTTATTTGTCTTGTTTTTGTGAATGAATGTGTTTCTGCTGCCACTGGACTTCTATCCATCTATATTACTGCTTACTCAAAGTGTATCATATTAGTAACAACTCTATCTTGGAGGTCAACAACACTGGATGGATACCAACTTTGCTGATCCTGAATGAAATCCTGAATCAGCTGCAGAAAGCTGTCTCTGCTCTTTAAACGTGTCCTAAAGTCCAGGTGCCACAGCCAGGGTCCAGGGGAGGGCCGGCAGATCTGTGCACGGGGACACATCATGTTGGGTCTGCAGCAGCAGGGTAAAACAACAGAAAAAACACTTCAGTCCAGCGTGCAGAAACATACAGCAGAGAAAATATGAGACAAATCAACCTTTCACTGCTTCGGACACATCAGTAGTCATCATTTACACCGTCATGGTTGTTTTTGGAGTGATTTGAGTCATGTATGTTCTCTCTTATCCTCTGAATACTGACACAGAACCTGTCCACAGCTTATAGTGTGTCATTTTTCTTTCTTTTCCTAATACAGATGCAACAGTTTTGCAGTGTATACAGTCTGGTCAGAGCAAACAGAAGTGCACAGATATGTCTCAAACCTGATCATATGTTTTAGATCAATAATGATATTTAATGTGTACTAAACATTTACAAGTGTCGTAGATTCTCACTAGAACATGTTTCGTCATCTTTTATTATTGTGGTTTCCCCTTGTCATGTACTCACAGAAAGTCGAGAAATTAAACTCACTGTATTCAGTTTGATTCATGCATATTTGAGTCATTTAAATCCTCATGTACATGCACACGCCACCAGTGCTCTCCCCTCAGTCTTCTAACCACCACACCTCATTTCTGTGCTGGTCAACTCATTTCTTTTATAACATTGTTCTAGCTCCATCTTATGAACCATGTATTCAAGAAAGAGCCATGGCTGTTTTTTTTATCGCCACTTTTTTATTGTACAGAATTATATCCTGCACAGACTGTATTTTTAACCTTTACCATGTTTGCACACTTCTGTCTTCTGCACAATCTGAGTAATTCTATAAATACCAAATGTGACATGTACGTTTCTCCAGTGTGAGATCATTAAACTCTATCTAATCTTATCTTATGTTTTATCATACAGTTTTATAGAGCACAGAAATGGGTATCTCCCCTTTAAAGTTTTGACTGTTCTCGTCGCCGGCTCTTCTGGTTATAATGTGGTATATGTTGGGTCTATTGAAGGAGTGGGTCTCAAAAGCGCTGTACGCAAACGGCCTCATAAAGAAACCCTAAACTCTGCTGGTCCCGATCTCATAAACGGTTTAACACTAGACCTGAAACATAATTTGCAACATGTGTTAGTGCCATTAAGTTAACGGCCCATGAAAGTCTATGACCATAAAGCCCGATAAGTCATAGAATTACTGCACAAACTGCATCAGAGCAAAGTGAGTGTGGGGAGATGGAAGTGGCTCTGGGGGTACTTGAGTCCACCCCTCTCTCCGTGTCCTTCACAGCTCCGGCCCTCACCTGGATTCTCTCTCGGAGCATTAAAGTCCATGTCAGCGGGAAATCAGTGGTGCAGAGCGGCTTAAAGCAAATACATATTAATTTCCTCCACACTGGCTGTATATAAACGCAAAAGCACCTCTCCCCAGGCTCGGATGGCCTCTCCTCTGCCTCTGTTACCCCCTTCTTATCAGGTATAAACAAGGCCACACTGCCTGCAAGTTCCCTTCATGGAGGAATCTTATGTTTCATGTTTAAAGTGAAATATGTCCAGAGCCTTTTGACCATTTTCTTTTTGTGAATCAACGTTAAAAATATATATATATATATATTGGGCCATTAATACTTGGATGAGGACTGCTTCGTCAAATAATATTTCTTTATTCTTACAGAGTCTTGATCCATATTAAACAAACATCAGCTTCACAGTAACACACGGCTATCAAATACTTTCCACAGATTTCATATAAATGTCTGCACTGTATTAACCCAGACAGTAACAGTTTGAGTATTCGCATTGTGGAGTTACCATAGCAACGCATTAGAGTTGCATAATAACAACAATTACCAACAATGGTATAACAAAGGAAAATAAGAGTCCTAACAAATGCAAGAGGCAGTATTATTATGTATTTTCTTAGAATCTCTCTCAGTATGAATTCAAGCAAAAATCTATGGTCTTGGGTCATTTCACCTTGTCACAGAATTGATCCATGTCTTAGGCGAGTGAACGCGAATCACCTGCTTGTCTCCAGCATCAATGGGAAATGTAATGCCATAATAATAATAAAAATAATAATAATAATGAAAATAATAATAATAATAATCCTGGACCAGTCTGTTTGTTTGAGGAGCGTTGACGGCAAGTTTGAACAGGTCAGGACGGAAATATCATCAGCCAAGAGAAAAACACATTTTTATGTAAATTTCTCCTATGTGAGATAAATAAAGCTTATCTTATCTTATCTTATCTTAGAAACTCCTTTGTGCCCAGAGCAGTGAAAGCGGCAAACACTCTTAACCTTTGAGAAGTCCTTAGGTTGGCTCTTGTCTTTTGGCTGATGAGGCCTTGTTTGGGATTCTGTTCCCAATTGTTCGAACTCTTGGAGTCCAATCGTTCTGTGAATGTAGTGCCACATGATATTTAGCTGGACGTGTGTTTTTTATGTATTTTAAGGTGACAACTAAAGACAATTTTCAACCTTGGTGGACATTAAAGTTTTCGTATTCGTATTTGTGTGATAGTAATCATTTGGATATAGCTGTATTTGTATAGCACTTTGTGTTTGCAAAGTGCTGCACAGTCAGGGAGTAGCTCTCTGCCTTTATCGTCCCGGGAAAGTAGCTCTCTGGGTGAAAAAGGTTGGAGACGCCTGCTGTAGAACATTCTAGGCAAAATACAGTAACTCGACCCTTATCTTGTGCTCATATAATCAAATCAATGCAGGAAGACCAAGAATACTCAAAGGCCCCATGTAAATCTCCTATCCCCGGCTTTTCCTCCTTTCTGAATGTGCCATGTCCCCTTTCCTCTTTCCACCCTGCTCGGTTGTGGCTCGGCAGTGGCTCGGCGGTGGCTCGGCAGTGGCTCGGTGGGCGCAGGCAGAGGCAGCGGTGGCTCGATCCTGCCACTTATGAAAGAAGCTCTTTGATAAGCATGGGCCAGGGGCAACACAAGAGAAGCAATCACACTCACAAACTGCAGATGAGCCTCCTGCGCCGTTTGCCTGCGTTGTGTTTCTTTGACCTGCTAAACTTTCCTCTCAACCGTAAAAAACATGAAAAAAATAACCCACGAAATCCTCCGGTGGGCTTTTTTTCTCTGCTAAGTCGTTTTGTGGATTTTTCCCTGGCGCACTTCTAAAAGACTCAGACACAGTTGTTCCGCGGAGGACAACAAAGTGATTAAAAGGGGTTATGGATGGAGCTGACGTGTGGAGACCTGGGCATACAGCCTCTGGTTTCCTGAACTTGTCTCTACTTCACAGAGCTTTGGGGAAGAAGCTGTTATTCGCACCTTTAGAGATCTCTGCAAAGTCAGCCCTCGTCAACAACTAAAGAATAAGTGCTAGCAAAAACCTCTATCCCCTTGAACTTGTGTGGTTGCCTATGACGACGTATAGAACAGGATTTACTTTCATTGCTCTGCTTAGTTCATTTTTAGTAAAGCCAAATTGTCTCGTGTTAATTCATGAATCCATCGTTCTCTCATTTGTCATTGTGTGCGTGAGGTTTGGAAAGTTTTCACATGAATTTATTTGCATCCTTTGAATTATCTATTTCAGGGGTCGCCAACCTTTTTCAATAGGAGAGCTACTATTATGCAACAGAAGAGGCAGAGAGCTACTCCTTTTTGCAGTTGTAATAAAAATCGATCTAATAATTACGACAACAATGGGAAACAAATGTAAAACATACCATGATTCTGTATAAACCTATATCTATACTTATGATAGATGTGTGATGGCTCAAAATGTATTCATTGAAGATCATTTGTTATATTAAAAATCCTTTGGTGAGCTACCTGAAAGAGGCTGGCGAGCTACTGGGAGCTCCCGAGCCACAGGTTGGAGACTCCTGCTCTGTGTAGTTTAGCTTTTAAGATTACCGGTACTATTACACATGATAAATAATATTATGCACCAAAGTATATCTGTGACATGTTAGTGCCATTTGATCCAACTTGGACTCTGAGGAGCACAGGGACTGGCCTCCTGCTGGGACTCTGAGGAGCACAGGGACTGGCCTCCTGCTGGGACTCTGAGGAGCACAGGGACTGGCTTCCTGCTGGGACTCTGAGGAGCAGAGGGACTGGCCTCCTGCTGGTTACTCTGAGGAGCACAGGGACTGGCCTCCTGCTGGGATTCTGAGGAGCACAGGGACTGGCCTCCTGCTGGGACTCTGGTGAGCACAAGGACCGATCTCCTCCTGGTCCAACAAAATAAAGAGGAAGCCTTTCAGGATTATGCACCTAACATCTGGAACAGTCTTCCTAAAAATGTGAGACAGACTTCTTCTCTGACAACGTCAAAATCCAGGTTTAAAATAGTTTGGTTTTTCTGTGCTACAACCGATGGATTTTACCTTAACCCTTATTATTTGTGATTGTTTGTTGAGTTCACTTGTGTATGAACTGTGCAATACAAATAAACTTGCCTTTCCTTGCCTAAACTTTAAAGTAGCTCAAGAAAACAAAAAATATTCACAGCACCAAAAATGCTTCTCAGGTTTGTGCCGAAATGTCCAAAACAATCCGTATGTCCAGTAATGAACCTTCATAGTAATAAATGCGTCCTCCTTATGCTTTACCATGGATCAATATTTAACCATGTGAGCTCCTCCGATGGTATTATGGTTATCGCAAATCCTATTATCCTCTCCAAACAACACAGCGTACATCCATAACGGCTCTGTCCATAATCAAATCCTCTATCTCTGTTTGTGGAGTGCGCCCCTCGCCGCGGTTTCAGATCCACAGATTTGGTCCGTGCTGATATGACCTGGCACTTACAGCCTCCTGCAGGTGGGAGGAGCAAACAACGTCCCAGAACCAATTTAGAGCCGTGTCTAAACAAGCTCTACATGTCTGAAAACTAAACAGGCAAACATGGCGGCGGTGAGCACCTGGTGTGCCGCGGATCTGCATATGTCTCCCGAGCAGCTTCAGACAAGTTTCTCACTGGAGTTTTTAAAAGAGACAGATATCCGGACAAACAAGAAGTGATGGTGGAAAATATAGCAGCGTGTCCGGTTCATTGAGCCATCTCCATCCGTCAGTAAACCACAGACGTGCGGCAGGATTAGGCTCGTTGTGTGACATAAGAATAACAGGGCGACAACCAGATGAATTCGCCAATTAGCTCGAGTTTAAGACGAGACAAAACTGATCATTAAAAAAAAGCGTTGACAGGAATAAATGTGCATCTCGCTAAAAACCGCTCGTACAAAACCTGCTCCTGACAACGTTCTGTCATGGTGTGGATTTTTTTACTTCCCCAAAGTCCCCGGTCGGAACGGGGTCTGCATGTTCTCCCCATGTCTGTGTGGGTTTCATCCAGGTGCTCCGGTTTGCACTACCACTCAAAGCATGTATAATAGGTAAAAGCTTGTTGTGGAAAGTTTGAATAATGTTTGATGTTCTTGTTTTTGGGTCATGATAATCTACAATGTCAAGCTGAACAGGACAAACTGATTATCTACAAGTCAAGCAAATATCAGTTGTCTGGCCACCGGTTAGAAGTCCATATATGGAAATTGGCCGAGAGGTTAAAATAGAGGAGCCAGACAGAATCAGAGAGTCCTGCGTGCGGCTCCATGCGATTATCAATTTTCCTCCTGTATTGTTAAATCTGAGTTAATAAATGTACTCTCTAAACTATATTTTTGACTCCTGTGAGAGTTATTATTAGTGGTATAAAGTTCGGATACTACAATCCTCCTGACCGAGCCCAGCATCAACATCTGGAGGTGGGTTCCCGAGCCCTGTTACTATGGTGACCAATGCTCCTGATGTAAGCCTTAGATGCAGAGGAGGAATTGCCCATGTGTCGTCTCAACTGTCGTCTCGTGTGGCATCGCAACTTTCGTCTCAACTGTCGTCTTATGTGGCATCTCAACTGTCGTCTCAACTGTCGTCTGAACTGTTGTCTCAACTGTCGTCTCATGTGTCGTCTCAACTGTCGTCTTATGTGGCATCTCAACTGTCGTCTTATGTGGCATCTCAACTGTCGTCTCAACTGTCGTCTTATGTGGCATCTCAACTGTCGTCTCATGTGGCATCTCAACTGTCGTCTCAACTGTCGTCTCATGTGGCATCTCAACTGTCGTCTCATGTGGCATCTCAACTGTCATCTCATGTGGCATCTCAACTATCGTCTCATGTGGCATCTCAACTGTCGTCTCATGTGGCATCTCAGCTGTCGTCTCATGTGGCATCTCAACTGTCGTCTCATGTGGCATCTCAACTGTCGTCTCATGTGGCATCTCAACTATCGTCTCATGTGGCATCTCAACTGTCGTCTCATGTGGCCTCTCAACTGTCGTCTCATGTGGCATCTCAACTGTCGTCTCATGTGGCATCTCAACTGTCGTCTCATGTGGCATCTCAACTATCGTCTCATGTGGCATCTCAACTGTCGTCTCATGTGGCATCTCAACTGTCGTCTCATGTGGCATCTCAACTGTCGTCTTATGTGGCATCTCAACTGTCGTCTCATGTGGCATCTCAACTGTCGTCTTATGTGGCATCTCAACTGTCGTCTGATGTGGCATCTCATCTGTCGTCTCATGTGGCATCTCAACTATCGTGTTATGTGGCATCTCAACTGTCGTCTCATGTGGCATCTCAACTGTCGTCTCATGTGGCATCTCTACTGTCGTCTCATGTGGCATCTCATCTGTCATCTCATGTGGCATCTCAACTATCGTGTTATGTGGCATCTCAACTGTCGTCTCATGTGGCATCTCAACTGTCGTCTCATGTGGCATCTCATCTGTCATCTCATGTGGCATCTCAACTATCGTCTCATGTGCCATCTCAACTGTCGTGTTATGTGGCATCTCAACTGTCGTCTCATGTGGCGTCTCAACTGTCGTCTTATGTGGCATCTCAACTATCGTCTCAACTGTCGTCTCATGTGGCATCTCAACTGTCATCTCATGTGGCATCTCAACTATCGTCTCATGTGGCATCTCAACTGTCGTCTCATGTGGCATCTCAACTGTCGTCTCATCTGTCGTCTCATGTGGCGTCTCATGTGGCATCTCAACGGTCGTCTCATGTGGCATCTCATGTGGCATCTCAACTGTCGTCTCATGTGACGTCTCATGTGGCATCTCATGTGGCATCTCAACCGTCGTCTCATGTGGCGTCTCATGTGGCATCTCAACTGTCGTCTCATGTGGCATCTCAACTGTTGTCTCATGTGGCATCTCAACTGTCGTCTCATGTGGCATCTCTACTGTCGTCTCATGTGGCATCTCAACTATTGTCTCATGTGGCATCTCAACTGTCGTCTCATGTGGCATCTCAACTGTCGTCTCATGTGGCATCTCAACTGTCGTATCATGTGTCATCTCAACTGTCGTCTTATGTGGCATCTCAACTGTCGTCTCAACTGTCGTCTCATGTGGCATCTCAACTGTCGTCTCAACTGTCGTCTCATGTGGCATCTCAACTGTCGTCTCATGTGGCATCTCAACTGTCATCTCATGTGGCATCTCAACTATCGTCTCATGTGGCATCTCAACTGTCGTCTCATGTGGCATCTCAGCTGTCGTCTCATGTGGCATCTCAACTGTCATCTCATGTGGCATCTCAACTGTCGTCTCATGTGGCATCTCAACTATCGTCTCATGTGGCATCTCAACTGTCGTCTCATGTGGCCTCTCAACTGTCGTCTCATGTGGCATCTCAACTGTCGTCTCATGTGGCATCTCAACTGTCGTCTCAATGTGGCATCTCAACTATCGTCTCATGTGGCATCTCAACTGTCGTCTCATGTGGCATCTCAACTGTCGTCTCAGTGGCATCTCAACTGTCGTCTTATGTGGCATCTCAACTGTCGTCTCATGTGGCATCTCAACTGTCGTCTTATGTGGCATCTCAACTGTCGTCTGATGTGGCATCTCATCTGTCATCTCATGTGGCATCTCAACTATCGTGTTATGTGGCATCTCAACTGTCGTCTCATGTGGCATCTCAACTGTCGTCTCATGTGGCATCTCTACTGTTGTCTCATGTGGCATCTCATCTGTCATCTCATGTGGCATCTCAACTATCGTGTTATGTGGCATCTCAACTGTCGTCTCGTGGCATCTCAACTGTCGTCTCATGTGGCATCTCATCTGTCATCTCATGTGGCATCTCAACTATCGTCTCATGTGCCATCTCAACTGTCGTGTTATGTGGCATCTCAACTGTCGTCGCATGTGGCGTCTCAACTGTCGTCTTATGTGGCATCTCAACTATCGTCTCAACTGTCGTCTCATGTGGCATCTCAACTGTCATCTCATGTGGCATCTCAACTATCGTCTCATGTGGCATCTCAACTGTCGTCTCATGTGGCATCTCAACTGTCGTCTCATCTGTCGTCTCATGTGGCGTCTCATGTGGCATCTCAACGGTCGTCTCATGTGGCATCTCATGTGGCATCTCAACTGTCGTCTCATGTGACGTCTCATGTGGCATCTCATGTGGCATCTCAACCGTCGTCTCATGTGGCGTCTCATGTGGCATCTCAACTGTCGTCTCATGTGGCATCTCAACTGTCGTCTCATGTGGCATCTCTACTGTCGTCTCATGTGGCATCTCATCTGTCATCTCATGTGGCATCTCAACTATCGTCTCATGTGGCATCTCAACTGTCGTCTCATGTGGCATCTCAACTGTCGTCTCATGTGGCATCTCAACTGTCGTATCATGTGTCATCTCAACTGTCGTCTTATGTGGCATCTCAACTGTCGTCTCATGTGGCATCTCAACTGTCGTCTTATGTGGCATCTCAACTGTCGTCTCATGTGGCATCTCATCTGTCATCTCATGTGGCATCTCAACTATCATCTCAAGTGGCATCTCATCTGTCATTGCATGTGGCATCTCAACTATCGTGTTATGTGGCATCTCAACTGTGGTCTCATGTGGCATCTCAACTGTTGTCTCATGTGGCATCTCTACTGTCGTCTTATGTGCGGCACGGTGGCTGAGTGGATAGCACTCTCGCCTCTCAGCAAGAAGGTCCTTGGTTCGAATCCCGGCCGGACAAGGGCCTTTCTGAGTGGAGTTTGCATGTTCTCCCCGTGTCTGCGTAGGTTTCCTCCGGGTACTCCGGTTTCCCCTACCACTAAAAATATGTACAATAGGTCTGGCATGCGCCTCCTGTTCGGCGACCCCGCTCCCATCTCTGTGTGGAGTGAGAGACTAATGCCCAAAAATAACAATTGTAAACCGCTTTGTGACTCTGGTCTGTGAAAGGCGGTATATAAATAAAGCTTACTTACTTACTTACTTACTTACTTATGTGGCATCTCATCTGTCATCTCATGTGGCATCTCAACTATCGTGTTATGTGGCATCTCAACTGTCGTCTCATGTGGCATCTCAACTGTCGTCTCATGTGGCATCTCATCTGTCATCTCATGTGGCATCTCAACTATCGTCTCATGTGGCATCTCAACTGTCGTGTTATGTGGCATCTCAACTGTCGTCTCATGTGGCGTCTCAACTGCCGTCTTATGTGGCATCTCAACTATCGTCTCAACTGTCGTCTCATGTGGCATCTCAACTGTCATCTCATGTGGCATCTCAACTATCGTCTCATCTGTCGTCTCATGTGGCGTCTCATGTGGCATCTCAACTGTCGTCTCATGTGGCGTCTCATGTGGCATCTCATGTGGCATCTCATCTGTCGTCTCATGTGGCGTCTCATGTGGCATCTCAACTGTCGTCTCATGTGGCATCTCAACTGTCTTCTCATGTGTTGTGTCATGTGTCGTCTCATGTGTCGTCTCACGTGTCGTGTCATGTGTCGTCTCGTGTGTCGTCTCAAGTGGCATCTTATGTGTCCAGGTAATTTTCAGCTTAAATGAAAACGCTGCTCCACAAATAAATCATACAACAAACAACACCAGATTATTTTAAACTTTAAAACAGGAGCCTCAAGACATTCCTAATAATGAACGACGTCTTATTTCTCTGCTGACACCTTACGGTTCCAGCTTCTCTGAAATTAATCAATAAAGGCAATAAAAAGACCAACGCTAATATTGCAAATGGGGTTGAGTGTGGAAAGAGAGAGATAAAAACGCTCTTGTGTGTGAGCTGGTGCTGGAGTAGACCGGTGCGATCGTTTTTTTTCAAAACTCATCTGGAAACAATTCCATTTGTTTATCCAAGATTATTTCAAAGGAGACCAAAAAATAAAGTTGGGTTTTTTTGGTCGTCTTGATGAGCGGCAAGGTGTAGTGGTTAGCGCTTGTCACCATGAGAAGGGTTCGATTCAAACTCCAGGCCTTTCTGTGCAGAGTTTGCATGTTCTCCCCGTGCCTGCGTAGGTTTCCCGCACGTGCTCCAGTTTCCTCCAGGTGCTCCAGTTTCCTCCAGGTTCCCTTTAATTTCCTCTAGCTGTTTCGGTTTCCTCCAGGTGTTCCAGTTTACTCTAGGTGCTCTCTCAATTCCTCCAGATGCTCCAATGTCCTCCAGGTGCTCCGGTTTCCTCCAGGTGCTCCGGTTTCCTCCGAGTGCCCTCTAATTTCCTACAGGTGCTCTGGTTTCCTCCTGGTGCCCCGGATTCCTCCAGGTGCTCTTCAATTTCAAACAGGTTCTTTCCAGTTTACCTCCACTTTCTCCAGTTTCCTCCAGGTGCTCCAGTTTCCACCAGTTGCTCTCCAGTTACTTCCAGTTACTCTTCAGATTCCTCCAGGTGCTCCAGTTTCCTCCAGGTGCTCCAGTGGTGCTCTCCAGTTTCTTCCAGCTGCGCTCCAGTTTCCTCCAGGTGCTACGGTTTCCTCCAGGTGCTACGGTTTCCTCCAGGTGCTTTCTAGTTTTTCCCCAGTTGCTCAATTTTCTTCCAGGTGCTTTCCAGTTTCCTCCAGGTTCTCTTGAGATTCCTCCAGGTGCTCCAGTTTCTTCCAGGTGCTCCGGTTCTCTCCAGTTTCCCCCAGTTCCCTCCAGTTTTCTCCGTTTTCCCCCAGGTGCTCTCTGGTTTCCTCTAGATGCTCTGGTTCTCTCCAGTTTCCTCCAGTTCCCTCCAGTTTTCTCCGTTTTCCTCCAGGTGCTCCAGTTTCCTCCAGGTGCTCCGGTTTTCTCCATGTTTCCTCCGACCTATGAAAGGCGCTATACAAATAAATACTCCTCACTCCTCCAATGCAAACATATACATATTATCCTCCTCCCTTCGGTCTCCCAGACTTCACACATCCATCACCCGAAGGAACGAAAATGTCAAACAAACCCCATCGCAGCTCTGTATAGATTTCTTTCTCCCAACCTGGGCTCTTAATTTGATAAAAAAGAAAGTCAAAATCAATATTTAAAAAAACAACCAGAGTAAAAATACAAACACATTCAGGCGCTAAAACGATATCGACGAGCCAAAAGCATCAAAATATGTCTGGCCCCAAAAACCCCGGATTATTGACCAAAACCTGCGTCTTTTAGCCTAAAAACAGATAAATCCGGCAGCAAAGTTCACATCCCGCCTCAGGGGCTGCTGTGTTTGTAATTAGCACCTTTCTCATTTGCTAAAGCTTTAGAACGCACAATAATGTAAGTGTTATCGAGAGTTTTCGCACTTTTTTCCCCTTCACAATTTAAGGTCACAGCGATTTTTTTTATTGATAAAAAAACAGATTTTGCCACAATTAGCTCGCGATGGAAAACAGCGTCTGAGTAGCTGAAAATAATACGGCTTTGAACTGGACTTTCACTTCCATTGGTAAAAAATATGTTATGGTATAAGAAAGTAAGTGAGTATTTATTTATATAACACCTTTCACAGAGCAGTCACAAAGAGCTTCATCCATGTTGTTTTTTAGGTATTTTCTCGCACTTTTACGTGGGTGTGTTCACAGTAAAGTGTCACTTATAGCATCTAAAAGGTTATAACTCAAAAGCTAAAATGACTGTCATGGATTAGAGAATAACGGTTTCAAACACAGACGGATCAAAGCAAGAGTGCGGATGAAATCGAGAGAAAGGATTGACAAGTACATTGTTGGTGAAGTTTTAAAGACCAGGGGCCGTATTCCTAAAGATTCTTAGTGCTAAAAGTTGCTCCTAGCGGCCAAATTCTAAGAATTTTCTTAGAATCTTGACCAACTCTTAGAATTTCCCCTAAAAGTGAGGAGTAGCTTCTAGTTAAGAAAAAAGCTATTCCTAAAGAATCCTAGCTCTTAAGAGTGCTCCTAAGGCGAGATCCCTTAAGAGTTGAGAAGAGGACTTTTAGCAACTTAAAAGTTCCCTAAGAGGACAAAATGGTGGACGGTAGAGGCAGGAGAAATATTCTATACACTGGATGACAGTGAATCAGTAAAACGCTGCAGATTGGATCCTGCAGGAATCATGTTTAAAAGTCAATCATGTACAAATATACAGTTTTGTTTTATTAACAGCAATCCAGTTCAAAAAGGAGTGTGAAGAAGTTAATACTTTTAAACTCCCACCCTCTATTTATCATTCTAAATTAACTTAAATAGTGTGGTTGCTACAGCTTAGTTTATTCCATGGTGTATTTACAGCTATGCAACAGTGACATTCACAATAACATGCACTTGATTTGTGTATGTATAAAATGCTTATATTAATATTTTTTCCTTAATTCCTTTTACGTCTTTCAGTATCACAGCCTTTACTAATCCTAATGTTATCATAATCATCTATATATATAATCATATATATATATATATATATATATATATATATATATATATATATATATATATATATATATATATATATCATATATATATATATAGTGCTGTATAAAAGTGCTCATGTTATATACGTTTGTTAAATATGTGTGATAAATTGGTGCTGAGCAAGCTCTAATGTGGTGGTGTAAAAGTCAAACTTACAACAGTAAGTTAGACAATATTAGTAAATACATCTGACTTTCTACCTTTTCTGATTATTTATAATGACACAGTATTCCTAAGATTAGATTCTATGATTGAGTTTGTCCATTAGAGGATCCTTATTTTGCCCATTATCAAAAATATGGTTTCTCTAACTTTTAGGATCAACCAATCACAGCGTCTGAAATGATGACTCATACCTAGCAACGGGGTCGGCCACGCCTCCTCACTAAGATAAGAGTTGTTGTCAATTCCTTGCTCAGAGTTCTCTAAGAGTGTTCTGGAATAACTTTTAAGCTAAGACTCCTAGCTAGGAGTTTTTAGGTTAAGATAGGAGCTCTCTGAGAGGACACTTAGAATCTTTAGGAATACGGCCCCTGGTCAGACTCGGGTTGAATGAGGCTGGTTTGGTTTCACATTTAAAGTAGCAATATGTAAGATTTTCAAGTCAAGTCCTCATTAAAGGGCCCTAATCTGTTAAAAAGCATTAATAAAACATGTTCTTTTCTAATACTTCTTTAACTGATAACAGAAGTTCAGAGATATTTGGATTTCAGAATTACTTTTTCAGCCCCTAAATCTTATTGTTTTCATTTCGATGTCCCGCCCTCCACTGTTTTACGCGTCAAGCTAATCTCACTGGTAAAGTACCATGTGGCTGCGGAACTAAAAAGAGGTGGCAAAGGAATAAAACCAGGATTTCTATCTTTGTGAAAAAGGTGTTGGTTATAGATTTGTTGTTGACAAAACTCTTGTCTATTCAGCTGTTATGGTCCCAGCTGGATTCGTCTGCATATCTGGCAACCTGAGTCAGGGAGAGTGGGAGAGGCTGCAGTACCACTTTTAGCCACATTTTTACATACTGCTCCTTTAATTGGTTTCCTGAATCTCTTAATGTAGACATGTAAAAAATAAATTATGTATCAAACGTCCGCAGCTCATTCCGTCAAAGCATCAGAAACAGAAACAGAGACAAAAAAACAAAACAAAAATTATTCTGAACATCCGTTTTTTTTGGTGGGGCGACCAAACTGAAAACCCTGTTGCAAACCCAAAAAATGTAATCCGAGGACTTTCACCGTTCATGTTTCAAGTTTGAAGTCGGAAACATTAAACTATTCAGTTGGAAGGGGGTTATTCAATTTCTTTTCCAACAATGGGAATTAGAAAAAGTCCTGGTTTGTTTTTCCACGTGCATGTCAGAAACAAAGATCGAGTGAACGGAAGGAGCTCGGACCAAGATGCATTTTCTTTGGCCTTGAAGAATATAATCAATCAATACAGATCTTTTTAAAGGGACATTGTCAGTCTGACCCGCCTCGTCCAATATGGCGTGTCAGAGGGGGAGTGTGGGTGGGGGAGGTGGAGGGGAAGACCACCGTAGACTGAAGGAGAGAGAGACAGACATGTAGAGGGAGGGATGAGCCAAGCAACTGGTGAACTGAGAATCTGTGAGTTATGAGAGAGAGTCCGTCTTTGGCCTTGGGTGGTGGAATGTGAAGGTCGGTATATAAGAGACATGGAGACAAAACAACACACATGTGCCTTTGGGAATGACATTTTTGATGTTATAAAATCTGAAATAATATCTTGAGTAGAAGTATATATTCTGAAGTCTGTGGGGTAAAACATGCATTCTTCCTGTATTTATTTTTGCTGCCACCAGAGGGAGAAGTTAAATGTGTTTTTTAGTTTTTTTGAAAATGACCAGCTGCAAACACCACCAAGCGATGGTTAAAAAATTGCCACAAAAAAGTCAAGAAGTCGTGTTTTACCCAAAATTTTACATAGACAAAATATGAAGCGATATATTTTTACTCTTTTCATTTTCTGAAATATAATTGTAAGTTGAAAAAAATATATATGGCGACGCACCAAGAATATATAAAATACTTCTGACCTGTAAATCCCTATGCCACCACTAGAGGGAGGAGTTGATTTTCTCAGCCAGTTTTGCAGCCAGTAATTTACAAATTTGAAAATGACCGGTTGCAACCACATTTAATAGAAAGAACCGTAATTTCACCAGATAAATTGCAAAAACTAATTCAGGGGCAATATTTTTTTTATGTCATAGTGAAAGATATGACAGGACTGAGACATGTTTGTGCCAGAGGTTCCTGATATTAGCGTGGATAGAGCGAAAATCAACTCCAGGTCTGTTTTGATTGTTTAGATGAAGGAGCAACGTTGTTAAATTACTAAAAGATAAAAAAGTAGATGTTGTACATACATTTAATATTATTATAATTAAAATGAACAAAATGTTGGCCCAGACATTGCATTCAACACAATTTCTTTATTTTGGATTATTATGGTCATTTTCTGATTATAGTATGAAGAATTTCTAGTTCTAAACAATCATATTTACATGATTTGCTGCAGTACCATAAGTGGCCTCAGGGGGACCAGCGCATGTTCTCCTAATAATAGTAGTTTGGTCGTTAGCAGAGAAAGCATTGTAATGTGATGATAGTCCTTGCTCAGAGTGAGACAAAGGGGGTGTATGAGCAGCCGCCTCTCTGGATGTGAGAGCCGAGGGGAGGGGGCTTGGAGGGGCTGCCATTGCTGTATAAAAAGCCCAGCCAGAGAATCGGCTTCACAAACTCACTCACACACACACACCTCCACACGCGCTGACAGGGATCTGGTGGCTGCTACTTTCTCACCACTCTCTCTCTCTCTCTCTCTCTCTCTCTCTCTCTCTCTCTCTCTCTCTCTCTCCCCCTCTCCTTGTCTGTCTCTCGCCCTGTTCCTCTGGGCTCCGCTGCATCCTTCTTGTTTCTTCTGCTCACAAGTCCGAGTGCTTTGAATGCCTCCACTTGTACTTCTCTGCGCTGCCTGAATGTTCTTGTGACTTGAACTTAGAAGGAGGACTCTGCCGTCACAAGTGCATGTGCTTTTCTTTGTCACTTTCGCTCAGCGTCACTCTTTTTCAACTTTTTGTTGGGATCTGCGGGTCCCCTTTCCTCCTGGTGGCAGGGTCCCCACTTTAACCAGTCACCATTTCTGCTCCCGGGAGAGCCACGCTGGCAGCGCAGCCCCTTCCCCGACTCAGCATCGGGAGGAAGACCCTGGTGGCCGCTGCTGTGGGGGTGATGCTGGTCCTGGTGCTGGTGGTGCTCATCCCAGTCCTTGTGAGCTCCGTGAGCACAGACGCTGGACACTACGAGATGCTGGGCACCTGCCGCATGGTGTGTGACCCCTTCCTGAACAAGGGCACTCCCCCCAGCTCCACCAGCTCCACCGGGCTGCAGGCGGAGGCTGAGGCTCTCAGCGACAACAGCAACGTTCTGCCGCCCTCCACCTTGCTGCAGGGGCCTCAGGGAAAGCCCGGGCGACCGGGCAAACCTGGACCTCCAGGACCTCCAGGAGAGCCTGGACCTCCGGGACCAGTGGGCCCCCCGGGTGACAGAGGAGAGCGGACAGGGATCTTGGGGCTGGGGGGAAATGGAGCTATCAGTACGGCCACCTACAACACCATCCCACGCGTGGCTTTTTACGCCGGACTTAAAAACCCACACGAAGGCTACGAGATCCTTAAGTTTGACGATGTGGTCACAAACCTGGGCAACAACTACGACGGAGTGGCAGGAAAGTTCATCTGCTCCATCCCGGGCACGTACTTCTTCATTTACCACGTCCTGATGAGAGGAGGCGACGGCACCAGCATGTGGGCCGACCTCTGCAAGAACGGACAGGTCAGTCTCCTCACGTCCTCTCGCTCTCAGACTGATGTAAAGGATATGGTGTTTGTTGTGTTGGTGCTGCACATACAGCTTTATTTATTTCCAAAAACAATGTTCTTCTAACTTTTAAAGAACATATGTTCTTTGTGAATCATTTAAGTGTCTAAGTTCTCGCACTCTGGACTTTCTGCTTCAGAGAATGATCCTCCTCCTCACTCCTCGCAGACTCACATCTGCACATCTTCATGAGTCAGAGTTTAAGATTTTGTTGAATACATTTTACCAAAGCAAAAGCAGAGTGTCAGAGTGATCCCAGCCGCTCACATCTGTGCCGCGGCTGAGCTCGGAGCGCGCAGCTGTGTCACGCCGCGCCGCCGGACACACACTGTGACAAGCCGTCCTTATTTCTGCTGCTTATGTCCAGTTTAACATGATGCCTCTTGACAACTGCTCACGGACAGTCTGATCCCTCGCTCTCGTCTCACCACAAGTTCAGGCCACTCTGCTTCTAAATCTGAATACCTCCAATGTTCGTTAGACCTTGTAACTCCAGTGCTTTCCTTTCAGAGCCGGTCGGGCACATGGCTCAGAAACCCTTTAACCTGAGTGTCACTTCAGTTAACGTGTGTAAAAACTAGAAAGCTGATGTGTTTGGCCCCTGCCCTTGGTTTCACACTGATTCTAACACATTACACGACAGCGACACGCTTTCCTTCCCGCCTGCTTTCTCTGATGCATTATTTTAATGGCTCTCTAATTGTGTTTCGCGCTCCAGAAGCTCTCCTCACGTCAGTTATGTCAGCAAGTGCAGCTTCCTGGTCACATGTCACTGCGCTACTTCACATTTCACTAAACGCCATGTCATAATCGTACAGAGAAAGTAACTCTTTAATCCAGGCACCAAGAGACAACGAGACGCACACCACTGCTTTAACACACTTTTTTAAGGATTTATTAGAATCAGTTATTTTTTAATTGCCTCTGAAAAGTAGCAGAAATCACAAACTAGGGATTTGCTTTGGCTCACGGTGCAAACAAGTTATAAAAAAAGTAAAAATATAGACATGCAGATAAAAATCTAAATACAATCTAAATTATGAATACTTATATTTGATAATTGATTCCTAAATAGTAATTACATGAATAGCTGCATTAGTGACTTCAATATTATTATTTTTTGGGTGTTTTTAACTTAAAAATTAACACATAACACACTGTTTACATGAGGTAGACCATCGATCAGTGAAGTTTAAACCAGTCCTGACATTTTGAATCTCTTTGTTCCGTGTTTTTAATTGTTATACTCTTGATATGGTATGATTTTTATATAAATATTTACAAGGAGCGTACAATAAACATCGGCCGATAGGTGAGAGATGCCTTGTACCAGGTTGTTTAGCAGCATTGCTAATTTACACCTGTAGTATCTGAGCAGGATCCATGACCATACACTGTCAAATTATCCAACAGAAATAACAACTAAATTTACCATTTACCACTAAACTTACCATTTATGATAAAACTACCCAGCCCCCACTCTGTCTCCACTTTCTTCTCATTTTCAGTTAATAAAATATGATTATTGGTGTTCCCATGGCAACAGCGTATCAATACCATTCATGAGGCACCACCAAATATATATATAAATAATAAATATCATACGTATTTTCAAAGTATTAGTTTTAAAATCGGTTTTGTAAACTCGTGATGTCTGTTCCTTTTACATTATCGTGATGAGCTAAAAATAATGTATCGTGAAATTGAGGTTGTTTTGCCCCAAAAAAATGGCTAAAGTGTTTTAAATTTCGACGTATTCTCCACTCGTTATACATGTAGACGGCGAGGGTGATTTCTGCCTCTCGCACTGATGGGGAGAACAAACGCCTTCAGTCACAGAATACTGAATGTATTCTCTGACTTTTTCTCTGTTTCGTGATCCACTTTCACACATCTGCAAAAACACGATCGTATAAGACTCTCCACGGCCGAGGTTTTTGCATGAATGTGAAAACAGCCAAAAGGTGGAGCCCTGAACTGTTAGAAGAGACAGAAGACGAAAAACAAACATCAATAACAGACAAGAATGTGAGAATTATGTAGAGAAACGTTTGTGGGAAGTAATGTCGGTCCTCCTCTTCTCTGGACTCACTATCTTTATCTCACACTGGTAAATTATCTTAATGTTATATAATAATGTCATAACTGTATATATTAGCAATAACAGCCCTCATTCAGTTTTATTAAATACAAGCACATCTATGACTCTTGGCCTTTCACACTGGTAAAGTCATAAATGTATATATTAGCAATTTCAGCCCTCATACAGTTTAAATATATATACATATCTATGACTTTCACACTAGTAAAGCATGTTAATGTTATATAATAATGTCAGTACAGTATATATTATCAATAACAGCCCTCATACAGTTTTATTAAATACATGCACATCTCAATCAATCAATCAAATTTTATTTATAAAGCGCTTTTCATACAAAAAGTGTAACACAAAGTGCTTTACAGTTTAGTTAAAAACAATCCAACATGCCCAGCCCTAAACCCTCCTCCCCACAGACCCCCCAAAATCACATTTATAATTATATATACAATACACACACACACACACACACACACACACACACACACACACACACACACACACACACACACACACACACATATACACAAGTATAAAGTCATATCAGGTAAAATAGGTAAAACAATAAAAAGAAATGGGGCTGGGAGCAGAAGTAACCGGCTGAAGAAGCGTCATCCAAGGAGCCATCTGCACCAGGAGCAGAGAGCCGGCTGCAGCCACAGGCAACGACACAGGACCCAGAGGAGAGAGGGGCCCCAGACCCAACCAGGCCCAGGACTCAGACCCCATAGGACCCAGAGGAGAGAGGAGGCCCCAGACCCCCACCGGATCCAAGAGCCAGTCCCCCGAAGCCACAGCAGACCCCAGCTCTCAGTGCAGAGGGCTCCTCCAGAGGAAACACTGGGGACACTAAAACAATACAATGTTACAATAGAAAGTAGAACAATAAAATGTGAAAATAAAAAGAAAAATGGCAGCTGCCTAATATTGATAATAACAATAGTAAATGGGTAGATACAATAAATAATTAAAAATAGTAAATAATAAAAATAAATAAAAATATAATCCGTCTAAAAACATAAATAGATGTACTAAAAAGCAATAATAAATAATAAATACTAATCAAAAGCTGCTCTAAAAAGGTGCGTCTTGAGCCTACTCTTAAAAATATGAACGTTCTCTGCGGCCCTGAGCTCCTCCGGCAGACTGTTCCAGAGACGGGGCCGTAGTGCTGGAAAGATGCCTCGCCGTGAGTGTGTGTCCTGACTTTGGGGATGGTTAGGAGTCTGCTGCCGGAGGAGCGCAGGGGCCGGGAAGGCTCATAGGATAAAAGCAAATCTGAAAGATAAGAAGGCCCAAGACCATTAAGACATTTAAAAACCATTAAAAGAACCTTAAAATCGATCCTGAAACACACGGGGAGCCAATGCAGCGATTTTAAAACCGGTGTAATGTGGTCCCGCCCCCTGGTCTTAGTCGGGACACGTGCGGCCGAGTTTTGAAGTAATTGTAAACCTGAAATGTTCTTTTTGGGAAGACCAGAGAGCAGGGCATTACAGTAGTCAATGCGACTGGTGATAAAAGCATGCATCACCGTCTCCGTGTTGCCCCGAGAGAGAATGGGGCGGACTCTGGCGATGTTCTTTAGATGATAAAAACCTATTTTTGTGATGTTCTTGATGTGAGGAATAAAATTCAGCTCAGAGTCAAAGATTACGCCCAGGTTTTTCACTTGTGATGATGGATTAAAAGAGTGTGATTGGAGTTTCGGTAAAAGTTTCTCTCTCTGGGCCTCAGGGCCGATGACTAAAACCTCAGTTTTGTCCTGGTTGAGCTGGAGAAAGTTTTCTGCCATCCAGGATTTCAGGTCTAAAATGCAGTTAAAAAGAGCATCCATTGGCCTGGTGTCGTCAGGAGACATGGAGATGTACAGCTGTGTATCATCTGCATAACTGTGGAAGTTAATTCCATGTCTCCTGATGACACCGCCAAGAGGGAGCATGTACAGGTTAAAAAGGACTGGACCTAAAATGGAACCCTGGGGCACACCACATGTGATTTTATGGACCTGAGAGGAGCAGGTATCCAAACTTACCATGAAGGATCTGTCTGTTAAATAAGAAGTGAACCATTTGTGGACAGCACCAGAGAGGCCTCTTGGTCTATGACTCTTGGTCTTTCACCCTAGTAAAGCATGTTCATTTTCTATAATAATAATGTCATAAATGTATATATTAGCAACAGCAGCTTTCGTATAGTTTTATATACATGCATTTATATGAATCTTGGCCTCTCACACTGGGGTAAGCATATAATAATGTCATTACGGTATTAGCTATAGCAGCTTTGGTTATATATACACACATATCTTTGTATCTCAAACCAGTAAATTATGTTAATGTCAAATAATAATGTCATAAATGTAAATATTAGCAGTAGAAGTTTCATATAATTACATGTTAATTACTTAGTGTTGTAAAAATCATCTGAAACTTGCACTTTTGCATTTCGTGAACATGGTACTGACAATAAAGTTGAATCTAATCTAATCTAATCTAATCTAATCTAATCTAATCCAAAGTGAGGCGTCCAGGACTCAGGAGCTGGATCCATGTCGTCTTCTACTTTCGAGCCTAAAAAAAAAATCACTGCTGTTTTTACACCGTCAGTTTCTCTTTCTTTTCGTCGAACAGAAAAATCTACAACATGTGTTTTATAAAATATGTTTGGCCTTGACTACATGGTTAAAAGCATGTATTCTAGATCTGTTGTAAAATAATCACAACCAATCAACCTCTTGTAGAAGTCAATCATCCGTTACTGCTCCGTGTACAGACTGTGGTTATTGGTTCTAAGCCCGAGCTGTCGCCACAACAAACAAACATGTCTCAATTGAATAAAAAAAGCGGTTTTATTTTTGCGTTTTGTCCTCCAGCGATCGTACTTATCTAGTATTAATTAGGGGAAGGCAAAATATATCGTGAAAGTCAATTTGAAGATATGCTTTTTTGTATTATCGTCCTTTTTCTTTTTTACATTACAATTAGAGAAGAACTGATGCCCATTTGGTCTAAGGTGTGCCTAAAAAGCCAATCACTGCTTTATTTGTACATTTCAGTAAATATTGAGCCTTTTTGGAGGTGTTCTTTCTGTGTTACTTGAATTTGATTTTTAGTGTTGATATTTGTTTGTCCATGTTTTGCAAAGAAGTGTGAAGCTTCTGTTTAGATCTACACCGTCTCTGTCTATAGATGCCCTGGCAACAAAACATTACAGATTATTTTGTGTAAAAATCATCTGTAATGTTTATCGGGAGTTGGAAAAAAAATATTGAGATATTTATTTTTGTCCATTTTTTATCCATTTATTTTTGCCCACCCCTAGTAATAATAATACTGAGAATCTTAATAATTTAGTTTTTTGCAAAGAAATCTCAAAGTTCTGTCCATTAAACTTCCACACACCAACGTAATAGATGCTAGATAAGAAAAACTCTACATCCAGAATCAAAAAGCTCATGAGGGTTTGATAAAGTCTGTTTATGCTTGTTAAATATGTGGCTAATTCAGATATAAATTTGCATAAGCACATTTTAAACAAGCAATTCATGGACGGAGATACCACTGCATTAATTGACTTTTATTCAGATATGTTCCAAATATAAATAGCCCGAAGAGACGCGAAGCCAGACCCTGTTTTATTTAAATAATTTGTGTTTTCTGTGAGTGCCTCGGATGTCCACTGTGCTCACGTGTTGCCGGTGTTATTCCACTGCTGATCCTGAAACCACTGAAACACCCTTTGTTGGTTTTTGCTTTAATATTCTTGATGCTAATTCACATTTAAATTAGTTTTGTGACCTCTGGGAATAGCCGGGTGCCACAGTGGGGCGGCTGCGGCTGTAGAGTGCGGTAAACTGCGGCTGTGTCCTTAGGCAAGACACTTCAGCCACATTAGAATGGGTGTAGTGTGTGTGTGAATGGTTGGTGGTGGTGGTGGGAGGGGCTGATGGCACAGACCGGTTGCCTCGCTCTTGTCAGTGTGTCCCAGGGCAGCTGTGGCTACGGTAGTAATTTATCACCAGTGTGTTTGGAGTGAATGAATAATGACATCTGAACCGTCTAAGAGCGCTGTTTAAAACCAATGCATTATTAAAATTATTTATTATTATTATCATTATTATTATTACATTTTTTTATTATGATTAATTATTATTATTATTATTATTATTATCATGAATTTATTATTATTATTATTATTATTATTATTATTATTATTATTAGTGAATATTTTGACCTTTGCTCAGACAATTACAATATCTCCCAGATCAGAATTTGTGTTAATATATCGTCCCCATATTGCTATAAAAAACTAGCAAAGGGTTATCACTCGCGCTTCTCAGCAAGAAGGTCCTGGGTTCGAATCCTGGTCGCAACAGGGCCTTTCTGAATGGAGCTTACATGTTTTCCCCTGTGTCTAGGTAGGTTTCCTCCGGTTGCTCCAGTTTCCCCTACCACTCAAAAAACACGCACAATAGATACGAATGAAACGAGCAAGTGAATGGATGGTGTTTGGTCGGAGGCTTTGATGGACCAGTGTGTCCGGCGTCTCGCTTCCGTCATCACCGCGTGTGGAGAGAATGGAACCATATATGAACCCTGAACTTTGTAGATCACCTTGTAAGAAAATGCGCTATACAAATAAATTCTACTTAATGTCTTTCTTTACGGCTTGAACTAAAAACGGGGGTTAATTTCTCTCCAGAGGTTCACACCAGCCTCTAACACACTCCAGCTCCGTGCAGCCTCCCCCCATCCCCTGAAACACCCCACTCACCGGTTTGATTACGGGTGGGCGTAAAAAAGCATGGAAATAAAACGGGGTAGACGAACATATGTTGTCATAAAAACCCCTTCTGTTGCTGGGTCCCTTGAGAAAGAAGGTACTTAAGTTCTTTCGATCCCCGCCCTGCCTCTCCGGAGACCCACGTAATGTTTATAAAGTAGATCCTCACCTCGTTATTTGGCGTCTTTGAGTGTCCTATGCAAAAGCCAAATGCATCAACATAGGTTTTTTTTCTCCGAGAGTGTGTGTGTGTGTTATGTTGTGTGTGTTTATTAGTCTCGGCTTGAACAAAAGACCCAGGAGTCTAAGGAGCTGTAAAATGACCGTGAATAGTTATAAATGGCTGCCCAGTCCAGTCCAAGCCGTAGCAGAAGCACTTTCCTCCACTCATTAAGACTGTGAAAATCTATACAAGAAGCGCATATAGAGCAAGGCCTGGGGAATAGCAGACAATACCAGTATTTTATCATCTTTTGGCTCTTTCTGTGTGAGGGGACGGTTTCCGAGTTCTGCACTGCTGTGTTTTCTTCGACAATGTAACGTCAAGCTATGTTCCTATAGTCACATGAGAGAAGGCGAGATTTGTCCCTGGGATTTTTGACACATTTTTTCCTTGACAGTTTTCATAAAGACGGGAAAAGAGGCTGGCCATGCAGGTAAACAAACAGACAAGTCTATTTTCAGATGTGCTGGTTTCAAGTTGCGTCTTCATAACACTTACTCATCACCTGCTGCTGTTGAATCACTCGCAGAATGTCTGAAAAGTAATGTCCTGATGAATATGTACTCGGCCTGAAGTCCTTAGGTTAAAGAAGCTACACCCGATATTTTTTTTAAATAGTTCATAAAAATGCTTATTACTACATAAGTTGACATAAATTGAGCTCATTGATTCAGCTGTGTATGAATTCAGGCCGTAAAAAGTTCTGAGTAGAGACTTTAGCGTGACGCCCGTTCTCCTCCAATCACAGAAGGAGGCTGCGTCCTCTAGCCTCTACAGCGCTGCTAAACACAGTAGCATGTTAGCATAAGAGGCTATAACTCCTCTGGCTGTAACTGCAGACACAGCAAAACAGCCCAAAAGACACAACAGTGAGGAAGAGAAGAGGGAACTAAAGCGAAAAAATGATCTAAGAAGAAATCAAGCCCTGAACATAGCTAGCTTACATCGTATCCTCTGGAGAGACTTGTCTATGGGAGAGACCTGCGGGACCTCGGACTATCTACGCTCGGACTAACTCGGACTGCTCGGACCACATTTGGACGCAAAACTAGCGGTAATCTTTCAGTTATTTATTGTGTTAGCAGTGCGTTGCTTTTGTACATTTCATCAGTGATTGTTGTACAGCTTAAGTTGCGCTCATGCTAATGTTAGCATATAGATCGCAAATAAAACTAGATGGCTCTGTGGGATGAGAGCGTAGGGGAAATGAGAAGCCTGTGAGCAAGTTGGGGGCGGGGCTAAACATTCAAACCTTGCAGAAACGGGTATAGCTCCTTTAAAGCTGGGGTTTCCAACTTTCAAATCACAACAGTAGTTCTCACAACAATCACCAGTTTTTTTGGCATGTGTTTTTGGTTTCAGTCACTTCTTTAGATCAGATTTTTCAGACAGAAAAGGGAAAAGGATTGGACCCTTTCTCAGCCCAAGACGTTACATCGTGACTCTCTGCGCTCTTTCTGTTCTGGATGTTGTGGCTCAGCTGAACGTTCTTTGGTCTATGTCCTCTATCCAGGGCCGTATGCACGTTTTAGAGGACTATGAGCAAGAGGCCCCAATACAACAAAAAACGCGAAATAAAAAAAGTTCTAATCAAATTCAGTTGAGAATCCAGTTAATCTCTGTGACTTCTCTTCTTTAGTGTCTGAGAAATAACAAAACTTTCTGATCTGTAAGATAAGATAAGATAAGATAAGAACTCCTTTATTCGTCCCACAGTGGGGAAATTCCGTTGTTGCATCGCACATATAGGACAGTAGTAAGAGCACACAGGGAGCACACACAATATATACACTATATACAAATAAGTAGTAGCTATGTTTCTTAGCTAACATAACTAGCTGTAGATGCTGAAAATGCTTCAATATCAGTCAAAATATATATATGTAGTAGTGCAGTTATATACTGTACAGTTAAATAGTGCAGGATAAAAAGTATAAAAGTAAAGTGATATGAGGTAAAGTGACATTGTTCTGTGACATTCTGAAGTTGCAGTATTGCACATTGCACATGATTTAAGAATTTACTTAGTTACAGATGAATGAAATTTACAGTTCTTATTGTACAGTCTGACAGCAGCAGGAAGGAAAGACCTACGGAACCTCTCCTTCACACAGCGAGGGTGAATTAGTCTGTCACTGAAGCTGCTCTCCAGAGCAGAGAGAGTGTCCTGCAGGGGGCGACAGTCATGGTCCAGCATAGATGTTAGTTTGCTCAGGACCCTCCTGTCCCCCACCTGCTGCACTGTGTCCAAGGAACAGCCCAGGACTGAGCTGGACTTCCTGATGACCTTGTCCAGCTTCTTCCTGTCCCTCTCTGTGATGCTGCTGTTCCAGCAGACCACACCGTACAAGAGGCTCCACCACAGAGTCATAGAAGGTCTTCAGGAGTGGCCCCTGCACTCCAAAAGACCTGAGCCTCCTCAGCAGGTAGAGGCGGCTCTGGCCCTTCTTGAAGAGGGCGTCTGTGTTATGAGTCCAGTCCAGTTTGTGGTTCAGATGAACACCCAGGTACTTGTAAGAGTCCACTCTCTCGATGTCCTTTCCCTGGATGTACACTGGGGCTGGAGCGGCAGAGTGACGTCTGCGGAAATCTGCAGAAATCCAGCACCATCTCCTTGGTCTTCCCCGCGTTGATGAGGAGGTGGTTCCGCCGACACCAGTCCACAAAGTCCTGTATAACTCCTCTGTACTCTGTGTACTCTTCTTGTAGAAGAAGAGCAAAGAAGTAACAACTGCTTTGCTCAGATGTCGGCCCCATGTTGATGTCAGCGCTTTTCCTGATCCATATGTTCTTGACTAGTTGCTTTGATGCTTGCGGTACTTATACAACAAAGTTTATACAACACATACATATCCTGCTATAACAAAAATATCACATTTAACATTGATAAATTGCTCAATTCTAATCACAAAAGGAATTATTTTTTGCGAATTGAGAAATATTTGTTGTTACTTTTTGTTCTTTAGGAAATAACTCTCTACTTTAACGTTTTCTAGTAATAAAATCCTTACTTTTACATCATATTAAAAAAAAAATCTTACATTTTTTGATGAATTCTTAGTCTTCATACAGACGCCATATCTCATCATTACTTCCTGCACACTTCAACATGTTTTTTCTCTTTTCTTTCTCCAAACTGCTTCTTCATTGGTGCAAAACAAGCATCTTGTTTGTTACACGTTTGAGTTTTTTTTTTTTAAAGCTGGGAGTCATTTATAACAATGAAAAGATTCTGTAAATCTCACTTTGCATGCAGTGAGAAACCCATGGAGCAAAACAAAGCCAAAAGACGTCAGAATTTAACGCCGAACAACCCTTTAACTGTCAGCTTAAATGCCGGGACTAGTTTATTTATTTTGACAATAAGCGTGTGTCTTATAGTTACAAAAACTTGGAGTCAAAATAATAATAATCATATATGTGTATTTACCCAACACACCCTGCCGTTCACATAAACAGGTCGGGAAGCAGGAATGTGAGCTCCATTTGCAGCTCTGGAGATCAACGCCTGATCAGAAAAGAGCCTGAAAATAGTACCACAAGGCAAGTTTATTTGTATTGCACGATTCATACACAAGGAAACTCAAAGTGCTGAACAAAACAAGATAAAAATGAATAGATATAAAATCGCAATTGCAAAAAACGGGTGAATATAATCCGTCAGTTGTATATGCGGCTAAACACAACCTGGATTTGAACACGGTCAGGGAAGAAGCCTGTCTGACATTTTCAGGAAGACTGTTCCTGATTTCAGCTGCGTGTGTCTGAAATGCAGCCTCCACATGTTTCATGGTAGCAGCTCACAGCCCAGATAAAAGCTGGGTTTATTCTTTCATGTCCAAACAAAACTATCGAGGATCAAACCGTGCAGCTCACGTGTCAGAACAGGAGCATGTGGAAGAGCGAGTGTTTTTGTTCATGGCTCTAAAAACAAAGTAAAACACTTCAAGTTTGATGATCGCCTCAAAATACACAATTTACACAAGTTTAATTTCCTCACATTATAATTGCTCTTGTTATTATTATCTTTTTTTGTCAATCAATAATTAACACATATTTTACTTTATTCTAACCTCTAATTTCGATTATTATACACATGCACACACACACACACACACACACAGATATGCATACATAACAGTGTGTACCCATATACACCATATGCATACATATATATCTATACATATTAATTTACACATATCTATATTTGTCCATTAAATATAATGTATACATGCGTTTTATTTGGTGTGATATGATTTAAGATCTTTGCCCAGTACACACAGTACACACAGTACACACACAGTACACACAGTACACACAGTACACACAGAGCACACATACAGTACACACAGTACACACAGTACACATACAGTACACACACAGTACACACACAGTACACATACAGTACACACACAGTACACACACAGTACACATACAGTACACACACAGTACACACACAGTGCACACATACAGTACACACACAGTACACATACAGTACACACACAGTACACACAGTACACATACAGTACACACACAGTACACACAGTACACATACAGTACACACAGCACACACACAGTACACACACAGCACACACAGTACACACAGCACACATACAGTACACACACAGTACACACAGTACACATACAGTACACACAGCACACACACAGTACACACAGCACACACACAGTACACACAGCACACACAGTACACACAGCACACATACAGTACACACACTGTACACACACAGTACACACAGCACACGCACACAGCACACATACAGTACACACACAGTACACACACAGTACACATACAGTACACACACAGTACACACACAGTACACATACAGTACACACACAGTACACATACAGTACACACAGCACACACACACAGCACACATACAGTACACACAAAGTAAACACACAGTACACATACAGTACACACAGTACACACACAGTACACACACAGTACACACACAGTACACATACAGTACACACAGCAGACACACACTACACATACAGTACACACAGCACACACACAGTACACACACAGCACACACAGTACACACAGCACACATACAGTACACACACAGTACACATAAAGTACACACACAGCACACATACAGTACACACAGTACACAGAGCGCACACACAGTACACATACAGTACACACAGCACACATACAGTACACACAGCATACATACAGTACACACAGTACACACACAGTACACACAGCACACATACAGTACACACACAGTACACACAGTACACATACAGTACACACACAGTACACACAGTACACACAGCACACACACAGTACACACACAGTACACATATAGTACACACAGTACACACAAAGTACACGTACAGTACACACAGTACACACAGCACACACACACTACACATACAGTACACACAGCACACACACAGTACACACAGCACACACACAGCACACACAGTACACACACAGTACACATACAGTACACACAGTACACATACAGTACACACAGTACACACAGCACACACACACTACACATACAGTACACACAGCACACACACACAGTACACACAGCACACACACAGTACACACACAGCACACACAGTACACACACAGTACACATACAGTACACACAGCACACACACAGTACACACAGTACACACACAGTACACATACAGCACACACACAGTACACACAGCACACACACAGTACACACAGCACACACACAGCACACATACAGTACACACACAGTACACATACAGTACACACTTTAAAGACTGGGTTAATGTCAACACATCTGATATTGAAGCAGGATCATATTTGTCTTTATCGCAGACTGGAAACTTCCCGGTGAGAACTGTCCTTCTCTTTCATAGTTCATCATGATGTACCTCGAACTCAGAGCGGCGGCGATTAAGACATTTTCATCAGATACGCGCCAGTCCTGAGAGACGCGGCGGAGGACGTGGTTATTGTGCTATTGTGCCAACGAGTCTATTTCATTGTAATTAAAAAGCTTGAACCAGATCCAGAAAGTGTTTGCACTCCTCGTCTCCGCTCCCCTCTTAATATTGTTATTAATCCGCAAAAACCATTTCGGAGTTAATTAAAAGCAACGACTTGAGCGCCAGTATCTCAAGAGGAGCGTGTTGAATAATCGCTCTGTCTCCTCCTTTAATAAGCTCAAGTGTCCTTCGTGGATGCCGCACATGGATGTTACGGAATCTACATTCTACACTCACACAAACATGGATCCCACCGCCACCGCCGCCACCATAACCGCCGCCGCCAAAAACACCCACCCCTGCTCCACCGCCGCTGTGATCCGCCCTCCAGATCTCCTCTAGACCCGGAGGACACTCTTTGCCTCATGGTGAATTAATGGTTTGGATATGAACAGTGGGGGTGGGTCCATGAACGTGTGCGCTGACATACTTGCGACCTTTCTCCGGGACTGTGGGGGTGTACCCCGGAAAGAGAATTATCCAATGCATTTGAATAACATCTTCTTTCCTCTCAAAAACTTGATTGGTCTAAAAGTTCTGTCAATGCTGAGGGGAGTATATTTTGTGGGACCAGCCTAGTTTAGCCGCTGTGGACTTCAGAATGCACTTACAGTTTTTTCCTGTTGCCTGAACACATTTAGCAAAATTTCGCTCATAGTCCCAAAACTCTAAACACAAGATGATCTGACACAACACTGGGACAGAAACCATACACATCTGTCTCAAAATCAAACTCCTTTATCAAAACTCAAACTCTGTTCTCAAAAATAAACAATCATTTGTCAAAATGAAACTCTGAGGACAAAATGACACACACATGCATCATGTGAACACACTTTCAGATTGGAAGCAACACACTGCAGTACTTTATATAAAACACTAGTCTTTCATTTTCCACTGTTTTTATTCTGTTTCTCAGTTAACTTGAAGCTCAAAGTTCTTGTTCTCAACAAAGGTTTACCAACAAACAAAAATGAAAGTACTGAGAGGTTACAAAATACTAACTCAATATTGTACATCATAGTATACTTTACAGTACAGTAAAATGCAGTAAACAAAATATAAATAAAAATGTAAAACTATAGGCAATAGTGCGTGGGTGGGATTATGGATCCCGGCGTCTGTCTGGGTCTGGCCACAGGATCTCATCCACATCGCAAGCGATATGTTCTCCTGCTAAGCAACGGGGGAAGAAACTCCTTGTGTGTCGAATCCATCCATGGATGGACGTTACCTCAATGTCTCTGCATGCCTCTTCCATCGCCTGAAGCAGAGGCATCCGAGTGTGGGGTTGGCGGTCATACACGCGCCATCTCCAAGCGGAAAAAAATTCCTCTATAGGGTTCAGGAATGGTGAGTAAGGAGGCAAGTAAACAACTTGGAATTGAGCATGGTGGGCGAACCAGTTGTGGACCAGAGCAGCCCGGTGGAAACTAACATTATCCCAGACAACCACAAACCTGGGCTGCTCTGGTCTGTCCCGTTTAAGTGCATCATGAAGTGCATCTAGAAATGCTAGTATTTGCTGTGTATTGTAGGGGCCTAGGTTGGCACGATGATGTAGTAACCCTCGAAGGCTTATGGCGGCACACAATGTGATGTTTCCCCCGCGTTGCCCTGGGACATGCACAATTGCCCTTTGACCAATTATGTTACAACCCCGTTGTCTAGTTTTGTTGAGGTTGAAACCAGCTTCATCAATGTAGATGAATTCATGTAGTTGTACAGCTCCATCCATGTCCAAGATTCTCTGCAACAACAAAATACATAGCATGAATGGCTGGCATTACTCAAAACACAGTACTACACACACAGAGTCACACCCCTCCCTACAACACAAACACACCAGTGCCTTTTTCCCTCTTTGCATGTATGTGGTACTGGTACAATGGCACAGCTATTACTGTAATGAATTACATAAATTGCAATACAGTAAAAGACTGCAAAACTTACTTGTACATATTCTTGTCGAAGTCTTATGACCCTGACACTGTTCCTCTCAAACGGGACCCTGTACAACTGCTTCATTGTCAGTTGGTGCTTTGCCAAGACACGTCCAATCGTGGTGAGGCTTACTTCATTGATGTTTACAAATACTTGCCCATCTGCAATAATCTTTTGTTGTAGCTGGCGGAGAGAGATTGTGTTGTTTTCTCTGACAATTTCTACAATGGCAAGTTCCTGCAGTTGAGTGAACATGTGTTGCCGACCCCCTCCAAAAGGTCTTCTAGTCATTCTGTAGAAATATGCAACCACAAATTGTTACTACGGGTTTAGTTATTTTTTACAGCACTGTATACTGTTCACAGTACTGTGACATCTCAATGGTACAGTGCTATGTACCAAGCCAACTTGAAATACAGTACATGTGATACGGTAAAGTACTGTAAATACTGTAGACGCTGTAAATACAGTAAAGAGTTGGAGACATACCTGTTTTCCAGTCTGAAGGTCCTTATGATGGATGCAACTGTGAACCGGCTCAGGTGTGGGTGGACTCTCTGGCCAGCTTCCCTCATTGTGAGGCCATGATTGATGACATGATCAACCAATGTTGCTCTAATATCATCAGATATAATGTTTCGTACATGGCCTCTTCGACCACGTCCTCCTCCTCTTGCTCCTTGTCTTCCTCTTCCTCTTCCTCTTCCTCTACCTCTACCTCTACCTCTTCCTCTTCCTCTACCTCTACCTCTACCTCTTGCTCTTCCTCTTCCTGCCTCCTCCATACTTGCAAAGTTCTAAAGAAGGCTGAAATGAGGCCCATTTATGTCTGACTGATGTGTGTCACGTTTTGTAAGTAAGTGTTTTCAGGTGTGTGTCTGAGTGTTTTCAATCACACAGTGTGTTTGGTATTTTGAATAGATGTGTTTTCCCAATGATACAGTAAACAAAGGATTGCATTTATGAACAAAGTGTCTCATGTATGACACAGTGTGTAGTGAGCATGAGAAAGTGTGTTGCAGAAAGAGAAAGTGTGTTGCAGAAAGAGAAAGTGTGTTCCAAAAGGAGAAAGTGTGTTGTAGAAATGAAAGTAGAGTGCAAAGCAGTACTTTTGTTTAAGCAATGGTCAGTCTGTGTTTTAGGTTTAGAACAAAAGTTTCAGGTTCTGTAACTTTGGTCTAAGCGTCTGTCTATAGTGTTCAAGCAACAGGAAAAAACTGTAAATGAATGGGGCTGGTGCCGGTTAACGAATGCGAAATTGCGTTTTTTCACATTTTCTTGGGGGAGGGGCTAGCTGCGGCCATTGTGAAAAAGCCCTACAGAAGCCAAAAGTGATAGCACATTGGTTTCAACGGCGAAGATACGAATGAGCAGCACACAGCGCAAGATAAATGAACAATAACTTTATGCTAAAATGATAAAAATCTCTAGCTTTAGCATATTAACGAAGCAAGTGTAACATTTTCAACTTATAGAAAATAATATCAAAACAAGAATCAAGCGTAAAATCTCTGGCTCTAGCACAAGGGTCTCCAACCTTTCTCAATCGGAGAGCTACTTTTATACAAAAGAAGAGGCAGAGAGCTACTCCTTTTTGCGGTCATAGTAAAAATCAACAATATACTTATAAATTACGATGTAAAATATACCATAATACTGTATAACCCTATATTTATACTTATCAATCTTAACAGATTTGTAATTGCTCAAAATGTATGAATTCATGATCATGTATTGAAGTCTAAATCCTTTGGCGAGCTACCTGAAGGGGGCTGGCGAGCTTCTGGTAGCTCACAGGTCACGGGTTGGAGACCCCTGCTTTAGCATAGTAAAGTATTTGTGCTTCCTGGAGAGAAGGTCCTGGGTTTGATTGGTTTGCGTGTTCTTTTGTGGTTTTCTCCAGGTGCGCCGGTTTTCCTTTGGTACAACTCTCCTCTTGTTTGCGACCCCACCTCAGCATGTACGGAGTGAGAGGACGAATGACCACAACAATTGTAAAGTGCTTTGTTAGTGTCTGTGAAATGTGCTATATAAATAAATATGACACACTTATTGGATTAAATCTAGAGATCAATCCATTCCAAGTCCAGAGAGGTTCACAAACAGACAGTGCATCCATTTCACAGCTGCTCACAGAATAAAAGCAGAATACAATACAATTCAAATCTGATTTACAAAAACAGTACAACAGTTTCTCAGTAGAAGGCACAAAATAATCTGAAGAAATCTTTGTTTTTGCGTGCTGGGGCATTGAACTGATGCCCTGAATCGGCAAATGAAGCATCAGTCAATCCAGATTTATCTCTATCGCACAGTTCATACAAAAATCAACCCAAAGTGCTTCACATTGGCAACGATTAAAACAATTAAAGTTGGATATTTTTGGGGGTGACAGTGGCTCAGTTGGTAGAGCATTGTCCTTATAAACCTGAAGGTCTTGGGTTCGAGCCCACCACAAGACCTACTTCACAACTCCTACTGTACGGCACGGTGTACGGGCGGCACGGTGGCTGAGTGGATAGCACTCTCGCCTCTCAGCAAGAAGGTCCTGGGTTCGAATCCCGGTCGGACCAGGGCCTTTCTGAGTGGAGTTTGCATATTCTCCCCGTGTCTGCGTAGGTTTCCCCCGGGTACTCCGGTTTCCCCTACCACTAAAAATATGTACAATAGGTCTGGCATGTGCCTCCTGTACTGGTGACCCTGCTCCCATCTCTGTGTGGTGTGAGAGACAAATGCCCAAAAAATTAACAATTGTAAACTGCTTTGAGGCTCAGATCTGCAGTGAAAAGGCGGTATATAAATAATTACTTACTCATGACTGCTGTCGTTGTGTCCTTGGGAAAGACACTTAACCCCGCTTTGTCTGAAGTCCCCACTGAAATATCAAGACTCAGCATTTGCAGGAGGTTCAGTAAGGGGCTGGTGCTCTGTGTACTGGCTCTGACTGCCACCCCGCCGTCCCAGAAATGGATTAAGGGGAAGAAAATGGATGGATGGGAAGTTGGAATTTTTCCCGAGGCACACTAATGTACCACGCCCCACTAGTTGACAAACACTGTTGTAAAGATAAAGTTAAAATCAAATCATTCAATCGTATTCTGAGCTAAACCAAAGTGTTTTTTAACCTGGATTTGAACATTATTAAAAACCAATGCATCTTGTCTGTATGTCTTGCATTCCACGACAGAAAATGTAACCAAATTGTTTACAGATTGTTTACAGATTGTTTACCGGGAGGTTTTGCTCCATGTTCCTTGATGCACAAGAATGTTTTCCCTCTCTCAGGTTAAGCCCACACAGTGCGTTGAGCATGTGGTGTCAATCCTAACATTAAACAGGAGCCATCTGGAACAGCCTCTCTTCTGTTTGATTTCATTATCAAACTACACTTTATATTATACCAAAAAACGTGTGAGAGACAAACGCTCATTAAAATGTGTAGTTTGTCTCAATGAAATGGAGACGACATTCTGATACGTGAAGTGTGTTGGCGTATTTTGATGAGACGTAAGCATTTGGTGAATATATTGTTTGATTCTGATTCAGAGTCTAGAGGATGAGGCTCCTTCATTTTCAGCAATTATCGCGGAACATAATCTAACAGCAAAATTAGGGAGCAATTTGTTTATTTAATAAGGTTGAGGTTTTTGTTAAGGCACATTATTTATCGGCAATTTGGTCAGGGCTACTGCAGCTGGGAGAAACTATTGTACATGATTTTATTGGTAGAGTAAACCGGAGCACCCAGAGAAAACCTGCTCACAGAAGCGACGAGAGGAGACCATAGATTGTGTGGAACTTGGCCGACTATCACCTCTGTTGTTTGCCTTATTGTAGGGGAAGCCGACGAGAGCGAACTCAGACTAACTCCATGGGTAATCTGAGGCTAAATGTGGTAGCAACAACCTAGCAACCAAACAGCCAATCAGGAGCGGTACAGATCCATACATACTCATGCTGCGTACATGTAGGTCCATTATCATTTCACATACGTCTGGGTCTGATCCTAGTGGCTGCCGTTTCCTCGGTTGAATCTCCTCCAGCCAATCAGAGAGCGAGGGAGGCGGGTGTAGGTTGGTGTCAGTGACTACACCTGAGTTTGGCGATGGATGTGATGGTAAAGTCATCTGTTCTGGTTCGGCAGGGGGCCACATTACATGACACAGTGGGCCGCATTTGATCCATGGTCCTGAGCTTAAATTCAGTTCAATGTATTTTTGCATAGCCCTAAATCACAAAAGCAGTCGTCTTAGCCATGCTTAAGTAGATTTATCAGATCACACAGAGAGAGAGAGAGAGAGAGAGAGAGACCCGTAGGAGTAAGTCAGGTGTCAAGTAGCAGCAAAAATAAAAATATAATTGATCATTCTAAAAAGCATTAGTAATAATCAGCAAGTTAGCATTCCTCCAGTGGATTTTCGCCTGATCCACTTGGTACGGACCATAAATCCTCTCTGCTCTTGTCGGGACCAGGGTATAACCGTGAACACTGTACTGCACCAACATCTCAGGCAGAAAAAAAAGACAAAAACAATTGTGGAGCACAAAACAACAACAGTTTCAGAGCGACTTAGGACCCATTGCTGTTTTCCAGCGCATTCAAAAGGATTATACACACATACATCGGGAATCAAACCTCACTTCCCCTCATCCCCACAGAGAACCTGACATCCTTTAACTCAACCGAGTTTGTTTTTCACAAGGGATCAAAGTTGTAAAAAAGCTCAACACGAGAATTCAGCAGAAACATGTCTCCTTTAAGATGCACAGAGCGCCCGCAGCACAGAGCCTTCTTTGTTGAGGCTTCGGTTCCAGACACAGAGAGACTCCTGTCCCACCGGAGGAAGCAGTGCCCTCACTCCCTCGTATCGATCCCTGCATGTGCCGCCTACACGCCGACCCCCCAACCCCTCTTCCCTGCGCCGTACACCACCACACCTCCTCTATAATCATCCACAGAGGTGCGGTCGGAGGCGAACCCTTTTGGTCTTGATCTGCCGTGTAATTGGACATCGAATTTGACACTCCGCAGACTGGAACATTAGAGCGGGCCTAATTAAGTGAGAAAGGCTGTTAAATGAAGATTGGCCCGTGTTGTTAGGAAATACCACACGGATTGGAAATGTCAAGACATCAGGCTGTCATCCTCCGGCGCTGCCTATGAGAAAATCTATCATTTATTGGTTGAGTTTCAAAAGTCTGGACTGCCCACCACTTGTGTGTAATGAATCTATTACTTTTGCACAGATCCCACTGAGAGACCATCACAGACTGCAGGCTTGGCACCGCAACGCACCAGGGACAGAGTCTGAATGTGCCAATCTCCCAAATGAGGCGTTATTAGTGGGAAATGACAGGTGCATGGGATGTATGTGGGTGCATTATGTGTACGGGCTTTTAAATATATACAGTTCTGCAGAAAGAGAAAGTGGGATTTTTTGATGGTTGAGTAATTTTTTCAATGCAATTCAATTAAATGAGTTGTACCGTGTTTGGAAAGCTTTAGGGATATTTCCAGGTTGCAATGCACAGTTCTAAAATAGTAAGGAAGCAAGTAGCACTCAATAATGACAGTAATAATAATCAGTTTCAGTATCAGTATTTTTAACTAAACTAAAACTAAACATTTTGATATTATGGAGATAATAAGTTCTGCTGTTTCTGGAAGTGTGTGATAATTCCTTAAAAGGTAGGCATAAAATAGAAAGGACAAAATGCATGACTGAAAATAAAGTATAATTTGGTAAAAATAACAAAAAAATAAAAATATGTCAGGAAATGCCAACACAAAATCCCAGAACTGAAAACAAGGCAAACGTGGTGGAGACAACGGACGCACAAGTGGGAAAATCACAGGCAGGTCCAAACTCAGGCCCGAGAGCCAAATGCGGCCCTCTGTGTCATGCTATCGGGCCCTCTGCCTCGCTAACACACGATCTCAAGGACACCAGTTCATAGTGTCATTCAGCCAACTTCAGCTCCACCAATATATGCATGTTTTCTCTTGTTGTAAAGCTTGTGTTTTATGGACACTTGTTTCTTGGTTTTGATTGTGGCACAAAATTGAGTTGCAAATGGAGGCCCCGGGGAAGACCCAGGACACGCTGGAGGGACTATGTCTCTCAGCTGGCCTGGGAACGCCTTGGGGTCCCCCCGGACGAGCTGGAGGAAGTGTGTGTGGATAGGGAAGTCTGGGCGTCTCTGCTTAGACTGCTGCCCCCGCGACCCGGCAACGGATGAAGCGGAAGAAAATGGATGGAATGGAATGGATTCAAAGTCAACTTTTCAATTCTCGTTGTCTGGTTTAACAAAAAAAGTTTAGGCACCCTGCATTAGAGTAAATAATAACAGGAGACAGAAAGCATATCTAAAAAAAAAAACTACAGGAGAACAAATGTGTAGAAAAACAAAACCGGGTATAAACACATCAAAAAGTCCACAGTCAGTCACAGTCTTTCCACCTGTTTTTTTTTTTTTTTTTTTTTTACTCGTCTGCACCACATTCCACAGCAAATTCCTTTAGTTTGGGACTTCCTGTTTCTTACAATGACAATACATATAATTGTGATTGTGATATACAGAAATGCGCTAAACTGGGTCTGAATTAGCCTGGCCTTATCCATCCGTACACTCCGCTCAATCATCATTTCACTGCATGAAACGTCTGGGTCTGCTCCCTGTGTTTGCGATTACAATCGGTTGAATTCCATCCGACCAATCAGCGAGCTCAGGAGGCGGGTGTTGTAGTTAGTTGTGGGTGACGTCAAGAGTTTGCGCTGAACGGGCAGGTTGTAGTTTGGCAGTGGCGAAGAATGTGATAGTAAAGTAATCCGGTCTGGTTCTATCAAGAAATTGAAGCCGGAACAAGAGGAATGTTTAGCAAAGGTAATCGCTGAGAAAGATTGTGGCGCTACTCCCCACGGGCTCCGTTAGCGGCAAAGGAGATGGCTAAAGCTAGGCTAAATGCTAAATGTTAACGACTCACTCGGGAACATTACATACGTCACAGTAAACTCAGATCCATTCGTTTAATTCTGCAAAAGGAGTTAACCCCTCCCACCTGTGAACAGAGTCAATGGAGAAAATCAAGACCTTAGTACGAAATGTAATTTGTACTATGGTGTGGTACGACCAGTCTAGGTCTGAATGGGTCTGAATGGGTCTGAATGGGTCTGAACGGGTCTGAATGGGTCTGAACGGGTCTGAACGGGTCTGAATGGATCTGAATGATGGATTCGGTCCTGCGGAGACAGCGACCTCTCCCCTCCTCGGTGTTGGAGAGGTTCTGTGTTGACTTTGTTATAATGAGGGCCATGAGGGACCAGACCAGAGCCTTTTCCTTTTCCTTATGCAAACGTCCGTCTCCCTCTGCTCCCGCGGCTCGCCCCTGACATTTACCTCACATCCACAATTATAGTACTCCTTCTACAGACTGACAGGCCTCTAATGAGTCACCGCTGGCCCTCGCTGTTTGTCCGTGTGCTGAAAACAAAACAGCGTCAATGCATTTACATAAAACGTTTAATCTATTGGTTGATTTTAGATGGAACAATACAGCTTGATTATTTATTTATTTTTCTAAAGAGATTTAGAGATGTTTTATTTGTAGCACTGTGGGGTAACAATAACTTTATGATAAAATTAAATACATTTCTAACTTTTGCATTATAAAGAAGAAAGTATGTAATCTCTAGCTTTAGCGTTATAAAGAAGCAAGTCAAACATTATTACCTTAACTATCTTAAATTTACTAGCATAATTAAGAAACAAGAATTAAGTAAAAATAAATCTCTACCTTTAGCATAATAAGAAAACAAGAATTAATTATTAACATTTCTGACTTTATCATAAAAAAATAAATTAAGTTAAAAAAAAAAATCTTTGACTTTAGCATTTAAAAAAAAAAACAAGAATTAAGTAAAAGAATATCTGGCATCATAAAGAAATTAAGTAAAAAAAATCAGACTTTAGCTTGACAAAAACATGAAAAAACAAAAATCTGTGACTTTAGCATAATAAAGCAAATGAATCAAAGCAAGGCTGTATTTGAACTTAGAATTACCCTTTCAGAGCCTGTAACCTCAAAGATTGGAGAAATCTGAGGCTGTTTAGAGAAAAAGAGCTCAAATGATGTCGAGTTACTTCAAAATGTCAACAACAAAAATTCTAATAACACACGTTTGCAGTAGAAAAGTCCTGATTTCAAAGGATTGAGATGATATTGGGTTTAATTACAGTCATTTTCACTCCAGAATCTGATCCGGGGAATGAGAGGCTCAAAAAGTTGACATTGGGAAAAGAACATGTTGAAAAATATCAAGTCGTGATATTTTCTCTTCTTCACAAAAAATACATATTATTATCTTATCAATGACCTTTTAAACAATGCATTAAACTTATACTCACGCCAACGATATTGTTTCAAGGAAAAACACCGGAAAAATATATAAAAGGTTCATTTTGTCTTGAGTTAAAATGATTTTTTTTGGTTCTGTTGAGACACAAGTTTAAAATTATTACCTTGTTAAGATTTTTCGGCTGTAGATCTGCGAGCCATCCTCAGAACTGTCACCCGCCTTGGAATCAAGTTTCCATTGTGCTTTAAATGGGTTTTGTCTAGTCATACTGTTAGACTGTTAAATCTGGTACAATTGATCCTTTTTTCACACATAAGAATGATTTGTGTCGTGAACAAAGGCTTCAGAGTTTCATGTTTGTGTCTGTTTAGTGGCGTGCCTTCTGACTCACTCTAATGTAAACTGTGCCACGGCTCAAAGAGGTTGCGGAACAATGCTGTAGATTGTAGCAGCTCTGAGCACCACAGGCCGGAGAGTCGCTTCACTTTGGAGTAAACGGGGTCGATCTAAGCAGAACCGGTGGGAACAGTCTTCTCTGAATATTCAAGAAAAACAAACTAAGATAATGACATCAAATGGACGCCTTTACGCCGCTAATCCATGCCCTAAACTCCTCCCAAAAACAACGGATGATATGGAGCTGCATGAAAAACCCACTGTCACATTAGCAAAGTCGACACGCTCCTCCAACACACTCAGATCACAGCTCTTAAATGATGAAGCGCCGCAGCCTCAGGGCGACACGGAAGCGCTGTTTCGGAAAGAGAGGGAACAGGCAACGGGTGAACAAAAGGTGTAAAAAATGTCTGGGAAGGAGTGTTGGTGCAGACAATGCTTCCAGCTATGATTGGGTTCAAAGCTACACAGTGGATCCTTGTAATTAAGCGGCTGTGATAAAGCAGGCTCGGCTTTTTGGGGCTTTTGGGGCTTTCGGGGTCAGAGTGGATGCCTTCACCTGTTCTGTCCTCGGGAGGTTCTTTGATTCTTGGTCCTATTTGTCGCCACGAACGGTCTTTGACACGTTCAAACGAGCTGCTTAGATGCCAATCCTCCCGACAGTCGATCAACGCAGACACCCGGCTTCACCTTGAGCGGTTTTGTTGGTGCGGTGACAGGAGTGCGAGAGAGTGGCGTCGAACAAGGAGCAGCTGGAGTTGTTAATTCAAGAAGACATTTTCTTCTTCATGGCAGATGGCAAATCTCCTGTAACCGTTTCATCCCTGTTTTCTTTTACACTGAAAAATCAACGTGTACGAGGCAGGAAAGACCTATAGGTGCGTTCTCGTTTGTGTTTCCTGCTTTTGGAAAACACTGCCATCCACAAAATACATGAGATTTAGAGCGTTATGCATCTATTCCACTGTCAAAACATTTCACAACTTTCTGGAATGATCTTTAGACAAGTTTTCTAACTTCAGGGTTTGGTACGTTCCCAAGGACAGCTGCTTTTGAACAGATCAATTATAATCATTATTAAAGGCAGCAAAACGGACCTGTCAGAAACATTTGTTCCATTGAGATCCGTTAATAGGCGGGAGGGGTTAACTCCTTTTGCAGATTGAAACAATTGGATCTGAGTTTACAGTGACGTATGTAATGTGCCAAGCTAGCATTTAGTATTTAGCCTAGCTTTAGCCATCTTCTTTGCCACTAACGGAGCCCGTGGGGAGTAGAACCACAACATCTTTGCAGCAATGACATTTGATAAACATTCCTCTTTCTCCGGCTTCAATTTCTTGAAATTTGGACTCAAACCAGAACAAATGACTTTACTATTGCATTCGCCGCCAAATTACAACCAGCAAATTTCGGCCTCAAACTCGTGACATCACAACACCAACCTATAACACCCGCCTCCACCGCTCTCTGATTGGTCGCAGGGGATTCATTTGAGAAAACTGCAGCCACTAGGAGCAGACCTAGACAAAACATAAGAAAAAAATAATTGACCGGAGTTTACGAAGGCCAGGCAGAGTTGAGACAGTTGATGAAGTCCAAAAAATATATTTAGGTCCAGCAAACAAGGATCTGGAAACAGTAATTATACAAATAGCAAAAAACACAGGAACAAGAGCTCAAGCAAACTACTGCATGTGACAAAATTATCTGGCACTGAAAAGCAGCCCAAACTCCGTAGTGTCGAGATAAAAATCTGATGATATTTCTCCGACTTGACAAGTTTTCAATGCCGGTGTTTCGTGTTCCGTTGATATGAGCTTGACCCGGCCTTCCCTGTGTCTGGTGTGTCTTGCTAAAGGCAGATGGATAACAAAACAAACAACACAAAATATGAACGGATTATCAAATGATCACAGGATTAATGAAGCATCTAGATTGCTCGACCGTCCGCCTCTGACTGGAAAAAAGGCCAAAAAGAAAAAGAATGTAGATTTGTAACCAGAATACTCGAGATGGAGATAATAAGAAAACGCTTTTAGAGGCAATACTTCAAATAGGTCCGGTTCCATTTATGTTTTCTACCTGCATGCTAATAATGCTAATGATAATAATAACAATAATAATGAAGACTTTATTTCATGACGTCAACAAAGAACAACAAAACAATAGAATAGAAAAAGAAACGATACTTGATCATATACAAATTTACAGTATGTTTTGATTTATTAACACAAATCCAGCTTGGAAAGAGTGGGAAGAAGTTAAGACAATAATAATAATAATAATAATAATAAAAATAATAGCTTTTTTTGACACTTTACAAAACTTATAGAAATAAATATAGAAAAACAGGGAAAGGGTTTTAAAAAGTGATTTGAAGTGATTGGACGTGTCTGATGTTTTGTGGGGGTGAGATCCGGAGAATGCTAATACAGCTGCGTATGCTAGTGCCACATAAATAACATGGACGGATAAATAAAGTGCTCCAAACGTCAATAGTCTCACATCACTAAAACGTGTGCGCATTTCCACGCAACGTCTTATCTTTAGGGACCTGCAAAAAAAAAAAAAAAAGTGGCTGGATGTGGCTCCGAGGCTGAGGCGTCTCTGATCCGCGATCAGGCATGCAGGCCAAGGCCGCGCACAGCAAACACAATTAGACGGCTGCACACTTTGATTTAAGGAGGGCCAATAGACTCGTTGATCCAAAATGGAGGCTCAACATCAAGTCAACAAATCCCCCTGTCACAGACGCCGCGGGACATGCCCTTGTCAGACGCTCCGAGGAAACAGACACCGAGTTTAGAGAAAGGCGTCTGAACTCAGAAAGTGTGGAAGACCAGTCAGCTGCAGAGTTTAAGCAACACAAACAGGACACATCCCATTTAGTGCCAGCAATTTACACGGAGAGAAGAAGTCGTGTGGAACTTTGGCTGTCATTGCCGATAAGAGTGACGCTCGGTTTTGACACGAGCAGATGTGTGTGTTAGAGCTGCGGGTTCATCCCTTTTTGGCTTTTCTGGGATTTTATTGTTTTTGGTTAACTTTCCACAAATCATCTGCTTCGTTGTGCATATATCTGTGTTTTAATTTGCCAACAAAAGGACACAGATTTGTGAGGGAGCTCTTTAAAATTCATTCAATTATGTTTTCAGCCAAGACGCCAATATTTATTTGGGTGTTGAATACTGTGTCGTTCCAAACTAGTTTTTAAAGTATTTTTCATCCATTAAACACAAAGGCAAATGTACTGCATGTTGAATGATCAATCCGGCGTTTCAAGATTTTACCTCACGTTCTGACTAGAATCAGGAAGTACCATCACATCAGTCCAGTTCTCAGGTCTCTGCTTCTGTGGCTCAGAGAAAAGACTTTAAACAGATCTGATTGTTACAAGTCTCTCCGTGGGACTCTGAGGAGCACAGGGACTGGCCTCCTGCTGGGACTCTGAGGAGCACAGGGACTGGCCTCCTGCTGGGACTCTGAGGAGCACAGGGACTGGCCTCCTGCTGGGACTCTGAGGAGCACAGGGACTGGCCTCCTGCTGGGACTCTGAGGAGCACAGGGACTGGCCTCCTGCTGGGACTCTGAGGAGCACAGGGACTGGCCTCCTGCTGGGACTCTGAGGAGCACAGGGACTGGCCTCCTGCTGGGACTCTGAGGAGCACAGGGACTGGCCTCCTGCTGGGACTCTGAGGAGCACAGGGACTGGCCTCCTGCTGGGACTCTAAGGAGCACAGGGACTGGCCTCCTGCTGGGACTCTGAGGAGCACAGGGACTGGCCTCCTGCTGTCCCCAGAGTCAGCACTAAACATGCTAAACAAGCTCAAATCTGAAGCAGTCTTTCTGAAAATGTGAGACAGGCTTCTACTCTGTTGGTTAAAAACAGTCCTGTTTAGCTGCAGACAACTGAAGGATTGTATCTTTTTAATCCAGCCAACTTAAGCTCCACCAATGTAGTCATGCTTTGTTATAAAGTTGTTCACATTATTTGTATTTACTGACTTTTGTTTGTGATTATGTCGCAACATCCCATTCAGCTGCTAATGGGGCTAATTCTAAAGCCCTAAACAGCCTGATTCTAGTCAAAACAGTTTTAGAATCAGGACTAAAAGGTTTGGACACCCCTAGCTTAGGACAACAATCTTGTCGAAGTGATTCTGACACCAAAGACACTGTTATGTTTTTGTTTGTGGTTAAGCCCGTGCTAATCCTTTTCACGCTGTAAAGACGATAGAGGACTAACAACATGAATAGCAGAAAAAAATACATGATTAAGGTGTAAGAAAAATGTCGGGAAAATAGACATTCTGCGACTTTGACGTCTAAAGTTACGGCGGTAAACATTGGCATATTCCACCAAGATCAAAAAGAGATTACTGTATATAGAAAGGAACATGCAAGAATAGTCTTAAGGCTGAAGCTTCATTACGTCTTTTATTTATTTCAAACCAGTGTACATACATTTACAATAAAATAAACAGGATCCACGACACACTGCTTGAAAAAAGGGTTATTTGGTCCCTGCCCCTCCCACTTTTACAACACAACACAAACACAACACACACAAGTCCGGTACAGACCCAAACACTCTCTGACCCTACACCTCTGTCCCAGTGTGTCGTTTTGAGGTTCTCCACATACTTTGTCCGTGGATACTTCTTTTTAGATAGTGTTTTAAAAGTAATTTGAACATGTTTTTAATTCATCTGGTGAGTTGTCCCAAAGAGTAGCTCCACACACACACACTTCTGTCAGTGTGCCCCAGGGCAGCTGTGGCTACTGTAGTCGTTTGCCACCAGTGTGATTGGAGTAAATGAATACTGCCATGTGCCTCTTCACACACACACACACGCATACACACGCACACACAGACATACACACACACGCATACACACGCACACACACACACGCACGCACACACACGCACACACACACACATACACACGCACACACATCAGGGCCGTTCTTTTTTCCCTCCATGTACTTTGTCTGTGGATATTTCTTTCTCATTAGGGTTTTAAATGTAACACACACACCTACACCCACACACACATACACACACACACACACAAATAAGGTACAGACCCGAACACTCTCTGATCCTACACCTCTTTTCCATGTCGTTTTAAGGTTCTTCACGTACTTTCTCAGTGGATCTTTTCGTTCTATATAGTGTTTTAAATGTCACACACACACACACACGCACACACACACACACACACACACACACACACACACAAACACGCACACTCACACACACACACACGCACACTCACACACGCACACACACACACCACACACACACACACACACACACACACATACACGCACACTCACACACACACACGCACACACACGCACACTCACACACGCACACACACGCACACATACACGCACACACACACACACATACACACACACACACGCACGCACACACACACACACACACACACACAACACACACACTCACACACACACACACACACACACACACACACACACACACACACACACACACACACACACACACTCACACACACACACACACACACACACACGCACACACACACATGGATTTTACAGCCGCTCTAAGTTCAGACACATAGAATAACATTATAGAGACAGTGTAAGTGATCTGAGTTTGTGGTGACAGATGTGAACGCATGGATGAGAGCAGAAAGCCCTGACACCTCATTTGGTCCTCGCTCGTCGCCCGTCTCTCTCTTCTTTGTTTGTCTTGTCGGCGTCTCCCTCTTCATACATGTTCCCAGTCGTGGTCACGCATGGCCCCGCTGCTGTTCGGGGCCTATAACTCTGTATCGGGAGCCGTCACAGCCGATCCTCACCCAGGCCTCACTGTACCAACAAGACAGTACATTGATTCAGATTCAGTTTATTTGCCATTTGCAGTAAAAAAAACCACATTGGAATACATTAGCAAAAGTCTCCAGTGTGCACAGACAAATACAGACAATAAAAGACAGAAATAAAACAAATAAAACAGTAAACAAATGTCACTGTGAAATCGATCGACTAAAACAGTTTCAAAACAAGTGCAAATCATTAAAGTGCTCCGTTCACACTGATAACAGCCTGTGGATAAAAACTGTTAGCGTAACGAGATGTCCTGCATCTCAGAGAGCGATATCTTCTGCCAGAGGGAAGAAGCTGGAACATGGCTTTCCCAGGGTGGCCAGAAGAGTCATTAACAATCCTAAGAGCTTTGTTAGGATTGTTGCAAGAGAATGCTGCTCTATGGGGCTCAACACCAGGACTCGTTTCGAAGCAGAACTCCCAGAGCCGTCTTTTTGACTGCTCCCATTCAAACCAAAAGAGTTTCGAGAAATCCCTCTCAAAAAGGTTTTTATCTGCATCTTATAACAGGCTAAGATGCAGTTTTATTAAGACTCTGACCTCTCCTCACCCAATCAAAAACAACATTTATGACAAAAAGATACACACACAACATTTTATAACAGTAACACAATGCAATTATATACGGTAAAGATCGCACACACACTTCTCTGCGGGGATTTAGACCGGTCATTTTCTCTATATACGATTTGATGTGCGATAGTTCAGGGTGAATGAGTGTGTGTTTGTGAGTGCGAATGTGGGACAACATTCCCAACCAAACTGTGCATAATCTACCATTTCTTTTCTATAAAACGACACTATTCATGTCCGTACTCAATATCTTTCGGCACAAAAGGAGATTCAATATTTCAAGAAAAGACAGATTTATTAATTCCAGTGCTTTCTCTCTCTCACTTGTTTTTTATTGTCCTATTCTAAGCCGGTGTTCTGTCGAGTTGGTCTGCCCGTCGAGATGATCTGGCTCAGCTGTTAATGATGTAATGCAAACCTGCGCATGCGCGTCTCACCGCAGCCGAAGCAATCCAAGATGGCGGACATGTAGTCTGCGAATTGCTTTAAAAGTTAAATACGAACGTGTTAAGCCACGAATGTCACTTTTGATGCAATTCGAGGCGAGAGGTTGATGGTTCCGCGTTGTGATATGTGTGTTTTAAGAGTAAGAGTTTTGTGTAAAGTTTGTTTTAAGCAGTCCACTGCTCCTGTGAAACTACACTGCTGCTGTGTGATCGCAGTCCCTGAGTTGACTGCTGCATACGTCAGGCCCATGACGCGTCCTGTGACTGGTCTGTCGGGTTGATATGGAAATAATAAATTAAATTTTATCCATGTATCATACTGTATTCAATATGATTAACTATAGTGTGTTCAAACAAAATATTTAATTCGATTTGAGTTTTATCCCCATTCTGGCGGGTTTGTGCGCATGCGCAAATCAGATTTGGGCACAGCTCAGTGTAGTTTCACAGGATCAGTGGACTGCTTAAAACAAACTTTACACGAAACTCGTACTCTTAAAACCCACATATCACAACTCGGAACCATCAACATATTGCCTCAAATTGCATTAAAAGTGACATTCGTGTCTTAATTCGTTCATATTTAACTTTTAAAGCAATTCGCGGACTACATGTCCGCCATCTTGGATTGCTTCGGCTGCCGAAAGACGCGCAGCGATGGTTTGCATTACATCATTAACAGCTGAGCCAGATCATCTCGACGGGCAGACCAACTCGACAGAACACCGGCACAGCTCACATCTCCTTCACTGCAGGGACGTTCACGCTGACACAAAACAGCAAAAGTCCTTCCCCTGAAAACATTCGAAAGCAAAACAGGGAAGTCCATAATGTGTCCGTTTATATTCATCATATGAGCATAACATATTCTGTGTATCTCTTCATATTCATTTTAACCTTACTTTAGAAAGGCCAGAAGTCGTAAATCTTTAACCACAAGGATTTAAAAGCAGCAATCTCTTTTTCGGTGAAACGGACAGAGAATTTTTTAGTTTAAATCAAATCAAAATCAAATCAATTTTATTTGTATCGCCCGAAATCACAACAACAGTCGTCTCGAGGGGTGTCACAGAACCGGCAGTCAGGGTTTCGAGTCCCACCAGCGCGTCCATGAAACAGACAGAGGGACGACAGGTGAACAGCAATGCACAAACCGATTTAAGAATTTAAGACAAACTAACTGTGAAAAACGAGGACTATTTATCCTGCAGCTGGGTTAAACACGACACAGGAGTCAGTCTGGTTCTGAATCTATCTCCAAATGTTAAAAACACACTCTGTATAACTTCATGTCTGTCTTCTTGTTTTCTTACCTGAGAACTATGGGGGTCATGTGTCCTCAGGCAACACGCCACTAATGTCAGTCTACACCATGGACTGTATATATAATGAAAGTAGTCACGTCTTTCTCCGCTGTTGAAACTAATGTGCCACCACTTTCATGTCTATGGGCAGGTTCAAAATGGCCGTGGGGGCTGGAAAATGGGAAAAAACACATTTTCGCATGCGTCAGCTGCACTAGCGCCATTCATTTAACGAGTGCATTCAAAAGTCCACAACGACTAAACTAGACTGGTCTAAAAAAAAAAATCACTCCCCTCATCGACACATGTGGAACGGAGCTTTGGGCCAAGAGCGACTTTTGGACCATCCTGTAAAGACGTTTATGAGACGAAAGAAGAACCCATACATTAGCATTGGCTGATTCTTATTCCGGGTCCACCCCCACTGGCCTGGGGTGGTATTGCAAACCTGCAGCGTAGGTCATTTTGGACATTTTTGAGCCAGGACCCGCCCCCACTGGTCCACCCCAGGGCAGCTATGGCTACATTAGTAATCTATTACCAAGGGGCAGGGTACATGATTGAGAAAGGAGAGAAAAACATGAGAATTGCTTTCTTTCTGCTTCTTTTTATATGCGTGACAGGGCTACATGTAATTGAAATTAAATTGGATAACAATAATATGTTGTGTATTGTCATCGGCTTGCAATACCCCTTCTCGCCGGTGGGGGTGTACCCGGAAAGAGAATTACCCAATGCGTTGGTATTGCATCGTTTTTCCTCTTAAAAAGGGCTTTACAGGATGGTTCAAAAGTCACTCTTTGCCCAAGTTCCAGATTCTGTCAATGCTGAGGGGAGTATATTTTATCGGACAAGTCTAGTTTAGCTGCTGTGGAATTTTGAAAGAAGGGGAGAAGGTGAGACATTAGCTTCAACGGCTGTTATTTTTTACCGTCAATCATTGTCATATCTACGGAATCTTTTGTTTATAAAAAAACTAGGGCTGTCAAAATTATCGCGTTAATTCACGTTAATTACCGTTTTCATTAACGCGTTTAAAAATAATTAACGCATTAACTGCCATTGACGTGTTAACACGTCAATTGCGTTTCCCGCTATTTTCACGTTCCCAGATGTCTATTGTATTAAATATATAGGCTTGAGGCAATATTTTATTGAGCCAGCAGATGGCAGCATTGCTCTATGAATGGTTTGAAAACAGCTAGATAAGATAATAAAACTTACCTCTACTCGACTGGGGATTACAGGGGAACGAAACAAGCTAGAAACTAAATTATTTTTGCTGATGAAAGTAGACAGTCCATTCTTTCAGAATTTAGATAGTCTTAGTACACAATATTCTGTGGGTCTTAAAAATTCAGTAAAAATCATCAGAAACAGCTGGCAATATGGGAGTTCTGAAATAGGCTGGCAGTCAATCACATGTCCGAATGACCCGCCCATTTATAAAAATATCAATCAGAATGCCGTGGACACGTGTGTGTGTGTGATGGTGACAGCGGTAACGTGGTCATATAATACACGCATATATATATATACGCACAGGGGCCATTCTCTGATGTTGTGTGACACACGGAGGAGAGGAGGAGACACGCTGAAATGCAACCAAATTCGCAAAATTAAAGCTGGGGTACCTACATTTTCCCTTTCATTAACATCTCTTGTTGATTGTACCCAAAAGTAGAAGGTCATGAGCAAGTCAAACAGATTTAAGTACATTTGGTATCAATAACAATGTGTCATTACATTTGAAAATGTCATTTAACTTCAATTGGAGTGGATTTGAAATAGAATGTTAAAAATGCGATTAATTGTGAGTTAACTCACCATTACTATGCGATTAATCAACTAAAAAAAATTAATCGTTTGACAGCCCTAAAAAAAACTAAAATAATTAAACACACTCACAGGAAAACGCCAATGAAACAAGCTAAAAGTACAGGAATTAATCAAGATAAAAAGTGCGGGAAACATTTGACAAAAACAGTTTCAATACAAATGGTGCTCGACCGGAAAAAGGTGCCTTGCCCTCTGCAGGTGGGTGGAGAGGTCCTTCCTCAAGTGGAGGAGTTCAAGTATCTCGGGGTCTTGTTCACGAGTGAGGGAAGAATGGAGCGTGAGATTGACAGGCGGATCGGTGCAGCGTGCGCAGTGATGCGGTCGCTGTATCGGACCGTTGTGGTAAAGAGGGAGCTGAGCCGAAAGGCAAAGCTCTCGATTTACCGGTCAATCATGAGCTTTGGGTAATGACCGAAAGAACGAGATCGCGGATACAAGCGGTCGAAATGAGTTTCCTCCGCAGAGTGGCTGGGCGCTCCCTTAGAGATAGGGTGAGGAGCTCGGTCACACGGGAGGAGCTCGGAGTAGAGCCGCTGCTTCTCCACGTCGAGAGGACCAGTTGAGGTGGCTCGGGCATCTGTTCCGGATGCCTCCTGGACGCCTCCCTGGGGAGGTGTTCCGGGCACGTCCCACCGGGAGGAGGCCCCGCGGAAGACCTAGGACACGCTGGAGGGACTATGTCTCTCAGCTGGCCTGGGAACGCCTTGGGGTCCCCCCCGGACGAGCTGGAGGAAGTGTGTGTGGATAGGGAAGTCTGGGCGTCTCTGCTTAGACTGCTGCCCCCGCGACCCGGCAACGGATAAAGCGGAAGAAAATGGATGGATGGATGGAGTTTCAATACAAGTGCAAGATCTGTTACTTTTGCTCATTACTCGTAAAACAGGAAATCTCTATGACAACATTACAACTTTTTTAACACGTGAATTTGTGGTAACGCAACATTTCCAGTCCAGTGACATTCAACCCTTGTCCAAAGAATCAAGTCTCTCCCCTTTTTCCCATTTTTTAAAACTCATTAAGACACGACACACTTCTCGTGACATTTAAAGACACACTTTTATCAATCTCATAAAGCTAACTTAACCCCAACTGAATCGGTGCTTCGAGGTTCAACTTCTGTCTCCTCCGCCTGAAATAATAAAGTCAATATTTGAGTAAAGTTTCATTAGAATCCCAGGTGACAGCCCCCTCCCCGTGGGTCTCTCGCCCCGAGCGTCATTTCTCTAATAACAGAGTGTTGACTTGGCGTGGCGTGGGAACCGTGCGTCAGATTAATATTCTTTGGACTCACGGCATCTGAAGATTAGAGAAAGAACGAGTGTTTGCACATCAATATGAGCTGTGCCAGATTTAATCACCAGAATAAACAATAAAAAAGTAGAATATTTCACGTGTTATTGCCACTTATGCAACGACTGGTTTTAAGAGTGTGTGTCTCTGCGGTCAGGTGGGTCATTTGGACGGCTAAGTTAGGGTTAGCGGTAGCCTGGTCGTACCACACCATAGTACAAATTTCATTTCATACTAAGGTCTGGATTTGCTCCATTGAGCTCCGTGAACAGGTGGGAGGGGTTAACTCCTTTCGCAGATTGAAACGATTGGATCTGAGTTTACCGTGACGTATGTAGTGCGCCCGAGTCTGTTGTTAGCATTTAGCCTAGCCATCTCCTTTGCCGCTAACGGAACCCGTGGGGAGTAGCGCCACAGTCTTGACCAGCGATTACATTTGCTAAACATTCCTCTTGCTCCTGCTTCAATTTCTTGATAGAACCAGACCGGATTACTTTACTATCGCATTCTTCGCCACTGCCAAACTACAACCTGCCCGTTCAGCGCAAACTCTTGACGTCACCGGCACCGACCTACAACACCTGCCTTCCGCTCTCTCTGAGTAGCCGTTCGAAATAAGACCAATTGTAATCGCTAACACAGGGACCAGACCAGGACGTTACATGCAGTGAAATGATGATTGAACGGAGTGTACGGATGGATATGGCCAGGCTAGATTAGCGGCTGTTGTTTTTAGATTACCTCATTAATGAATTTTGAGAACATGATGCTTTAAATCCATGACACATCCAGTTAATAGGCCGGTAAATGAATATGGGTGCTTCATATGGGTGTTTTTCTTACTGTACTGTGATTATTCATGATTTTAATGCTATCCTATTTTATTCAGCACTTTGAGTTGCCTATGAATTGTGCTATACAAATAAACTTGCCTTGCCTTCATTGCTGGCTCTCTGCACCTAGAAGTCTGGCAGGAGGGGTTGCATGCAGATGTGCGCCTTTGTTTTGACTGTTCACACACAGATACGGAGGGCTCCCCTTTGAAAATAGGGTATTACTAGTTTACAGCTGTCACACCTACGGACACAGGGGGCGCTCATGGTACTGCAGACTAAACTCACGTGGGCTACCCAGAAAAATGTCCCATAGATCTCGATGTAAACTAAAACAACTCGACCTCAGCTGACAGAGAACCTGACAGAGAACCTACAGCTTTCACAAAGATCAGATTTTGTGGGGATTTTAGTGTCCCTTGTCATCCTGAACTTTTTTTTTTAAATCCTTCTGTTTTCTTTAAATCCACACTTTAGTGCCACAAACTGCTCTGACTCCGCTCTACCACTGCTCTGATCAGTATCTCTGATTGGTCAGAGCGCGGCCGAGCCCCTCTGTGCGCTGGCATGAGAGCCACATACGCACTTTGGCGCAACGCATTGTTGTGGAATTTCTAAGGATTGAAATGCACAATATTAAATATAAAATAAACAACAAGAGCTGTAATTCAAATCAAAGTGTGGTTTATTATCTCAGTAAATGTATACATATACAGGAAATACAACCGTGTAACCGCGTGGCAGGTCCCGGGTAGATCTGCTGAATAGTGCTCATTCTCTCTCACATTTATAGGATGAAACAAACAGAAGAGTCTATCTATGGCGTCTCTGAGTCCGAGATTAATTGGCAGCTATTGCCCAAACCCCCCTCTCTTCTGACGTCTTACTCTGATAGACTCTGATATTACTCTGATATTAGGAAGAATGGTCAGTCTGACCGGTGAGCCCGCTCTTCTTGCCCCTGATATCAAACTAGTATCTGCCTCCACCCCGTCATTGGCCTCGCGTCCCTACAGAACAACAGTTTAGTTAGTTTGAACAGATTCACTAGCTTTGAACGTTGTCCCAGATATCCCATTTCATCATTAGATTCATTCTTAAGTTAAATTGATTTATAATCCCAGTAAGATTTCTATAACAGCATCATGGGAGCTCGTCCACTGTGCAGAACCGGGAGGACCAGACGATGCCCAAATAAAGGCGAGTTATACTAATCTCCCGGTCTCCATGAAGTCCTATGCACTACTGAGCACAAGCCATTCATTTGAATAGGGCGCCATCTTGGATCACCGGGGCTTGATTTTCCCCGACTGTTTGTGGGTGTGTTTAGCGGTTGTGTTTGATTCAATAAAGTGAATTGTGCGTGGAGGAGAGATCAGAAGATGTTGGTTTGGAGCATAAGAGGACTGTGAGCTGTGAGCTTCCTGTTCTGGAGGTTTTTCATAAATCCAGACTTTTAAACCAAGCTCTTAGTGTTCCAGCTTCTTCACTCTGGCAGAAGATATTGTTCTCTGAGATGCAGGACATGTCGATATGCTAACAGCTTCTTTCAACAAGCTGTTCTCAGTTTGAAAAGAGCACTTTAATGATCGTGACTTTGTATTGAAACTGTTATCGTCGATCGATTTCACAGTGACAATTGTTTCCAGTGTTATGTATTTTTAATCTGTTTTATGTATGTTCTTGTCTGGCGCACACTGCGGACGTTTGCAAATGTATTCCAATGTGGTTTTACTGCAAATGGTAAATAGCTGAATCTGTGGGAACATGGCTGCCTTCTGCTGTCTCCTCCACGGAAGTCTAACCATGTACAATAGAACGACAACTTTGGCCTAATCTTTGTGTGCTTTTGTCCGGATTAACTAGTTTTTATCAGCGGTAAAATTATAAAACCAGGGAAGATTAATTTAGTCCAGCGGAGGTAGAAATGTGAAAAATGTACTTATGGGGACGGTGTGTTTAGGTGCTTGCTATGTCTGTTTGCCAAGATAAAAAGTCGTAAGAATTGAAAAAAGAATTAAAAACGTGGCCCCTTCGGAACCACTGAACAGCAGCAGTGTGTCAGAGGAATTCACCAAGTTTTTGCCACTGGTGTCGGCTGTCGTTGTGTCCTTGGGCAAGACACTTAACCGGTAATGCTAAAGATTGAGATTTTATACTTGCTACATTTCATTCATCTTGTGCCGTGTGCTCCTCATTCCTACTGTTCGGTAACTTGTGATGCAACACTGACATTTCCCCCACTGTGGGACGATTGCAGTATCGCTTCATCTTAATATTAAAAACACAATGGAATATATTTTGGTTTTCAACATTTCTCAACTTTGCATAAAATACTGTATAAGACAAAACCCAATTTCAGCGGAATATTTTTTTTTGTTTTTGCAAATGTTTAAGCAAGGCAAGTTTTTTTGTATAGCACAAATCATACAGAAGGTGAATCAAAATGCTGGACCAAACCAAATAGCTTGTAGCGATAAAGGCGTATCACAGTTTAGCTCATTGACAGCCAGCCGTTTTTGATGATTTCACTGATTCTCAAGACCCACAGATTATTATATCCTACAATTATGTAAAATATGAAACCAGATTCTGAAAAAAAGGATTGTCTACTTTCATCAGCAGAAAAAAGTTTGTTTCTGGCTATTTTTGTTCTCCCGTAATCCCCGGTCGAATAGAGGGGAGTTTGACAGAAATCACCAGTCTCAGTGAAGTGGCAGTCGATGACACACAACGGGTTTCTTTCCTGCAAAGTCATAGCATGTCTAGGCTCAACATATAAACATGTTTGGAGGTACTCTGTAAAAATCTCGGTGAAATCCACACATTTCTAGCTCCATTCTGTCTCAGCAATAGCTTACTTACTCTATTTCACCTGTAAAGTGCTGCTAATGCCCTCAAACACATCCGCCTCCTCCATCCCTCGCACTCACGCTTGTAAATAAAGAGCCCTCTGGTTTAGAAGCACTTGATAAAAACGGGTTACGTCTCCTGAGATGTGTTTCTTGGCACTCTGGGGGTCGCGGATCACTCGTCCCTTTCACCGGCGAAAAGCATTTGAGTGTTCAGGGGTCAGCCATTTCTGCGCAGCTGTCTGTGAACCCGTGTGCCGGAGTACGTGGCTAATATCGCATTAAGAACCTCTCCAAACAAAAGCTCTTTTCAAAGTGCCGGAGCCCAAAAAACACTCGCTCTGACCTCCTCCAGAACGAGAGCTTTTCTCCCACGCTCTGTTCACAAGCTCCGGAAAATGGACCCAGGAATGTGTTTAGCTTCGTGCACAGCAATTTGTTTAATTTGCCGATAGGAGACGGAGCACGTACACACATTAAAGCAGATTGGTCTAAAACGGCGGGACGTCTGTGTGGAAATCAGAGTGCATATTTTTGTCTATTCAATTCAATTTGATTTTGTTTTGCCCAAAATTAGCGTTTTATTTTTATTTTGAATTTATTGTGTATTTGGTCGGACAGTGTACGTTTTGTCCTATTCTCATTGACAAACACTAATTGATTGATAGTTTTATAAATGTATTTCTGTTATTTGTCTTTTGTTTCTTGCCATTAAGCTGCTTAAGACTCTTTCCTAAATGTAGTGATTGATGTCGTTTCTGTCATATCTTTATCCATCTCCTCGTTGACCTCCTTCATTTACTGATGTTTCATTATCTGTGATTTTTATTTGCATTTTTACTGATGTCTGAGTGCGGCTGTTTTTAAGTCTCTTTTTGTCTTTGTAAATAATGAGAAGATGAAATGTAGCGGTTTATTGATCCAGGAGCTAAACTTTGTGTACGAAGTGAAGTAGTGTGTGTAATTAGTGGTTTGATTCCACTAAGTCTTTGTCAGTGTGCCCCAGGGCAGCTGTGGCTAGAGCAGAAGTGAAACGTCCTGAAAAGGCGTTTTATGAAACCAATGCGTTTTTATTATTATTATCATTATTATTATTATTGTCATCAATATTATTACAATTATTACACTGGGTAACAACAAAAAGATTTTGAAAATAGTCCAGGGTTTTAAGCTGAATTACACTAATTTTGATGCTCTGAGTCCGAAAATGACTTGGTTTTGCTCATTCAGGCCAGGATTTTTTGCTACAGAAATATTTTTTTAAATCGATTTTGTGTAAAAAACTAATTTCTGCGGATCATCAGCTGAGAAACCCTTGACGTTTTTTCCGTTTTCCTCAAGAAATAAAAGTCAACGTATCCAAAGTCATTAATTTTTTTTACTCCATCAAATTTGATAAGCAGAATTCATAATAACGTAGACGTACATAATCCGTAACACTATGGCTGTATCTCAAAAAGTTGACCTGATAGAGCAAAATGCATGTGATATTCGGACTCAGAACACCAACATTAGTCTAAATCAGTTCAGAAACCCCTGACCATTTTTTGGCTGTCAACCTGTGTTATTATCATTATTATTATTATTATTATTATTATTATTATTATTATTATTATTATTAATATTATTATCATTATTATTATTATTATTATTGTTATTATTAGCATCATTATTATCATTATTATTTTTTTATTATCATTATTATTATTATCATTATTATTATTATTATCATTATTATTATTATTATTATTAATATTATTATAATTATTATTATTATTATTATTGTTATTATTATCATTATTATTATTTTTATTATCATTATTATTATTATCATTATTATTATTATTATTATTATTATTATTATTACTATTATTATTATCATTATTATCATTATTATCATTATTATTATTATTTATTATTATTATTATTATTATTATGATACACTCACATCTGTTGAGTTATTCTTTCTGTCTCCAAAAAGGTCATATTCACCATAATCAAAACACACCCTGTTGTTTACTCACTTTCATTTCATCCTCGACACAGAGATGATTTCTGCATCGCCGCACAGACTTTGGCTCCGATCAACATGTGGTCTTGCTTTTCCAAAACAAGCAGACTTCCAGAACGTTACAGACTTTTACATTTGAAGTAAAATTATGCAAAAAGGAGACATTCAACCGTTTGTTTGTTACGTCATCATTCTGACTTTTTGTATTATTTCATGATATATACATCTGCAAAACACCCGTTGCTTTTTATTCACTTTGTTTACTGATATATTTTATGTCTTTGCTCCTGATTAGTTCTTTGATTTTTATTAGTTTTTCATTTTGTTTTTTGTCTTCTGAAATAAATCAAAAAGTTTTAACTTTTATGTTATGCTGAGGGCAACAGTAGCTCAGTTGGTAAAGCATTGGCCTTTGAGCTTGGAGGTCGTGGGTTCGAGCCCACCTCAAGACCTACTTCACGACTCCCACTGATGTCTGCTGTCGTTGTGTCCTTGGGAAAGATACTTAACCCTACTTTGCCTGAAGCCCCCACTGAAAGATCTCAGCTCCTGTGGACTCAGCACCTGCAGGAGGATCAGTGAGGGGCTGGTGCTCTGTGTACTGGGTTTAGCTCTGACTGACACCCCCCCGACCCAGAAATGGATTAAGGGGAAGAAGATGGACTGATGGATAAATTATACATTTAAAAAAAACATGACATTCTGAGATAGGAAGACGGTTCAGCAGCATTATCGTGCAGACATTTTGGCTCGAATTGGGGAAAAAAAACATTTATTTAAACTGCTTTTTGGAAAACCACGCCCATATTTAATTACAGAAAAAAACTGGTTGAAATATACAAAAAGGTCCAGCACTCGACTTTTATCACTCAGAACAACAAGGTCAGTGTGTGTGACTTTTCCCGGTGCGTCGCCTGCACACGTGCACCGCTGACAAAAAGCTGATATATCGAGCGTCTTTTCTACAGAATTGGTCCAAAGTTTGATTTTAAGGAGCTTTGGCCCGAGTGGACTTTAGAGACCCGATAATGAGCCACAGAAACACTCAGCATTGATTTGGATCGGGGCTTTGCTGACCGGACTGAAGGACTAATTGGCTTCTTTATCCAGTGGATCTTTAAGGTTATATGTTGCACACCGTTTTCATTTCAAACAACAATATTAATGATTACAATCTTCTGCTGGATCTTATTTGGAAATTTAACACAATACGCCCCAAAAACATGAAAGAAAGTCAAAAATATTTAGGTGGATTTACAAACAAAATATTCTTTCTTGTTTGTTTTACATCTTTCTCTTAATAAAATATGGACTTTAGCGTTTGTAACTCTGCAAACATACCCAATTATACTTGTGGGTTATCGCTTACATTAAAGGTGTATAGGAGGATTTTCTACTTCCGCGTGGATCATCAAAACGGTTGGTCAATCATTCTGGCGTTACGTGCTCGTCCAATAAGACCAGAGAGTTTTGTTCAGAAAGTGGAGAGGGCGGTTCATTCCTAAAATTTGGGAAAATCCTCATACCTTCAATTTCAATCAGAAAATACAGAAATTGTGCATTGAGAAAAGTTCAAAAACAAAGACCTGCTGTTACAGAAGAAATACTAAGCTTCACTTTTGTTAAATAACAAATGGCATCTAGCTAGTTTGTCGGTGAATAATACCGTAGGTGGTTAAAAAAAAAAATCTCCCTGCCTGTAATTCTCTAAGCTACCACCAGAGGGAGGAGTTGAATTTGTTGTAGCATATTAATTAAAATTGCCAGCTTCGAATTTGATTGTAAAGAACATAACTTTCACTTGAGAAATGGAGAGAATTAATATATGGTCAGGGGAAGACAAGTGTAATTCCATTTTTAGACAGAGGGGGCAGTGTTACCTCTTTGTGCCAGATCCTGATACTATAAGAAGCAATGTTGTAACGTGGATAAATACTGAAAAAGGATGATTTTACATAATTATTTGACCTAATATTACAAAAACAAAGGTTGGTTGCTCACCTGACATCTGTACGTCCGTTAGCAGGTTTTCCCGACGTTTTTGTTCTTAATCAAAACTCGTTAGACCTAGCGATCGATAGACCTGCTCCCAATCAGATCCGAGCAGAACTTAGATGGATTCATGAGTTAGCCTCAGGATCAGGGGGTTTCTAACCGGTTCACTCTCTTGAGAAAGTTTTTTGGATTAAGAACGAAACGTCGGGAAAACCTGCTGAAGTACAGACGATGGGTTTCCTTTGTCGTCGTCAATTCTACGCCAGCTTTTGGATCGATGTCTGATCTCAGAACCTGTTGATGGTCCTCCACTCAGAACCTGTTGATGGTCCTCCACTCAGAACCTGTTGATGGTCCTCCACTCAGAACCTGTTGATGGTCCTCCACTCAGAACCTGTTGATGGTCCTCCACTCAGAACCTGTTGATGGTCCTCCACTCAGAACCTGTTGATGGTCCTCCACTCAGAACCTGTTGATGGTCCTACACTCAGAACCTGTTGATGGTCCTACACTCAGAACCTGTTGATGGTCCTCCACTCAGAACCTGTTGATGGTCCTACTCTCAGAACCTGTTGATGGTCCCAGCACTCAGAACCTGTTGATGGTCCTCCACTCAGAACCTGTTGATGGTCCTCCACTCAGAACCTATTGATGGTCCTCCACTCAGAACCTGTTGATGGTCCTACACTCAGAACCTGTTGATGGTCCTCCACTCAGAACCTGTTGATGGTCCTACACTCAGAACCTGTTGATGGTCCTCCACTCAGAACCTGTTGATGGTCCTGCACTCAGAACCTGTTGATGGTCCTGCACTCAGAACCTGTTGATGGTCCCAGCACTCCTTTAAAAACCAGAGGAGACAGATCCTTCCAGGCAGTAGCTCCTGGTCTTTGGAATGAGCTTCCTCGTTAGAATCTGTCAATGATTTTAAGTCCCAATTTTAGACATACTTGTTTAGTCAGGGTTTCTCTCCTCACTGTACAGACAGACAGGGTTTCTCTCCTCACTGTACAGACAGACAGGGTTTCTCTCCTCACTGTACAGACAGACAGGGTTTCTCTCCTCACTGTACAGACAGACAGGGTTTCTCTCCTCACTGTACAGACAGGGTTTCTCTCCTCACTGTACAGACAGGGTTTCTCTCCTCACTGTACAGACAGGGTTTCTCTCCTCACTGTACAGACAGACAGGGTTTCTCTCCTCACTGTACAGACAGACAGGGTTTCTCTCCTCACTGTACAGACAGGGTTTCTCTCCTCACTGTACAGACAGGGTTTCTCTCCTCACTGTACAGACAGGGTTTCTCTCCTCACTGTACAGACAGGGTTTCTCTCCTCACTGTGCAGACAGACAGGGTTTCTCTCCTCACTGTACAGACAGACAGGGTTTCTCTCCTCACTGTACAGACAGGGTTTCTCTCTTCACTGTACAGACAGGGTTTCTCTCCTCACTGTACAGACAGGGTTTCTCTCCTCACTGTTCAGACAGGGTTTCTCTCCTCACTGTTCATAGGCTTCTGTGACCTGTGTCCATGTTGAGGACCCTCTTCTGTGTGTTTTAAATCTGATTTGTTTGTGTATTATTTTATCTGGCTAACCCTAACCCTGGACTTACTTACTTATCTTCCGAGTGTGCTGAGATTGCTGCACTTGTTTGACTCTTGTTCTGGAAGTCCCACGGAGCCGGACTCCTGCAGAATGTCACTGTTCCAAGATGGCGGCCGGCGGTCCAACTCGGGCCCAAGGTCGTGACTGTTGCACACCGCTCCGTCTAATTGGTCCGAGAGCCTCAGCTGTAGCCGCCGGCAACCACCACATGACCTTTTATCGATGTCACTAGTGCTTCCTGCTAAGACGGCTAACACCACACAGAAAGACCAAGTCCAGTCTTATCTGACCAAACTGTCACTTTTATTAAAGGTGCATAAGGCAACTTTACTGGTGGCCATCATGAAAGAATAAAAGTAAAAACATCTCTAAATAACTAGTTTTATATCATGTCGAGGTGCTCCGTAAGAAGAACCGTGTCACTTTTGATATTTCTGACAGCTCGACAGTATATTTGCACTGTCCTCTGGTCGTGGAGGGTAAACGCTGGACCTTTTTCTGAGGATTTAGTGACTGTGGTTGTCTTCTGTTTGTACGGAACTTAAAGGGGCAGTAACATGCATTTTCTCTGTCATACAGTCAGAGAAATGCGTATACGGAAATGCATTGTACAGACCTTAAAGGGGCAGTAACATTTTATACCTCAAAAACATATGTTATAAAAAAAACAACATACGTCCGAGCAATTAGCAGTCGTAAAATTCATATAGTGATTCCTGTGGCTCAGAGAATACGTTTTTAAACAGCTCTGGTTGTTACAAGTCTCTCCATGGCCTCGCACCAAAGTGAGACTCTGAGGAGCACAGGGACTGGCCTCCTGCTGAGACTCTGAGGAGCACAGGGAATGCCCTCCTGCTGGGACTCTGAGGAGCACAGGGACTGGCCTCCTGCTGAGACTATGAGGAGCACAGGGACTGGCCTCCTGCTGAGACTATGAGGAGCACAGGGAATGCCCTCCTGCTGAGACTCTGAGGAGCACAGGGACTAGGCTCCTGCTGGCTTCGTTTCAGATTCATGCAGCTAAAGTCTGGAACAGTCTTCTTGAGGATATGAGACCGGCTTTCCTCTCTTAATGAAATCCTTTGTGTGATTTCTATGTTTTTAAAGACATGTGTGTTTTTAATGCTGATTGTGGTGTTGTTTTGTGAGGATTTTAATGGATTTTTAATATCACGACCAGTGGACTGCGGATGAAAAACAGCCTCCTTGACTAATTCTGGCCTTTTATACTCATGTTTAATTATGTGTTTTATTAAATTGCGTTGTCCCTTTTGAAATAAACTTACCTCAAACTGAATTAGCGCTTGTGTGGTGTGGACTGCGGAGCGCTTTGTGTTGCTCTGTGTTGGAAAAACGCTCTGGAATTAACTCATTGACTGCCATTGACGTGTTTGTCTTGGTGATTTCTGTCAAACTTCCCCGCATTCGACTGGGGATTACAGGAGAACAAAACTAGCTAGAAACTAACTTATTTTTGCTGATAAAAGTAGACAGTTCAGTCTTTCAGAATCTGCTTTTACATTTCATATAGTCATAGCACATAATATTCTGTGGATCTTGAAAGTCAACAAAATCATCAAAAACCGCTGGCAGTAAATGAGTTAAAGATTGATTGATGTGAATGTGAACGATGGGACTTTCAGATACATATATTTCTGCTCCCGTCAGCGCCAAAGTACTCAATGTTCTTGTAAACCAAATTTCTCTTTCACTCCATTTTGCAAAGCGACATTACAGGAACTCACTGTAGACAAATACTTTTCAATAATTGTGTCGTTCTTTGCCATAACATTTCTAAGTCCTCACTGTGCAGGCCCCGGAGCGCTGCGTACTGTTGACTTTTCTATTGTTACGGACCTTTTGTCGGGGCAGATTTTTGAGCGGCCACAGTTTTGATTGAAACCATAAATCCGTCTGACAGAAAAGCCCGAGGTTCGAATGACCCTGTTTGCTCCGGTTTGTTCCTGTTGGCTCCTGTTTGCTCTAACAGCGACTGAAGCGGAGATTTGAGCCTTTAAAGACGCTATAACGGCCGCGTACACACTGGATTTATATGCACTGTTACACACATGTGTTGTTGGCCGAATGTAATCGAGGTTTTTTGTTTTTCTTTCTGACAAACAGGGCGATTGGATTTTATTTTTATATTTTTTTGACATTTACTGCAGGTACAAGGAGAAGAAAAAAGTAAAAAGGAGTCAGAGGAAGAACACTGAAGTCAGGGGGGATACGAACATATGAGTATAGCAGTAGTTTTCTTTAATATATTATATGAATTTAATTATTAGTTTCCCTTTTCCATCAATGCTGCAGGTTACTGTGATAATGATAATTGTAAATCCTTTCAGGGGCCACTAAAAATGGTCTCACCGGCCGGATTTAGCCCTCGAGCCCGAGTTGGACACCCCTGGTCTAAGTGATATCAGCGACAGCAGCAAATGTTTGATAAAATAACAGCATAAAAAAGTCGATATTAATCCACGTCGATCACAAAAATTATTAACTTTCATTTTTATAATACATTATTTATCCCTCCATTTTCTTTCACTTTATCCATTGCTTTGTTTGGAAGGCAGCCATCTGGACAGAGGGCCTAGACTTCCCTGTTCCCTCCCATTCCCAGGACCAGCCGACACTGGTATGTCAAACCCAGGCCCGTGGGCCAAATCCGGCCCAAGAGACCACTTTTAGTGGCCCCTGAAATAATATTCATTTAGTATCATTACAGAGACTTGCAGCATTGATGGTATTGAGTATGGCATGTTATACTTCATTTTAAGCCTATTGTCTCCAGAAAACAACCATACAATTAAATCTGTTTTAAAAGGTCAATAGAAGTCATTCTTTAAATATTCTTTTAGTATTCAGATTCAAAATCTGAATCTTCAATTACATCTTTTTGAATAATTGGACCAGATGTGATTAAGTCTAAACCTACGAGGAAATAAAACTAAAGGAAATGTCAAAAAAAATTGTTTTTGAAAAAAACGTTATACCAATAATAATGATAATAATGGTAAAAATAAATTGTTTACTGGCCCTAACCTTGCCTGGTCGTACCACACCATAGTACAAAGTAAATTTCGGCCTAAGGTCTGGAGGTGCTCCATTGACTCCGTTAAGAGGTGGGAGGGGTTAACTTCTTTTGCAGATTGAAACGATTGGATGCTAACGACTGGCCCGAGTGAGTCGTTAGCATTTATCATTTAGCTTAGCCATCTCCTTTGCCGCTAACGGAGCCCGTGGGGAGTAGCGCCACAATCTTTGCAGAGATTACATTTGCTAAACATTCCTCTTGCTCCTGCTTCAATTTCTTGATAGAACCAGACCGGATTACTTTACTATCTCTTGACGTCTCTGATTGGTCAGATGGAATTCAACTGATTGTAATCGCAAACACAGGGACCAGACCCAGACGTTACATGCAGGAAATGATGATAGAGCAGAGAGTACGAATGGATAAGGCCAGGCTAGCCCTAACCTGCTCTTATGTTTTTAAACTTGGCCCTCGAGCAGAACGAGTTGGACCCCTCTGTTCTGGTGTGTCCTGAGCCTTCCCTTGAGCCTCCTCAACTGGCTCCCCATGACGTGGAGCAGCGGAACTACTCCGAGCTCCTCCCATGACTGAAGTATATACAGTATGTTGTTGTTGGAAAGGGTGGTTAAGTGTGAGTTCCATTGATATTAATCGTGAAGTCCTGATACGCACCAGTAGTACCGTTTTCTTGGCATAAAATGTTTTCCATATTTTTGGCACAGTTTCTGGTCTCTTCATTAGCTCTGCCAAAGATAATGAAGTTTAATTTGTCTTATTATGTTCCGCTCTATAGTCTGTATTTGCGTTAATGGCTTTTTAATGTGTAAAATGTCTCGTAACCTTTTTCTTGTCTTGTGAATGTCAAAAGTCCAGCTGTGTTTTAAAAGAAGCCAAGTCATCACTGCCACGGCTCACATTCAGCTTGTTCTTATTTGTGTTGGTTTTATTTTGTTGATTCCAAATTACTCGAGCCATTTCAGGTTAAATTTTAGGTTAAAACATGTAAAAACCAAATATGCAGCTTGTGGTTTTCGTCTCCCATAAAGTCTTTACCGTTCGCCGGATCCTGGTTTGAGCCCGAGCATGGATCAGTCTCTCCGACGGGTCTGGATCGTACCATTATTTAAAAAACGGGGGTACACATGTGTCAGCTAGAAGGTCCTGGGTTCGAATACCGGTCGTAACGGGGCTTTTCTGAGTGTAGTTTGCATGTTGTGTCAGTGTAGGTTTTCTCCAGGTGCTACGGTTTCCCCTGCAGTTAAAAACATGCACAACAGGTATGAATGTAATGAGTGAGTGAATGGATGGCGATGGTTGGGGGTTTGATGCTGCGGTGTGTTTGGCGTCTCGTGTGTGGAGAGAATGGAACAATGTCTGAACTCTGGACATTGTAAAGCGCTTTGGGGGACCTTACTCTGAAAAAATGCGCTATATAAATAAACATTACTTCTTACTTAACTGACTGTAACTAGTTCCTAAACTAGATTTGTTATATGTATAGGACCACCCTCAGCCAATTAGCTATCAAATAAAGTCAGATAGATACTGGATTCAAGTTTGTAGAGCTTAAACAACAGCGAGGCTAACTACCAGCATTAGCATTAGCCTCTGTTGCAGGTATCACTCAATACAATACAATAAAATTTGTTCTTGTATAGCCCTAAATCACAACAATATCATCTCAGAGACTTAACAAAACCATTGAAATCACCAAAACAGATCAGAGAATCAACAGTTAAGACACATAAAGAATAGAGAACACATGTTGATAAATGTTGGATCATCACCACAGTCCTTTTTGTTGGACACTGACTGCCCCACAGACCCTCCTGCATCAGAGGAAAAACTCACCTCGGAGAGACCCATGGTTTGAGAGAGGGATCCGCTCCTACACGGACAGACGGGCTAATAATCCAGGACTCAGACTGTAGAACGAGGACTGAGGCCATACAGCGGCCGCTGAAGGTGGACAGGTCCGGTGCAGGACTGAAGCACTCCCAGGCGGGTCGGGCGGGGCAGTCCGCAGGTGTAGATGGAGGAGGCCAGGCTCAGAGATCCCGTCATCGTACCATGAAACAGACAATGGGACAACGGGTGAATAGCAAAGAACAGACTACAGTCACAATCCTAATAATGCTAAACAGGTAAAGTAGGAAGGAGGAGAGGATAGTGCTGATACCATACTTCTCCAGCAGGGGGCTCTCTATGCCGCTTGACTGACAGACTAAGATGTTTAGTCTTCCCTGAGTCTCACCTTCCTGACCATCTGCTAAAGTGAAGAGGACTGTTTTAAACCTGGCCTTTAATGAAGAGACCGTGTCCGAACGAAGGAGAGACCGCAGCAGCCACGGCGAGGCTATCCCCGGCTACAACACTCAAATCTTGGCATTTCGTCCCAGACAGAGGAAAACATTATCTTTTAAATAAATGATTATCATTGATATTCAGAGGGAGGTTAAGGTTAGTGTAAAGAATATTATATTTATTTAAAGTTAGAGGCAATAATAAAGTGGTTATGCTAACTTTAATTCCCAGGTTTTTCTTTCTCCATTAAAGCACATTCAATAGTTCTATATTCACTGTTTCAAGTTTTTAATCCAAGTTACAACATTACACTTGTTCCAGGGGTAAAAATAGTGTCTCATGTTAGTTATTTAACTTCTCACCTTCAAATTCTGATCAAATCTCACCCGCCGAGCAGGTCGCAGCCCGGTGGGAGTGTGATCTGAAAGTGGCTGTGTCCTTGAGGAAGATGCTTCATCCACATGGCTTTGATGTGTGTGTTGTTGTGTGTGTTGTTGTGTGTGTTGTTGTGTGTGTTGTGGTGGTTAGAGGGACCAGTGGTGTGGATCGGCTCGCTTCATAATAATAATAATAATAACACATTTTATTTCTAATGCACCTTACATTTACAGGAAACCTCAAAGTGCTACAGATGAAAACACAAAACCACAAACAAGGCAAAATTAAAGCCGCAAGCGGCGTCGAACGGCCCTCGTCGCACAACGCAACCGAGGTGGCGCTGACGCGCCATTTTCCTACCGCCCTGATGGGAGCGACACTGGATTTTGAATGCCTATGATCAGTGATTGTGTGTGTCCTTGAAAAGGTAAACCTCATTCTCCCCATGTAATACTTGACTCAGTCTGTAGGGGGCGCTATTGCTGCAATTTCGTCTTTAACACTTTCAGTTTACCCAAACCCGAGAGTTGAGCAGTCAATTCAAATTTTGTGCAAATCGGACCTTGTATGTGCAAACAGAAGACATTTATATTGTACAACAGCGCCCCCTACAATTTAATTTTTTTAGTCTTACACCAAAGAACACCAAAATAATACCCTTTATGCCTGAAAAGAACTTGTTGCAAAGTTTGGTGAGTTTTCGTGTTTGTTCAGTGGGTCAAATATGAGATCAAACAACATAAAACCTAAATACCTTATCCCCATATAAACCTTTACTCAGCCTGTAGGGGGCGATAATGGGCCAATGTCATTGTTCACACTGTCATGTGACCTAGGCCCAGGAGTTGAACAACCGAGTCAAGTTTAGTGCAAATCAGAGTTTGTGAATGTGCTCCTGTTTGTACATACAATCTGTGAGTGTGTCCATACAGTCTCCATTGGATAACATGGGAACTTCACACCTCTCTATGAAAATAACCACACTTTGGGAGTCTGTCACGCGCAGACCGTTTGACTAATTAAAACTCTATATGCAACTATTGATGGTCCATGTGTTGAGACGATGTGGAGCGATTTTCAGCCAAATTAGTGAAACGGCCGCGGCTGGTTTGATGTTTGAGCGAGGTGTACTTTTCAGAGATTTAACGATTTTCTCATAGACACAGACAGGGGAGTGTTGGTCGTCGCCACGGCAACAGGGTAAAAAATAATCATATGTTGTCATTGACTTTTTGAATCCAGATGACAAAACAGAATTATGTGCAAAATTTCAAACATTTTGACAAAACTAAATTTATTTAGGCCCATGTAAAACTTTGACATAGTCTGTAGGGGGCGCTAATGAGCCAATTTCAATATTTCAACTTTCAAATGACCTAGACCCTGGAGCTGAACAATGGATTAAAATTTTGTGCAAATCGGACTTTGTTTGTGCAAATGGGAGCAAATTTACTTTTGTCAAAAATTGGAAAAAAAATGTCACATTTTGCCGCTCCGCTGCTCGGACAACGTTTAACTGATCCAAATTCTATATTCAATAATAGATGGTACATGTGTTTAGACCATGTGGAGCGATTTTGAGACAAATCGGTGACGCGGCCGAGGAGGAGATAATTTCCAGCCGACATGTGTGAAAAATATCAATTTTCATTTTTCCATTTTCCAATTAAATTAATGAGCTTCCTGTTTGTCAGGGGGCGGAGCCATAATAACTTTTTTTTCATGTCTTGACCTGAGGAACATGTGTACCGAGTTTCGTGGCTCTACGACAAACTTGACCTCCGACCCGCTCCCATAGGCGCAATGTAAACTGACTTTTGTAGGGGGCGCTGTTCTGACATTTTTTTAGTCCCATAAAAATAAACACCAAAAAAATTAATTTTTCACCGGTTCTGAATTTTGGGCAAAATTTCACAACTTTTCATCAATGTTCAGGGGGTCAAATTAAGGTTCAAAGCGCAGAAGAAAAAAGAAAGAAAGAAAGAAATTAAAGCCGCAAGCGGCATCTAACGGCCCTCGCCGCACCGCGCAAAGGAGGTGGCGCTGACGCGCCATTTTCGCACAGCCCTGATGGGAGCGACACTGTGCATTTTGAATTCCTATGATCAGTGATCATGTGTCTCTATTGAAAAGATAAACCTCATTCTCCCCATGTAATACTTGACTCAGTCTGTAGGGGGCGCTATTGTTGCAATTTCGTCTTTTACACTTTCAGTTTACCCAAACCCAAGAGTTGAACAATCAATTCAAATTTTGTGCAAATCGGACTTTGTATGTGCAAATGGTGGCATTTAATGTTGTACAATAGCGCCCCCTACAATTTCAAATTTTTAGTGTTATACCAAAGAACACCAAAATAATACACTTTATGCCTGAAAAAAACTTGTGGCAAAGTTTGGTGAGTTTTCGTGTTTGTTCAGTGGGTCAAATATGAGATCAAACAACAGAAAACCTAAATACCTTTATCCCCATGTAAACCTTTACTCAGCCTGTAGGGGGCGCTAATGGGCCAATGTCATTGTTCACACTGTCATGTGACCTAGGCCCAGGAGTTGAACAACAGAGTCAAGTTTAGTGAATGTGCTCCTGTTTGCCCATACAATCTGTGAGTGTGTCCATAGAGTCTCCATTGGATAACATGGGAACTTCACATCTCTCTATGAAAACAACCACACTTTGGGAGTCTGTCAGGCGCAAACCGTTTGACTAATTAAAATTCTATATTCAACTATTGATGGTCCATGTGTTGAGACGATGTGGAACGATTTTCAGACAAATTAGTGAAACGGCTGCGGCTGGTTTGATGTTTGAGCGAGGTGTACTTTTCAGAGATTTAACGATTTCGCCATAGACACAGACAGGGGAGTGTTGGTCGTCGCCACGGCAACAGGGTAAAAAATAACCATATGTGGTCATTGACTTTTTGAATCCAGATGACAAAACAGAATTATGTGCAAAATTTCAAACATTTTGAAAAAACTAAATTTGAAAATGCCCATGTAAAACTTTGACATAGTCTTTAGGGGGCGCTAATGAGCAAATTTCAATATTTCCACTTTCAAATGACCTAGACCCTGGAGCTGAACAATTGATTAAAATTTTGTGCAAATCCGGCTTTGTTTGTGCAAACGGGAGCAAATTGACTTTTGTAGAAATTGGGAAAAAAAATGTCACATTTTGCCGCTCTGCTGCTCGGACAACGTTTAACTGATCCAAATTCTATATTCAATAATTGATGGTACATGTGTTTAGACCATGTGGAGCGATTTTGAGACAAATCGGTGAAACGGCCGAGGAGGAGATAATTTCCAACCGACATGTGTGAAAAATATCAATTTTCATTTTTCCATTTTCCATTGAAATTAATGATTTCCCTGTTTGTCAGGGGGCGGAGCCATAATAACTTTTTTTTCATGTCTTGACCTGAGGAACATGTGTACCGAGTTTCGTGGCTCTACGACAAACTTGACCTCCGACCCCCTCCCATAGGCGCAATGTAAACTGACTTTTGTAGGGGGCGCTGTTCGGGCATTTTTTTTGTCCCATAAAAATAAACACCAAAAAAATTTATTTTTCGCCGGTTCTGAATTTTGGGCAAAATTTCACAACTTTTCATCAATGTTCAGGAGGTCAAATTAAGGTTCAAAGCGCAGAAGAAAAATGAAATAAATAAGGAGCAAAAACAATATAGGTTTCCATAGTAACCTATAATACAAATGATACGTCGTTTTAAAGCGAACAACGAGGCGAACGCAACTAATGGGTTCTCGGTGATTGACGAGCGCGTCACCTCGCCATCATCAGGTCACCCACCCCCCCCATAGGACCCCATTCATTACACTGTGTACTACAGCAGGAGCAAAGCTATTCAGTGCCTCCGGCACTGTTTTGTCAGTGTCTGGGCACGTGCCGTCGGGTTTGTCCATAAGACAGTTGAAAGAACCCCCCTTTAATAGGACCTCAATCATTTCACTGTGTACTACAGCAGGAGCAAAGCCAAGCACGGATTTATCAGTGCTTGGGCACGTGCCGTCGCGTGCAGGTCACAATCTCCGGGCGCAGCCCGGAGATTGTGACTTATGACAGTTATGATTGGAAAAGCAATAGGCCCTTACCCCGGTTGGGGCTCGGGCCTAATAATCAGAAGTACATAAAAACATCCAAATATATTAGTATCAAGAAGCTCTACAGGTAGATACACAAAATGATGTAGAGGACTGTATTTGAGCAGGGCCTTTATGTTGTGTGTTACAGTTGTGTGTCTCTTTTGGCCGTTGTGTACGCTGCGAGCAAAGAGCCGGGTCGTAACGGTCGCCTTTAAAAGAAAATACATGGAGGACACTTGATAATGCAATTTGTACAAAGAAATCGCAAAAACACAGATTAGACAATGCTTTCAGCGACTCGTGTGGGTGTGTCACAAAGAGAGAGACGTTTGCCTAAAGTCCGAGAAACTTGTTTATACTGTATATCTGAGTTAGTAAGTATGTAATTCATTAATGAAATAGCATGTTTAAATCTTACACCCACACGTGCCACTAAAAGCTGTTGTTTTATTAGTGTTTTAGCAATTTCTGGTTGAAATTGGAAAATCAAGTCCCTCTGTGTACTTTCTTTTAAAGGTGACTGTTCCGACCTGGTTCTTTACAAACAATGTTTACTTTAGATTGCGCTGGAAAACGGCAGCAGGTCCGAAGTCGCTCTGAAACAGTCGTTGTTTTGTGCTTTATACATTTTATTTTTCTTGCTTTTTTTCTACTTGAGATGTTGCTCCACAGTGTTCATGGTTTTGCACTGGTCAAAAAGCTGTGACTCGGGTCCTGACGAGAACCAGGAAGTGCGACCACATCAGCCCGGTCCTGAGGTGTCTGCACCGGCTTTACAGACTACCGGAGTACAGACTTTACATCGGCTCTGGTTGTGTCCAAGTCTCTCCATGGCCTCGAACCAGAGTACATCTGAGACATAAGTTCAGGGAGCACAGGGACTGGCCTCCTGCTGGGACTCTGAGGAGCACAGGGACTGGCCTCTTGCTGGGACTCTGAGGAGCACAGGGACTGGCCTCCTGCTGGGACTCTGAGGAGCACAGGGACTGGCCTCTTGCTGGGACTCTGAGGAGTACAGGGACTGGCCTCCTGCTGGGACTCTGAGGAGCACAGGGACTGGCCTCCTGCTGGGACTCTGAGGAGCACAGGGACTGGCCTCTTGCTGGGACTCTGAGGAGCACAGGGACTGGCCTCCTGCTGGGACTCTGAGGAGCACAGGGACTGGCCTCTTGCTGGGACTCTGAGGAGCACAGGGACTGGCCTCCTGCTGGTCCCAGAGTCAGGACTGGACATCGATTCATGCAGCTCAAATCTGGAACAGTCTTCCTGAAAAAAATGAGACAGGCTTCTTCTATGACATTGTTCAAATCCAGGTTAGAAACAGTTCTGTCTCTTTGTGCTACAACTGAACGATTGTATTTTCACTTAATGTGCAGTGATTTTTTTACGAACGCCTTGTGTTTTTGTTAAGCACTTTGTGTTACCTTTTGTATGAACCGTGCTATACAAATAAACCTTTCCTCGCACAGCACTTTGGAGCCGTGTCGACTGACTTTGATCCCGGCGGGTCTACGATCATAACCTCTGTCCATACATTTATTTATTTTTTTGTTATTTAGAGCAGCCATTCCCAAAGTCAGTAAAAATCTGACGGGTCTGCGCGGCCCCCCGAAATAATAACCAAGAAGACAACGTTAAAAACAGGCTCTTCTTGTTATTTTATTTGGGGGAAATGGCCTCTGCTACAAACATGCAAATGATGCACAATACAATTTGATTTTTCAAGTCAAATAATGAACACAAATATTTTAACTTTACCAACAAAATATTATTAATTCAACATACAATAATTATATAAAACATTTCTTTTTTTTTTGACCTCTCGCGGCCCCCCTGCAGTACCCCCACCGTGGACCGCACTTTGGGAGACACTGCTTTAGCGGATGAGACCCTTGAGATAAATCTTCTCGTTTTCAAAGGGGGTCCTCACACTCTCACACACACACACACACACACACACACACACACACACACACACACTCACACTCACACTCACACTCACACTCACACTCACACTCACACTCACACTCACACACACGCCATGACATCCATTTAGCCATCACTTTCAGTTTACAGAAAGAAGGTCCTGGGTTTGAATCCCGGTCAGAACAGGGCCTTTCTGAATGGAGTTTGCATGTTCTCCCCGTGTGGAGTCAGAGACAAATGCCCACAATTGTAGACTGCTTTGTGACTCTGGTCTGTGAAAGGCGCTGTGTAAAATACAGATTTCTTCCTCACTTATTCTCCGTTGCTTGTTGTGTCCAGGTCCGGGCCAGCGCCATCGCCCAGGACGCCGACCAGAACTACGACTACGCCTCCAACAGCGTCATCCTGCACCTGGACGCCGGCGACGAGGTCTACATCAAACTGGATGGAGGCAAAGCTCACGGCGGCAACAACAACAAGTACAGCACCTTCTCCGGCTTCATCCTCTACGCAGACTGAGACTAAACCCCCGAAAAACCACCACCACGAGACAGGACTCGGGCGTGCTTTTTTTCCGGATCCAAAAAAGTACACCCCCCCCGCCCTCCTCCAGAACTCAAGTCTTCTCCCGATAAACCGTCTCCATCGTCACACGCTTAATTTACATCATGTCGACCGTGGAGGCTGTGGATGAGAAGCAGGGGAAGCAGAAGTTCAGACACTGGCGTTGAGTTGGAATTATTTTTTTTTTCATGTTATTGCCGGGGTTCGGTTCCATCTCCTTTTGCTTCATTGCACAGAAATATCAACTAAATCTTTGAAAAAAAACCCTGCACAAACCGAGACTGGATTTTCTTCTTTTCACGTCAAATGAGCCGGTGATGTCCGTGTGCGCCTTCTACCTTCTTATATAGACTGTCGTTATTATTTTCGATACGATTTCATCAGAGTTGAGATTTTCCAAAAGAGAATATATTCGTCCCCTAATTGTGAACGTAAAATATTATGTCTAATGTTATGTGTGCGAGAGGAGCGACAGGACTTGCACTGTAAGCAGCAGTGGAATGGCTTTTGGTTGAATGGGAATCTGTAATGCACTGTACGACTTTGTTTGGTGTCGGAGCAGGGAGATAATTCTGGACATTCTTCAGTAATTTTACCCATTATACAAACTGGTGGATTGGTGATTTTTTTATTTTTTTACTTTATTTAACCAAGGAAGTCCCAGTAAGTTTAAGAACCTCCTTTTCACAGGAGTACTGGACAAGAGGCAGCAAAAGTTACACATAATGACGTAAAATTACAGATTGGAAAAACTATTAAAATGGATCATATTTGCAGTGGTAAAACTAAAAAAATGTAAACGATTTGGTGAAGGTAAAGTGACAAAGCTGTAAATGCAGTGTTGATGAGGTTAAACTACTGTTCTCACGACTGCTATCCAGAAATGACACATGACTGGGTTTGTGTGCAAGACATTTATGAACAGTTTGAGATCCAAATATGTCAAACTGATTAACGAATGACATTGCCTCTGATTTTGCCTTCATGGTACATCGCGAACATATTATCAGTGGGTCAAATTGCTTTGTTTGATTGCTGTACGGTAAAAAAAACATCTGACATATTCCCAAAATGATGGAAAATGTGGCTTGAGCTTTAAATCAAGCAAAATACGTTGCGTAACATTTGGAGACTACTGTAAATGAGAAACCTCTTGTTGGAAAACCTCTGGGCTTCACTCGGCCCGTCCCCTCGTTCCTTATAGCTGCGTCTACACAATATTTAGCCAACCTGGCGCCCAAGAGCTTGCTGCAGATCAAAGGGATGAGTGGCTGCACGTTTGTGTACTGTATGCATTTGTACTTTAGCATGTGCCGTGCCATAGCGACATCTTTTCTTACACCCTCCTTCTTCTGTGCTACAGCCAATGACAGATAAATATTTTAATCAGCAGCCAATGAGATTGTGAGCTCTCGATGAAAAGCGGTGGGCGGAGCCTCTGACAAAGCTTCAGAGCGGTGGATGAGCAGAACAAACAGCTTGTACATGAAATCGATGACTTGTTTGTCTATCGTATCTTTTGAAATTGTTGGATAAATTTAAATAAATGGGATTTTTTTGAGCGACTCGTCTTCTCCAATTTATTGTGCTGATTAGTAAATCTCTTTAAAAGGAGCAATATGTAAAAATCTGGCCAAAAGTGGTACTGCAGCCTCTCCCACTCTCCCTGACTCAGGTTGCCAGATATGCAGACGGATCCAGCTGGGACCATAACAGCTGAATAGACAAGAGTTTGTCAACAACAAATCTATAACCAACACGGTGGCTGAGTGGATAGCACTCAGCCACCTGTAAATACTTGTTGGTGGCACGGTGGCTGGGCGGCACGGTGGCTGAGTGGATAGCACTCTCGCCTCTCAGCAAGAAGGTCCTGGGTTCGAATCCCGGTCGGACCAGGGCCTTTCTGAGTGGAGTTTGCATGTTCTCCCCGTGTCTGCGTAGGTTTCCTCCGGGTACTCCGGTTTCCCCTACCACTAAAAATATGTCCAATAGTTCTGGCATGCGCCTCCTGTACTGGCCCCGCTCCCATCTCTGTGTGGAGTGAGAGACAAATGCCCAAAATTAACAATTGTAAACCGCTTTGAGACTCAGATCTGCAGTGAAAAGGCGGTATATAAATAAAAACTTACTTACTTACTTACAATTGTAGCCATTTATGGTCACTTGGCAACCGACCTTCTGTTTCTCTGTTTCTGTGCTGGTCCTGGACTGGTTCTGGTTCTAGACTGGTCCTGGTTCTGAGCAGAGTCAGCTTGTTCATCCACCAGAGAAGAGAGAGACTGCTTGTTATCGTAGCACCACATTGTTTAAACCTCTCAACAATAGCTGCTGTAGTTCAAGTTATATTTACCAGTTTTCACACTGATTCAAAAAGATTAAGTTTTTCTTGAGTTACAATGCTTTTTTTTGGTTCTTTTGAAAGACAAGTTTAGATGTGTTACCTTGTTATATACTTGCATTGTATTTATGAAAGACAATGCAAGTCGTGTCCATAATCATACATAGAGGAAACGGGGAGGGCATCAGAAGAGACAACAGGGAGACTCACTCGGGCCGTAAAAGAACGAGCAAATCAGGAAAACCTCAAATCAGCCGTTTCAGATCACTGCAAGAGAAACAACCACATTATGGACTGGGACGGGGCCAGACGCTGGATTAAGGAGGCCATTGAAATCAGGAAGCGGGACAACAACACCATCAACCGAGATGAGGGAGCTTTCCTCCTGTCGCACACATGGAACACCCTCCTCCAGAGACCGCCGGGCGAGAGGGGGCGTGGCCAGTCTCCAAGGCGGGTGACAGCTCTGAAGATGGCTCGCAGCTCTACAGCCGAAACATGTAAGCAAGGTAAATCATCTGAACTTGTCTTTCTAAAGAACCAAAAAAGCAGTTTTAGCACTTATTAGCAGTAAAAATCTGATACATTTCTACATTTGAACAAAAGTAGTAAAAAACTAGAACAGCTTTTTTGGGATTGATTCAAAATTCTATTAGTTTGAATGAGAGCCGTCAAAATTAGCCACATTTAAAGAGACGGATGCAGTGGATTTGGCAAGGCAAGTTTATTTGTATAGCACAGTTCATACACAAGGCAACTCAAAGTGCTGAACAAAACAAGAAAGCATTAAAATCATAAATAATCACAGAACATTAAAAAGAAAGCTAAAAATATAAAATCCCTCAGTTGTATGCACAGCTAAACAGCACCGTTTTTAACCTGGTTTTAAACATTGTCAGAGAGGAGGCCTGTCTCACATCTTCAGGAAGACTGTTCCAGATTTTAGCAGCATGAATCTGAAAAGCAGCCTCCCCATGTTTAGTTCTGACTCTGGGCACTAACAGGAGTCCAGTCCCTGTGCTCCTCAGAGTCCGGGCTGGTTCATATGGGACTAACATGTCACTAATATATTTTGGTGCGAGGCCATGGAGAGACTTGTAACAAGCAGAGCTGTTTTAAAGTCTATTCTCTGAGCCACAGGAAGCCAGTGCAGAGACCTGAGGACCGGACTAATATGGTCGTACATCCTGGTTCTAGTCCAGCAGGACAAGAACTAGGACGGCACAAAAACGCTGTGGTCGAATGAATGAATGAAGTTTATTTCGGTCACTTGTGCATTTTACACATTGTCAGAACGGCAAATTACAACAGAAACCAAGACCGAAAAGGAGTAGGCTGGAGCTAATGCTTATAGTGCCCTTTTTACAAGTGCCATTAACGTGAGTGAATGCAAACAATGGCATTTAAATTAGCAACTATATTAACTTCAAAACGTCTGAGTTCAGGTAGCCTCCAAAATGATAGTTGTAAACATTTTTTAAAGTGGTAAAGTGAATTGCACGACTTAAGTTCATCTGTGCATCGGTTCGAGAGATCAACCCCTCTCACAGATAAACTGAACACGTCTGTCTCTGTTGTGGATCAGACAGAAGCTTATTTTTTATCTATTACTATCAAACTGTAAAGGTCGACTAAAACATAGAATTTTAATAATTGTAGATTGAAAGAGTCCATTTGTTGGCTTGTTGTACAGGCTGATAATCTAATCACTCTTATTGCCTTTTTTTGCAATACGAAGATTGGTTTAGTATTACTTGGTGGCTCAGTGTTTTTGCTGAATCTGCGCTTGTACCTCCTCAAATTTCCATTGTTTCTTTGGGCCAAACACTTCTGCCACCTTCCTCATATGTAGATTAAGACGTGGGCGCTCGAGCGACTCCAGTTTCCGAAGTTTGAGCGACATCACATCAACATCAACTGTGTGGGATAGTGTCAGGATGTTGTTTTCCCAAAATTCTTAGCCAAAAATATTGTGACAGATTGGACGGAAAGTGATGTCCCTGTCAGTATGTTATTAGCTAAATACTTCTCACTTTTTATAATTATTTTCATTTCTTTTATGTTTAAAGTACTCTCAGAGATGACATTATTTACTTTAACAAGAAAAATGAATGTTGAATCAAAAATAATTTCCAACTCGATTTCAATTCAGCGATAAATGTTGATATTGTGATTTTTAGCACAAAACACCAGCTCCATTAGAAACACACTTGTCCTAAACGTACTTTTCTAATTTTCTGCTGCTCAGTATTGATTCTTGCTTAAATGGCTGAGGTTAAGGTTAAGGTACACGTTATTGATCCCCGTAGTGCAATTTGTCCTCTGCATTTACCCCACGCTGCCACTAGGGGCCTCTGTCAGGAGCTCAGCAGCGCCCCGGGGCCAATCTCCACATGTCGGGGCTCGGCCTGGTCTGGACCGGAGCTGGAGGATCCACTTCTTTGTCAGTGATTTATCTAATAAACACGATAAAGCTTTATAAAAAAAAAAAAAACATGTATTCATCATATAATAAGTAAATTGTAATGTTTTATATGAAATTGTTGAACTATTCTCATGTTTAACCAGGAGCTCTCTTCCAGCTTTACACTTCTTGAACTAAACGCCTTTCCCCACCCATAGCCTTCTTTATCATGAATCAGTGACTTTAACTTCTTATGTTTGAACCCTTGGGATGGATTGGTCTTCAGGCCAGAGGTGAAGGGGGCAAAGACTGGATCCTGTTGTGGAAATTAATTAAGGATCTAGTTTAGTTTAGTTTATTTATTTAAAAGGGACCATGTACAATTATAACATAAATGTTGCCATTTGATGCATTGTACCAGAGTTAGCCTGAGGCTAATTTACATCTGCAGTCCCTGGCAGGGAACGGACGACCCATAACAGAAAAAAGACAAGATTCACAAGACAAGGGGTCGACCAGGAGAGACAAACCACATACAACATTACAGATTCATAAAACCCAGACAAGACACATCAACAACACAAATACAGACAAATAAGTCAGTACCAGAGGGAGTGTAAAAACCAAAGAGGGCTGGCATGGCTAGTGTGTACAATGCTGGCTACTTTTTAGATGCTTTTTGAGTTCAGTTTTAAAGCCCTTGATGGCTGTGCATGTCTTTATATTGTCAGGTAGTTGGTTCCACAGTTTAGCAGCCTTCACTGCAAACGCTGATTGACCAAAGGTGGAATGACGGAAAGGTACAATGCAATCATGTAGAGAAGCTGCTCGAGTAGATCTTAAAGAACTCCCAGAGCGCTGTCGCACAAAGGTTTGTAAACAGCCAGGAGCCAAGCCCTTCAGGATCTTAAAGACCAAACATAGTAATGAGAAAGTTCTAAAATTTTCAAAACTCAAGAAATTGTATTTTGTCAAGATGCTACAATGATGATGGTTAAATGGCTTTTTATCAAAAATCTTTAGGGCTTGCTTGTACACGGACTCTAACGGTCTAATTGCGGTTTCTCCAGCCTGTCCCCAACAGGTGATGCAGTAAGACAAGTGGGAAAAAATAAGAGCGTGCATGAATATCCTGGCTGCCTCCAAAGAGAGACAAGATCTAATATGTCTGAAGTTGATTACATTATACCTAATTTTCTTGAAATTATTATCTATGGAAACAGAGTTAAATTTTGTGTGGTTTAATGAAAGTAAAAGTACATGATAAGAACAAGCATTTGCAAAAAGAAAAAGCTTCTGCAGTCCGCTCCTCGGACACTCCATCAGTCTCTCTCTGAGGCACAATGGGATATCTTACTGTATTATTCATATCCATCTGATAATTCTCCCATTCAAGTCACTTTACCTGTTGATATTATTTCTGATGTTTATTCTGCTCATATTCTCATATTCTCCGCTGCTAATGAATAATATAGACATCTGTAAATACTCCGAACCAAGTGCAATTGTAGCCCAGATTTTCTTATTTTATTTTATTTTATCTTAAATTTATTGTCTATTATCTTAAATAATAGACTTTGATGTGTGCAATCTGAGTGCTCTTATTTCCTTTCTCTGCTGTAATGTGCAACGATGACACTGAAATTTCTCCACTGTGAGACTAATAAAAGGTTTATCTTATCTTATCTTATCTTATCTAACTAAACTCACTAACAAACTGCTTCTTAACTAACTCAAACATCATCCCAAATGCCTTCTTGCCATAAAACAAAACCCTCTGAACCATGTGTTAATCCTCACAGTTCACCCACTGTGCTTTAACCAAGTTCAGTGTGATTCTGGCACTCTGAGGTAGACCAGCAGGCATGAGAGAGCTCCTCCTTAAGTACAAATAGTTATAGAACATTACATTTTGCTATTAGAACTCATTAGGGAATAAACCTCCATCCATTTTCTTCCCCTTAATCCATTTCTGGGTCGGGGGGTGGCAGTCAAAGAAGCACTCAGTACACATAGCACCAGTCCTTCACTGATCTTCCTGCAGGAGCCTTGAGCTTTCAGCGGGGGCTCCAGGCAAAGTGGGGTTAAGTGTCTGGCTCAAAACCCACGACCTTCGGGCCCAACTGAGCCACTGTCGCTCAGGGAAAGGGAATAAAACCTTTTTGATTTTAACCCTTGTTGTCAAAAATGATTTGACTGACGCGTTCAGAATTTGGTGCAAAAACAAGGCCAAGATTTCAAGAGTTACAATAGAACATTTATTTCTCTTTACAATTAAATGTTGATACAGAACTCCAGGAGCTATTCCCTAAATCTATCCCTGTGCTCCGAATCCCCACAATGTCTCCTCCCCACAGTTTTATCAGAATGTCCGATGACGTCACATGGTCTGAGGCTGGTCCCAGTCTGGCCTAGTCCAGTTTTGTGTCTCAGGCCTTGTCCCGATAAGAGAGACACGCTGTTCCTGAAAATGATACTTTTATCACAGAAGCCTTGTCCTTGGTGCTTGTCTGAATTCCATTAAATCCAGGCTTTAATATCGCACAAAGACATTTTATACAAACACCTACTGGAAATCATTAGTATACAACATTATAATTCTACAACACCCTCTGAATTATAGTCTTAGGGATTTCTGATGATGAACATGAATTGGGCTTAATGGGGCCAGAAGAAGAACATAAACCAACCTTTCTGACTCCTCTCCTCAATATTCCACAGGTAACGTTCAATGAAACAGCACTATCCTTCACGCAGCAATCACTTTGTCTTTCCATCTGTCTGATAAACCCACAGAGGAGCCGAGCCGTGGGGAAGACGAGAGGCCGAGATTGAGCGGGACGGCCCTAGATCGAGAACCACGGCTGACAAAGACAAATGGAGACAAGAGAGTAAGAGTATAGGCTCCGGAGCAGGCGTAATGGCAGGGGAGTGTGATGGGCAGACAGGCGGGATCACCGGGAGGCTCCTGCTGCTGCTGCTGCTGCTGCTGCTGCTGCTGCTGCTGCTGCTGCTGCTGATGCTGCTGCTGCTGCTGCTGCTGCTGCTGCTGCTGCTGCTGCTGCTGCTGCTGCTGCTGCTGCTGCTGCTGCTGCTGCTGCTGCTGCTGCTGCTGCTGCTGCTGCTGCTGCTGATGCTGCTGCTGCTGATGCTGCTGCTGCTGCTGCTGCTGCTGCTGATGCTGCTGCTGCTGCTGCTGCTGCTGCTGATGCTGATGCTGCTGCTGCTGCTGCTGCTGCTGCTGCTGCTGATGCTGCTGCTGCTGCTGCTGCTGCTGCTGCTGCTGCTGCTGCTGCTGCTGCTGCTGCTGCTGCTGCTGCTGCTGATGCTGCTGCTGCTGCTGCTGCTGCTGCTACTGCTGCTGCTGCTGCTGCTGCTGCTGCTGCTGCTGCTGCTGATGCTGCTGCTGCTGCTGATTTGGGAGTAGCGGGGATTGTTTTCAGGCGAGAGTGATTCCCTGCACCGAGCCAGGCGACGTGTCAGGCCGGATTAGCAAAGCGTACGGCTGCAGGAGAAGGCTGGAGATGGCTCCGGTCGGACAAGTGTCAAACTGTGGACGTTTCTCACGGCGAGAGGGGATGGGATGTGACACCAGACGCTTCTGTGTACGCTCCACGAGTCGAGAAAGAGAGACAGACAGAGAGAGACCTGCAAAAAGTGATACAAAAGGAGGGGATTGATGCTTAAATCGGCTGTTTTTTGAATCTCATTTAGTGCGGAACAAGGGCTAGGTGGACAGCATTGCCGCTTCTCAGCAAGAATGTCCTGGGTTTGAATCCTGGTCGAAACAGGGCCTTACTTAGTGGAGTTTGCATGTTCTCCCTGTGTCTGCGTAGGTTTCCTCCGGGTACTCCGGTTTCCCCTACCACTAAAAACATGTACAATAGTTCTGGCATGTGCCTCCTGTACTGGCCCCGCCCCCATCTCTGTGTGGAGTGAGAGACAAACGCCCACAACTGTAAACCGCTTTGACTCTGGTCTGAGAAAGGCGCAAATAAATAAACATTATTTACTTACTTACATTGGTACATGCTAACTTCGTACACATGCTACATTTGTACATGCTAACTTCGTACACATGCTACATTGGTACATGCTAACTTCGTACACATGCTACATTGGTACATGCTAACTTCGTACACATGCTACATTGGTACATGCTAACTTCGTACACATGCTACATTTGTACATGCTAACTTCGTACACATGCTACATTGGTACATGCTAACTTCGTACACATGCTACATTTGTACATGCTAACTTCGTACACATGCTACATTGGTACATGCTAACTTCGTACACATGCTACATTTGTACATGCTAACTTTGTACACATGCTACATTTGTACATGCTAACTTCGTACACATGCTACATTTGTACATGCTAACTTCGTACACATGCTACATTTGTACATGCTAACTTCGTACACATGCTACATTTGTCCAAATCAACCCACGGAGGAGGCAGTGGACACATGAAGTATTTTATTTTATTTTTCCTTCCGTTACGAGTGTGAAGTAGAAGGGAAAGTACTTTGACGAAGAGGAGTGTGACAGGTGGCAGGATGAACTGTGCTCACTGCGCTCTCTTAAAGTTACAGCCATGATTCTCTCCAGCGACTCAAACCAAGTCTGCTCAGCTGTGATCCAGAAACACAGCCACGGCATCTCTCCGTCAATCTCTGAGCAACTCCTTCTTTTCATTCTTTTTTGGGATAGGAACAGACAACAAAACTCATTAACATTATTATTCAGTCAATTATCCTATTTGTATGTATTTGTGTTTATATGATCACTGCCTCATAAAGCCTGGTGGCCGAGAACAGCCTTCATGATCACAGTTGTTGGATAGAACACACCATTGCCAGTTGTTGCAGAGACTACATTTTCTTAATTTTGATAATTTTATTTAATGTTTGCACAGTGGAGCCCCTGCTGTCTTGAGCGCTCTCATAGTTCCCCTGAGATCCATCACACGGGGCTCCTCTAACGGGAATGTGAGGCCCGTCAGGAGAACCACATTCGGGCAGTCGGTCCAGGGGGCAAAACTCTGGAACTCTTTAAGCCCTCAGCTAAAACTGAACTCTGACTGGGCTGGTTTTAAACACAAACTCAAGCGATTTTTTAAAAGAAACCAGTTGTGTGAGCGTCAATGAGTTGGAGAACACCTGCTTTTGTTTAATGTGACTTTTATAATGTGAAATGTGTTTTATTTGTGTTAAAAGCCCTCCTCGGGACGGACATTGCAAACTAGCCTTGGCTATAGATGTTGTAGTGTCCCTATCAAATAAATCAATAAATAAAATAAGTAAATAAATATCTGGAACACTCACACAATTTCGTTTAAACAATGATATGAATCCAAGAAATGCATTAAAACAAATACTCAACTTTGTAGTTCGTGAAGGAAGGTTTCAATCAGAGACTTCTTCATCATTTACAGAGCTGCGTATAACGTAGTGAGTAATGTTTATTTATATAGCGCCTTTCTCTGGCCACAGTCAAAGCGGTTTATGATTCTGGGCATTGTCCTCTCACTCACTGTGGGCGGCACGGTGGCTGAGTGGATAGCACTCTCGCCTCTCAGCAAGACGGTCCTGGGTTGGAATCCCGGTTGGACCAGGGCCTTTCTGAGTGGAGTTTGCTTGTTCTCCCCGTGTCTGCGTAGGTTTCCTCCGGGTGCTCCGGTTTCCCCTACCACTAAAAATATGTACAATAGGTCTGGCATGTGCCTCCTGTACTGGCCCCACTCCCAAAAATAACAATTGTAAACCGCTTTGAGACTCTGATGTGCAGTGAAAAGGCGATATATAAATAGTAAGTAAGTAAGTAAGTTTGTATTTATATACCGCCTTTTCACTGCAGATCTGAGTCTCAAAGCGGTTTACAATTGTTAATTTTGGGCATTTGTCTCTCACTCCACACAGAGATGGGAGCGGGGCAAGTACAGGAGGCACATGCCAGAACTATTGGACATATTTTTAGTGGTAGGGGAAACCGGAGTACCCGGAGGAAACCTACGCAGACACGGGGAGAACATGCAAACTCCACTCAGAAAGGCCCTGGTCCGACCGGGATTCCAACCCAGGACCGTCTTGCTGAAAGGCGAGAGTGCTATCCACTCAGCCACCGTGCCGCCCACAGTGAGTGAGAGGACAATGCCCAGAATCATAAACCGCTTTGACTGTGGCCAGAGAAAGGCGCTATATAAATAAACATTACTCACTACGTTATACGCAGCTCTGTAAATGATGAAGAAGTCTCTAAATAAAGATTACTTACTTACTTACTAAACCTACCTAACTTCAATCTTTACGTAAGTTTAAGTTACTTTAAATTGATTTTTCCCAGTAAGTAAATATTACTTATGAAGCTTGGCTCAGGGCCTTCTTTGAGTTGAGCTGTCTCTGTTCAAGTACGCTGCACTTTCAACATGTAGACTACAGGTGTCAAAGTCAAGGCCCGGGGGCCAGATCCGGCCCGCGAAACCATTTCCAGTGGCCCTTGAGATGATTTTGAATTATTATATTAAATAGCAGCATTAATGGCAAAAGGCAACAATGGCATGTTATCCATGACTGTTTTTCTCAAGAAAACAACCATAAAATGGAATTCCATAAGAAATGTTAAAATGTAATTAGAAGTTAGTGTTTTAATGTTATGCTTTTTACGAGTCTTCTACATTAAAAAGGACGATTTCCTTTTAAGAAAGAATTGCCCTCTACACTTTTTGAACAAAACTCTCTGGTCTTATTTGACGAGCACAAATCACCAGAATGATTGACAGTTGGGAGGACCAATAGTGTTGATGATCCGCCCGGAAGTAGAAAATCTTCCTAAATACCTTAAATATTTGGTACAGTTTTGGTTCAGTCCAGAGTAACTAATTTTAATCAGAAAATAATATCCAATCTAACTAATGCGAAACAAGTTCATATTATAAAAAAGTATAATATATATTTTTTAATTTAACCTTTATTTAACCTTTATTTAAGCAGGCAAGTCCCATTGAGATTAAGAACCTCTTTTTCAAGGGAGTCCTGGAGCTGTAATAAATGAAACCCACTCATTCTTTCGGCCCCTGTCATTTTTTATTCGGCCCTCAACCAAAATAAGTTTGACACCTCTGATGTAGACCCTTGAATATTGCAAGTGTGCACAGAATGGTATGGCATGTTGTCTGAGTGGGTTGCATTATTGCTCCTCGGTGCGGTACATCTGAGTTCAAATCCCAGTTGGAGCAGATATACAGTATGTACAAGTTCAAATCCCAGTTGGAGCAGGTATACAGTATGTACAAGTTCAAATCCCAGTTGGAGCAGATATACAGTATGTACAAGTTCAAATCCCAGTTGGAGCAGGTATACAGTATGTACAAGTTCAAATCCCAGTTGGAGCAGATATACAGAATGTACAAGTTCAAATCCCAGTTGGAGCAGGTATACAGTATGTACAAGTTCAAATCCCAGTTGGAGCAGGTATACAGTATGTACAAGTTCAAATCCCAGTTGGAGCAGGTATACAGTATGTACAAGTTCAAATCCCAGTTGGAGCAGGTATACAGTATGTACAAGTTCAAATCCCAGTTGGAGCAGGTATACAGTATGTACAAGTTCAAATCCCAGTTGGAGCAGGTATACAGTATGTACAAGTTCAAATCCCAGTTGGAGCAGGTATACAGTATGTACAAGTTCAAATCCCAGTTGGAGCAGGTATACAGTATGTACAAGTTCAAATCCCAGTTGGAGCAGGTATACAGTATGTACAAGTTCAAATCCCAGTTGGAGCAGGTATACAGTATGTACAAGTTCAAATCCCAGTTGGAGCAGGTATACAGTATGTACAAGTTCAAATCCCAGTTGGAGCAGGTATACAGTATGTACAAGTTCAAATCCCAGTTGGAGCAGGTATACAGTATGTACAAGTTCAAATCCCAGTTGGAGCAGGTATACAGTATGTACAAGTTCAAATCCCAGTT
>OZ035840.1:4834947-5012447 GCA_964034765.1 Knipowitschia caucasica | reverse complement strand
CTTATCATATACTGTATAATAATAAAAAAAACTAATCAATTGCTATTTCCAGCTGTATCCTCGACCTCCTCATGGACACGGAGAGACAGCGAGACGAGGATTTACCGTCGAGGAAAACTGAAAATATGTATATGTATATGTGTGTGTTTGACCTTATCGGTTGGATCCGTGGGAGGCGCCGAGATCGCTCCATAAATACCTCTAATTGCAAATGTATTGTGGATAAGTGAGGACCAGCACGGAGCGAGGGAGGGTGGTGCGTGAGCGGACATCAGAGGAGGCTGCAGCGAGGCCCCGGGCTGAGATGGAGAGAGAGAGGGAGAGAGAGAGAGAGAGAGGCAGAGGGAGGGAGGGAGAGAGAGAGGCAGAGGGAGGGAGGGAGAGAGAGAGGCAGTGGGAGGGAGGGAGAGAGAGAGGTGAGAGAAGGGAGAGAAGAGAGAGAAAGGATAGAGGGAGGGGTGAGAGAGAAGGAGAGGGGAGAGGAGAGAGGCAAGAGAGAGGAAGGGAGAGAGGCAAGAGAGAGGAAGGGAGAGAGATGGAGGGAGGGAGGAGAGAGAGGGAGGGAGGGAGGAGAGAGAGGGAGGGAGGGAGGGAGGGAGGGGGAGAGGAGAGAGGGAGAGAGAAAGTGAGACATGGAAAGAGAGAAAGATAGCAAGAGGGGAGACGAGAGGGGGAGCGGAGTGAAGGGAGAGGAGAGAAGAGGGTGGGAGAGGAGAAAGAAAGAAAGAGATAGAGCGGGAGAGAGAGAGACAGAGCCACAATTCAAAGAGGAGAGATTCCCAGCTGTACATCCCTCTCTCTCTCTCTCTCTCTCTCTCTCTCTCTCTCTCTCTGTCTCTCTCTCTGATGGAGGATCGGAGGATCTGCAGGAGGCCAGTCCTTGTGCTCCTCAGAGTCCCAGCAGGAGGCCAGTCCCTGTGCTCCTCAGAGTCCCAGCAGGAGGCCAGTCCCTGTGCTCCTCAGAGTCCCTGCAGCAGGAGGCCAGTCCCTGTGCTCCTCAGAGTCCCTGCAGCAGGAGGCCAGTCCCTGTGCTCCTCAGAGTCCCAGCAGGAGGCCAGTCCCTGTGCTCCTCAGAGTCCCAGCAGCAGGAGGCCAGTCCCTGTGCTCCTCAGAGTCCCTGCAGGAGGCCAGTCCCTGTGCTCCCAGTTGGCTGATTATAGATACAAACTACAGACGTACATGGGAGAGACTAACACCCAGAGCTGGTTTAGAGTCTGGTCTTGGAGCCACAGGAGCCAGTGCAGAGACCTGAGGACTGGACTAATACGATGCTGTTTATCTATTCTCCAACACAAACAGAGCAGGTATCACAAACCCAGAAGTTCTTGATGAGAGGCAAATGCAAACAAAACATTTTCAACAACAAAAACTTTGCACACATTTACAAAAAATATACAAATGATACAGCTTTCATGAGGTAATGGTTCTCACGGCAACACATTTTTTTTTTCATATTTTCTCGACAAATGTGATGAAGGATTGAAGGACTTGAAGGACTACGTTTGAAACAACATTTGCAAATAGAACAAGCCGCTTTTTTTGATTAATTTCAAGCAAAGAAGCAGATTTTTGGTCAAACAAGCCGTGACATGTTTGTCTTAAAATGTCTTAATCAAAGCTCTATTCATAAATCAGGCTCCAGGGGGGGCTCTGGGAGGGGCTCCGGGGGGGGGGGGGGGGGGGGGGGGGTCAGGGGGGGCTGCAGCGATGGGGGCTTCTGTCACTTTGCCCTCAGTGGCTTTGAAGAATGGGTTTACAGCAAACTCTCTGTGGAGACATAGAACGAGTCCTTTACCGTAATTTATGCGATCAATTAATACAACACCCGAAGTGTGTGTCTGCGTGTGCGTGTGTGTGTGTGTGTGTGTGTGTGTGTGTGTGTGTGTGTGTGTGTGTGTGTGTGTGTGTGTGTGTGTGTGTGTGTGTGTGTGTGTGTGTGTGTGTGTGTGTGTGTGTGTGTGTGTGTGTGTGTCTGTCTGTGTCTGTGTGTGTGTCTGTGTCTGTGTGTGTGTGTGTGTGTGTGTGTGTGTGTGTGTGTCTGTGTCTGTGTGTGTGTTTGAGTGTGCGCACGTGTGTTTATTTAACAAACACGCAGAGACAGAGACTGAGGTTGTATTTTTCTAAATTCAGTTCTGATATTAAAGGGACAGTATGAAATATTTTCATTTTAAATGACGTTTACATCTTGTGTCCCTTGACAACGGTCGACATGAACAGATCATATTTGAGCAAAAGTTGTGAAGTAAAAAACATATATTTACAATACTTTTGTTTGGGATTTTTAAAAAGATTGTCTAATCAAGGAGCAGAATGAGACAATCTTTTCGTTTAACTTGTGCCGAGTGTTCCTCAATTCTACTGTTCTGTTTCACTTCCCCGCTGTGGCAGATCGATACAGTAGATACTTTACTGATCCCGTAGAAGAAATGCAGGTGTCCAGTAGCAGCAGAACCACATCCATTCATACAAACAAAACAAATATATAGATAGAACAATAAAAAAAAGCAAACAATAATATCAAATTGGAACAGCAGCAGAGGAGCAGCAGCCGCTTGGTTTGGACCAATTTTCTCTGCTCTGGTCCAAAGTAAAATGCTAATAGCTTCATTAGCATTTTTCAGAATGCTCTCCAGTGGATTTTCACCTGATCCACTTGGTTCGGACCATGAATCCTCTCTGTTCCGGTCTGGACCAGTGCAAAACCATGAACACTGTACTGCAGCAACATCTCAGAGATTTAGGACCTGCAGCCGTTTCCAGCACATTCAAAAGTAAAGAATGAAGAATCTCTTAATCTTAATCTTAATCTCTACAGTCAAACACAATCCTTTCCATTCGCAGAGATCTCACCACATTCACAGAGTCTACAAAGTAAACCGAGCCAGAAGCTTCAGTCCGGCCGCAGTCACCTGTGTTGGCGGGAGGCGGCCAAATCCACGGGACGTCCTGGAGGTCAGCGAGAGGAGGAGGCGGCGCGGGGAGGGGGAAGCCTGGACATCTGTGATTAACACGTACAGACACGTGTCACGGCTGAGATTTGGCCACAAGGCGCTCACAGACACACAACATGCTCAAGTGGGAACTAAATAAAGCAGTGATGGGAGGAGAGATTCTTGGCACGGCACAGAGTGAGAGTTGAGGATCGTGTGGGGTGAAGAGGCCGCACTGAACACTCTCCGGAGCCAAGTCTCTCCGTCTATTTTTGCCGTGACATAAAACCAGGGAACTTTTATAAGTGCGGTTAAATCTCACTTGTATCTTTTGGCAACACACTTACCGCACTCATAAGGCTGTAATTTCACTATATAACTGACCACGTTTAAGGCAGTAAAGGATTTGATCAAGAGGTTTTAATAATATGGATTCTATACATTTTGGATGAATTATTTATTGAATTATGTGGGCTCGTTCACACTAAAGTAAGTATGGTTTGTTTATATAGCGCATTTTAGTAAGTTAGTACGTTTTTATTTACATACCGCCTTTTCACTGCAGATCTGAGTCTCAAAGCGGTTTACAATTGTACATTTTTGGGCATTTGTCTCTCACTCCACACAGAGATGGGAGCGGGGCCAGTACAGGAGGCACATGCCAGAACTATTGGACGTATTTTTAGTGGTAGGGGAAACCGGAGTACCCGGAGGAAACCTACGCGGACACGGGGAGAACATGCAAACTCCACTCAGAAAGGCCCTGGTCCAACCGGGATTCGAACCCAGGACCTTCTTGCTGAAAGGCGAGAGTGCTATCCACTCAGCCACCGTGCCGCCCGACCAAGGTCACCCAAAGCACTTTACAATGTTCAGATACAAAGGGTACAAAAGTGTGACAGAGGCCAAAAATGATATTTGAAGAATCAGAAGATAGATATGATGTTGACTTGGATCCTTTGATGGAATGAGCTGCTGCTTTTTCACAGAGTAGACACAAAGTGATTACTTTCATAGTAAACCAATTAAATGTTAAACCAGATGGTCGTTTTTTTACGTTTTTTCTCAAGTTTAATTTTTCATTCATTCATTTTCTTCCCCTTAATCCATTTCTGGGTTGGGGGGTGGCAGTCAGGGCTGCACCCAGTTCACAGCGCACCGGCCCCTGACATATCCTCCTGCAGGTTCTGAGTCCACAGGAGCTGAGATCTTTCAGCGGGGGCTTCAGGCAAAGTGGGGTTAAGTGTCTTGCCCAAGGACACAACGACAGCAGTCATCAGTGGGAGTCGCTGGTGAAGGTCTCATGGTGGGCTCGAACCCACAACCTTCAGGCTCTACCAACTGAGCCACTGTCGCCCAAGTTAAACTAAACTAAAATACAATAATATATTGAAAATCCTTTGGCTTTAATACGACCTGTAAGATTTGATTTAGAAGAATAGATAAACCAGTGACAAGGGCCCTCAAGGATTTGAATTAATTTTCGACCAATCAGATGTCAGGGTTGAGAGTGGGCGGGTCTAAGCGAAGATTCACTCTCTCTTCACAGTTTGAAAAGTTGCATTTCCTTTCTTCAAATTCTCCAAAATGGTAGGAATTTTCCATCTCAAGAGCCACATCCACACAGACAAATACACCTTCCTCAAAGATGCAGTTAGCGATGTTGTTAGCTTAGCCGTAGCACCAACTGGAAGCCACTCCCCCCTCCCCTCACTCTCCACCAAACCAAACATCCAGCATGTTCTTGTCTTCTTCACAACAGGGAGAGTGGGCGGCAAACATGAAAGTGGCATTTTCTGTTCAGCCATTTTAGGTTTTAGAAAATCCGATAACTCTTGTGCACTCGCAAGAAACAGGAAGAGGGTGAAGGGGGTAAACTCATCCCATTGGTTCGTTGGTTGATGATTGAATCCCATTGGTTAATCTTCATCGGTCCGCTTCAAAATATGTTTTATTATTTTGGTAGACTATAGACATCTGGTCAATTCCTTTACTAATAGAAAATACATGATAACTTGATACTTTTAGGGTTTAAGGATGTTTTCCCTCAATATAATAAAAAAAAATGCATCTGAAAAAAATCTCTGACTGCATCTTTAATTTACCAAAGAACCTTTAGATCTAAAAAAAAGCACGGCGCATAAAGAGAAGTGAAAACAGGTTACACGTTTTTCCTAAAAGTTTAAGCTATTCTCCTTAAAAAATCTCCAGACTGGGATGCGGATTCTGGGAGTGAGAGTTCAGAAGCCTCCGTAAACAGTTTGCATTTGCAGCTGTTTGTCTTTGGTGAGACTTTGACCTTCTGCAGGAGCTGGCTGTTCTGAACGCTGTGTTCTTCTGCATCCACTCATTACAGCAGCTCGGATCCAGCACATTTGCCGTATTATCGTCAGGAATAAGCACGCCGATGCACAAGAACACCGCAGATATTTGACAAGTTTGGAATTATTTAGAATTTGGGTAATTAACTGGGAGAAAATGCTGAACTTTCAAGCAAACTTTTTCAGGATGAGGCTTGATACCAATATTTTGCATTTATCCAAAACACACCTGGATTTGGATTAAGATTCAAGAGTAACGTGTTTTGTCCCGGAGGAAATTTGTCTTGGACTCAGAGGCGGCGAAATTTAAAATACCCAAAAGACAAAAAACACAGTAACACAGACTGAAACCAAGGAAAATGGGTTTGTAGCGACATAAAAGTACCGTAATCCAGTTATAAATAAAGTTATGATTCTGCCTCATATTTAACACTAGGATGGCCAGAGATATGAAAGTAATGAACTCTCAGAACCGTCATTTTGACTGCCAAAAAAACCAATACTTTATTTTAATAACATATATTTACTGTATATAATAATAACTCTGGTGTTAAAACAGAGAAATCTAAAACCAGTCCAAGAGCAGTCTAAAACCAGTCTAGAACCAGTCCAAAACTAGTCGAAAACCAGTACAGGACCAGTCTGAAGCCACTCCAAAACCACTCCAGGACCAGTCTAAAACCAGTCTAAAACCAATCCTAAAATAGTCCAAAACCAGTCCAAAACCAGTCTAAAACCAGTCTAAAACCAATCCTAAAATAGTCCAAAACCAGTCTAAAACCAGTCCAAAAAGTAGAAAAAAAACCAGTCCAGAACCAGTCTAACACCAATTCAAAAATGGTCCAAAACCAGTCCAGAACCAGTCTAAAACCAGTCCAAAACCATTCTTAAACCAGTCCGGGACCCGTCTAACGCCACTCCAAAACCACTTCTAATTTGTTCAGTACTAGTCGAAAAACTAGTCCAGGACCAGTACCTTGGGCTCGAACGGCCATAGAACGTTGGTTACCGTAGCAACCAAAAATGGCCCTCAGTTCAAATTAGAATTGTCCGTAGACGGTCGAAGAACCTTCAATTGTAAAAGAAAAGTTAAGTTTAAAAGTGACGCTGAAATGAACTACATAAAGAAACAGACATGAGCGGTCTTCCCAAAGTAAAACCCGTCAAACTGACTGCTCTGGGATTTCTCCTGTTGAAGAGAATCCAGTTGACTCGTGGCCCCCTCTGGCTCCTGGTTCTGAAGACCAGTTAATGATTGAGTGGAGACTTTCAGACTTTGAGGACCAGCTCTCCCATGACACACACACACACCAACACACACATAACAACCAGCACACAACGACACACACTTCAGGGAGAGATTCACGGAGCCATCTGCCACGTTCGGCCCCGAGCCACGACAACGCCACACGATTCAATTTTCAGCGACTGAGCTGGCGGCGGGAGCACAAGGCGGAGTCCTGTTGAACATATTAATGGTGTATCGCCGCGTTACACACACATGCATGATGCAGGCGCCGGTTGTGTTATTCATGATGTTTCCATAATGCATTGTTTAGACCAGGGGTGTCCAAACTTTTTAGAGAGAGGGACACTTGAGTTAGTCCAGGGGCCGGCATCGCGGACTGAAAAACCATCTTGACTGGGATCAGGCTGTTCTGAGGTGTATGATGATCTAAAACAGAGCTGGAGTTGGCTGGATGACACATGTTTACCATCTCAACAGTACATTAGCATCATGGAATCGACACAATCAAAAACCACGTCAGTACAATATGGGCAAATAAAGTCAACAACGTACTGGGCTTCAGAACACGGCCAAAATCGTCTGAGCTGAAGTTGGATGGATGACACAGTGAACTTGTGTGTATGATCTCAAAGATACTACTGTGGGTTAGCGAGGCAGAGGACCACACAAAATGACACAAAGGACCCCAATTAGCCCTCGGGCCTGAGTTTGGACATGCCTGGTTTAGACCGTACCATAACTTGTGAGGAGTTTTCCAAAAGCACTTGGGGCAGAGACGTGAGGAAAAGACGCACAACTGTACATTTACACACACACGAGAAACACACAACATACAACAAGATACAAAACAGGCCACAAGGATATTTTATTTAATTTATAGCAGAATTTTGGTGCAATTGTGTGTTTTTGGCTACAGAGAGGTGAGTGGCAGGAGACATCACTCAACCCTGTCTTCTAGGTGTCCAAGCCAATCCAATTTATCTGTATAGCACATTTACAAAACACATTTCTAAAGTGCTGCATGGGAACAAAAGTAACACATCTGAGTATTCAAGTCTGCCAGCTTTACGTACAAAACAAATATGATTAATAAAATAAAAAAACTTATATCTATATATATATCCTCTCCACATGACCGTCTCTGACCCAGAATCCCTCAGAGCCGTCTTTTTGACTGCTCCCTTTCAAACCAATGAAGTTCTGAGAAATGATTCCAGTTTTAGTAAAATATGTAAAGTCCTTAATGAGGTTATCTTTATCTTTGTTCACTTTGAAAAACTTTTATGTAAGAATAATGAGAGAAACAAACTACAGAGAAACAGAAAAACGTCCGGGAGCTGAGAGGACGCACTTCCAAAACTGAAGCCGCCATTTTGACTGCTCTGGGATTTAGAGTGTTATTACTGAGCTAATGGTTTTCATTTTAATCTGAGCGTGTGAGTGTGTGTCTGTGTGTGTTTGTGTGTGCGTGTTTGTGTGTATGTCTGTGTTTGTGAGCGTGTGTGTATGTCTGTATGTCTGTGTGTGTGTGTGTATGTCTATGGGTATGTGTGTGTGTGTGTGTGTGTATGTCTATGTTTGTGAGTGTGTGTGCGTGTTTGTGTGTATGTCTGTGTTTGTGTGTATGTCTGTGTTTGTGTGTGTGTGTGTGTGTGTGTGTGTGTTTGTGTATGTCTATGTTTGTGGGTGTGTGTGTGTGTGTGTGTGTATGTCTATGTTTGTGAGTGTGTGTGCGTATTTGTGTGTGTCTATGTTTGTGGGTGTGTATGTCTATGTTTGTGAGTGTGTGTGCGTGTATGTGTGTGTGTGTATGTCTATGTTTGTGAGTGTGTGTGCGTGTTTGTCTATGTTTGTGAGTGTGTGTGTATGTCTGTGTTTGTGAGTGTGTGTGTATGTCTGTGTGTTTGTGAGTGTGTGTGTATGTCTGTGTGTTTGTGTGTATGTCTGTGATTGTGAGTGTGTGTAAAATATTGTACATATTTTTAGTGGTAGGGGAAACCGGGGAGAACATGCAAACTCCACTCAGAAAGGCCCTGGTCCAACCGGGATTCGAACCCAGGACCTTCTTGCTGAGAGGCGAGAGTGCTATCCACTCAGCCACCGTGCCGCCCGAGAGTGGGTGCGTGTGTGCGTATTTGTGTATGTGTGTGTGCGTATTTGTGTATGTGTGTGTGCCTGCATGTTGGTTATGTGTAGGCTTGTGTGTGTGTGTAAGCGTACATGTGTCTGTGTGCGTGTGTATGCGTGAATGTGTGTGTGTTTGTGTTCGTGTGTGTATGCGTGTATGTGTTTGTGTGTGTGTGTGTGTGTAAGCATGTGTGTGTGTTTTAGGTATGTATCCGTACATGTGTGTATGTGCATGCGTGTGTGTGTGCTTGTACGTGTGTGTGTGCGAGTGTCATGTTTGTGTGCGTGTATATTGTCACGCTTATGTTGTGTGTCTCTTCCATACAGAGACGTGTCCCGTTTGTTGTGCGTTATCGTAACACAAACAAAGTCACAGTGCGAAGTAGAGCAAAGATGTCGCCTGCAAATGTCAGTGTTTCCCGTTTCCATGACGCCCGGCAACGTTGGCACAGAAGCCTCGCGTTTTGAGGCAAAGGGCGCGTTATCAGCTGCAGATAATTGAGCTGCTTCTAAATAAGTCCGTCTTAATGAGCAGTGTCGCTGACAGAGTTTATTTGGGAGAGAGGACAGGAGTCTGCGGAGCCACCGGGGTCGGGAAGGTACCGGAATTTTACACATATCATTTAAAAACTATTTGGATTTGTCGGAAAATTATACATGTATTATGGGGACCTGGCTGTGTCCAAACAAACCAAGGGAGTTGAGTGGCTAACACTTGTATTCGAATTAATATCATGTTTGTTGTCAAAAAAATTAAATCTAAATTCAAAGTTGTCTGGAAGATTATCGGCTAAAACTATCACTAGTGTGTGTTGTGTTTGGTTTCATGCTTATTGATGTGGTCGACTTTAAAGTAGCTATATGTAAGATTTTCATGTCAAGTCATCATTAAAGGGCCCTAATCTGTTAAAAGGCATTAATAAAACATGCTCTTTTCAGATACTTCTTTAACTAAAAGCAGTAGTTCAGAGATATTTGGATTTCAAAATTAGTTTTACAGCCGCTAAATCTTGTTTTTGTTTTCATTTCGATGTCCCGCCCTAACTAAAAAAGCTCTCGTTTAATTCTCAAATCATTGATAAAACAAGGAATAACATGAAAAAGGTGTTGGTTATAGATTTGTTGTCGACTCTTTTCTATTCAGCTATTGTGGTCCCAGCCGGATTCGTCTGCATATCTGGCAACCCGAGTCAGGGAGAGGCTGCAGTACCACTTTTGGCCAGATTTTTACATACTGCTCCTTCAACCAGGACAGTCCCCCTGAGATTTCAGAATCCTCCAGAGACTTTTCCAGTCCTGGCCCCACAGAAAGGGAAGACTGTACTTTTTTGTTAATGATTGGGCTAAAACCGGAGCACCTGGAGGAAACCTACACAAACACAGGTAGAATATGAAAACTCAACTCAGAAAGGCCCTGTCTGGAGGTGGAATCGAGCTATTTTCCTCTCTCTTAAAGGAGTATTAAGACTGTGTGAAGTTCGACCGGTCTTGCCGTCGGAGCTTAATGCCACGGGCAACTCAGCTCCGAGGATCATCAGGCACCAAACTCCTGCTGCGGTGAAGGTGCGGTCACTTTTTACTTTCCCACAGATAAAACACCAACTTTTCCTCCAAAGCAACTGTGGCATTTTAATGATCTTTACCCATCTCGCTTCTCAGCAAGACAATTCGAAACCAGGGTCGGAACGGGGTCTTTCGTGTGGAGTTTGCATGTTCTCCCTGTGTCTGCGTAGGTTTCCTCCGTGTGCTCCGGTTTCCCCTACCACTAAAAACATGTAGAATAGGTCTGTGATGACTCCGCTCCCATCTCTGTGGGGAGCGAATAACAAATGCCAGCAACAATTGTAGAGCGCTTTGTGACTCTGGTCTGTGAAAGGCGCTATATAAAAAAAGATTACATAACATAACGTGTTTTTGAACAAATCAGACCGCACCATTCTGTCTCGACAACATGGGATATTTTTTATACTTGTCGCCCTAAGAGTAACTACTATATTAAGACACTTTGAGCTGAGAGCGGATTGTCAAACTGTCTGTCTGGAAAAAGCAGATCTAAATATGTAGCATCCACGCCGATATCAGAAACTTTTGGCACAGAAATGTAGCCCCGCCCCCTTCTGTCATGACATCACAACAGTATGATGTCATAGTCCACGGCCATATTAAGTCATCACGCTCAGAGCAGTTTTTTGCCATTTAAAACAAAAGTATTGAGTCTGTTTTGGCATTTTTCAGGTAAAATTCTGTATCTTTCGACCTGTATATCTTATAATTTCGATACACACAAAAATTCAACTTCTCCCTCTGGTGGAAGACGAGAGAGTTACAGGCTGAAAGCATTTTTAAACCTTCATACTTGTTTCACCATATATTTTAGATTTTATTTATAATTTCAAAATCTTCAACAGGAAAAGCGTTAATAACCAGTGTCATAATAATTATAAATGAACAAAAATTATGAATGTTTAAACAAGGACAAATATCCGCCAAACGTAACTTGAGGCCGAGCACGAGCCGCCCCCAGGACTGCACCAAATGATTTATTGGAAATGTTAATCAAGCATTTCTCTAGTTTGGACAAATGAGACCAAAATAAGCTGTAAATCTGAACAAAGGTCACGGAACATAACGACGAGAGGAAAAACAGGTTGTGCTGAAACATGCTCCAGAATCCCCGCTTTAGTTGTAAAAATACAGATGGCTTTTGTGCGACATCTGCTCCTGCTTATTTGTCTCTGTTTGGATTAAAACGTCAACACATTCTCTCGATAAGTGCGCTATGGCTGAAGGGAAGACAAGCACCAACAACACTGCACTTTGGTTACTGCCAATTTAGAAGAAACGACGCAATGCAAATGATACTTTACCATCTGGAGGTAACTTACGGATCCGAATCTAGGCATCTCAAACGCTTACATTATCGCCATCTCATCCCAGATAAACAACACGAGTGTGGAGTAGTCAATTACCAAGCGCCCGGTCAATGATTTTCAATTTCCAGCAATTAAAACCCACTACAGACGTGTGTTTCCCGCAGGCTACTGTTGCTATGAATCATGTTTTGCGCGCAGATAATAAATCCTCGTTAATTGGAGGAGGATTCTTTACAGTAACAAAGCTCATTTCCCAGAACGGAAATCTCAGAGATAGAAGTTTGTGTGGAAACGTCACGAGAATGAGCCAAATATGGTCACCTTGGCAACATATGTGGGTTTTTATGGTGGCTATTAGTTTGATACAGACAGACAGACGGACAGACAGACAGACAAATAGACAGACAGACACACAGATATTTTGAGAGACAGACAGAAAGACACACAGAGAAACAGACAGACAGACATACAGAGAGAGAGACAAACAGACACGCAGACAGAAAGAGAGACAAACAGACAGACAGACACGCAGACAGACAGACAGAGAGAGAGACAAACAGACAAACAGACACGCAGACAGACAGACAGAGAGAGAGAGACAAACAGACAGACAGACAGACAGACAGAGAGAGAGACAAACAGACAGAGAGAGAGAGACAGACAGACAGAGACAAACAGACAGACAGACAGACAGAGAGAGAGAGACAAACAGACAGACAGACACGCAGACAGACAGAGAGAGAGACAGACAGACAGACGGACAGAAAGAGAGACAAACAAACAGACAAACAGACAGACAGACAGACAGACAGAGAGAGAGACAAACAGAGAGAGAGAGACAGACAGACAGAGACAAACAGACAGACAGACAGACAGAGAGAGAGAGACAAACAGACAGACAGACACGCAGACAGACAGAGAGAGAGACAGACAGACAGACGGACAGAAAGAGAGACAAACAAACAGACAAACAGACAGACAGACAGACAGACAGAAAGACAGACAGACAGACAGACATACAGAGAGAGAGACAAACAGACAGACATACAGAGAGAGAGACAAACAGACAGAGAGAGAGAGAGACAGACAGACATACAGAGAGAGAGACAAACAGACAGACAGAGAGACAGACAGACAGACAGAGAGAGAGAAACAAATACACAGACAGACACACAGACAGAGAAACAGACAGGTAGATATGTAGGTGTCCCGTAGCAGCAATACAAAAAAATAAAGATGATCATTCTAAAAATGTAACAATAGTAATAATCAGCAACAGCGCTTCAGGCCACGGACGAACAGGCTATAGATCCAGGACTCAGACTGTAGAACGAGGACTGAGGCTATAGATCCAGGACTCAGACTGTAGAACGAGGACTGAGGCTATAGATCCAGGACTCAGACTGTAAGGCAAGGCAAGTTTATTTATATAGCACAATTCATACACAAGGCAATTCAAAGTGCTGAACAAAACAAGAAAGCATTAAAATCATAAATAATCACAGAACATTAAAAAGAAAGATAAAAATATAAAATCCCTCAGTTGTATGCACAACTAAACAGAACTGTCTTTAACCTGGTTTTAAACATTGTCAGAGAGGAGGCCTGTCTCACATCTTCAGGAAGAATGTTCCAGATTTTAGCAGCATGAATCTGAAAAGCAGCCTCCCCATGTTTAGTTCTGACTCTGGGCACTAACAGGAGTCCAGTCCCTGTGCTCCTCAGAGTCCGGGCTGGTTCATATGGGACTAACATGTCACTAATATATTTTGGTGCGAGGCCATGGAGAGACTTGTACACAAGCAGAGCTGTTTTAAAGTCTATTCTCTGAGCCACAGGAAGCCAGTGCAGAGACCTGAGGACTGGACTAATGTGGTCGTACTTCCTGGTTCTAGTCAGGACTAATATGGTCGTACTTCCTGGTTCTAGTCAGGACTGGAGCTGCTGCATTTTGAATGTACTGCAGCTGTTTTACAGCCTGTTTGGACAGACCTGTGAGCAGGCCATTGCAGTAGTCTAACCTACTGGAGACAAATGGATAAGAATCTCCAAGTCTGCTTTAGACACTATGTTTTTGATCCTGGCAATGTTTTTTAGATGGTTAAAAGCTGCTGATGTTACTGATTTGATGTGGCTATTAAAATTTAAGTCTAAGTCTTCCTTGTTTGAAGGTTTTAGGGAGAGAGACTGGAGGTGACAGATGACTCTCTCTCTTTGTTTCTGGGGACCAAAGACAATCATTTCAGTTTTGTCTGCGTTTAGCTGAAGGAAGTTGTTTTGCATCCACTCACTGATCTGTTGGATACAGTGAAGGAGTGAGTCCACTGGTCCATGTTCTCCTGCAGTCAGTGAGACATAGATCTGAGTGTCGTCTGCATAGTTATGATAGGAAACTTCGTTTCTGCGTATTAACTGACCTAACGGCAGCATGTCCCAGGATCGACCCCTGTGGGACTCCACAGGTCAGGGCCATATGATCTGAGACACAGTTTCCAATCTCCACAAAGTACTTCCTGTCCTCAACGTAAGACCTAAACCAACTTAGGGCGGTGCCAGCGACTCCAACCCAGTCCTCTGGGTTGGAGTCCTCTGTAGAACGAGGACTGAGGCTATAGATCCAGGACTCAGACTGTAGAACGAGGACTGAGGCTATAGATCCAGGACTCAGACTGTAGAACGAGGACTGAGGCTATAGATCCAGAACTCAGACTGTAGAACGAGGACTGAGGCTATAGATCCAGGACTCAGACTGTAGAACGAGGACTGAGGCTATAGATCCAGGACTCAGACTGTAGAACGAGGACCAGGGCCACTCAGCGGCCGCAGAACGTGGATAGGTCCGGTGCAGGACTGAAGCAGCTCCCAGGCAGGTCGGGCAGGGCAGTCCGCAGGTGTAGATGGAGGAGGCCAGGCTCAGAGATCCCGTCATCACGCCTCGAAACAGACAATGGGACAACGGGTGAATAGCAATGAACAAACTACAGTCAAAATCCTAATAATGCTAAACAGGTAAAGTAGAAAAGAGGAGAGGATAGTGCTGTTACCATACTTCTCCAGCAGGGGGCTCCCTATGCAGCTTGACTGACAGTCTGAGGAGTTTAGCCTCCCCTGAGTCTTACCTTCCTAGCCATATGCTAAACTAAAGACGACTGTTTAACATGGCATGGGAAAGTAGAGATTCTCCATTTCCGGTTTTTAACGTAATCATCTCATATTTCTGCTTTAGATATTAAAAAGAAAATCAAAGATGAAGGCCTTGTAAATGTTCCAGTCAAATGAATGTATTGTATCTGGTCACATTGAGGTTAAAGGACGACTTTGATCCAGGACAAGACAACAGTGACTTTGGAATGTAGTGGACGGAGTCTGAAGATTGATTTAGTTTTACAGTGAAAAAGCGAAATGAAGGCAAACAATGATCGTGTTCAATAAGGTCTGAATGTTTGCGATTCAGAGGTGAGGCTTTTCATTTGCAAAACTAGTTCAGTAATTAGCCACAAATCAAAGAAACCAAGGGCATTTTACATCTAAAACCTTTAGAAAAAAACCTAACATTCAGATGGAAAGGATTCTGAATGCTGAAGTCTTGGATGGATGGATGGATGGATGGATGGATGGATGGATGGATGGATGGATGGATGGATGGATGGATGGATGGATGGATGGATGGATGGATGGATGGATGGATGGATGGATGGATGGATGGATGGATGGATAGATAGATAGATAGATAGATAGATAGATAGATAGATAGATAGATAGATAGATAGATAGATAGATAGATAGATAGATAGATAGATAGATAGATAGATAGATACACACACACACACATGCATACATACCTAACTCACTTGCCTGTTTGTCGTTCATGAATTCATCCCAGTTGTCTTGGGTGCACACTAGGCCTCTGGTTAACCATTCCCATCCATAGTTTTGCACTCCATAAAGTTTCCACTCAGTATCCGTCTCCCCACCAAACTCCAACCCGGCAAACCGAGCGCAGTTCGCGCTTCCTGTTTTGAGCGCCTCGCACGTACGTCTGCGTCTGACGTCATTGGTGACGTCATCGTATTTTTCAGGTTTATTTGGAAAATTTATTTTATTATTTTTCCTCTGTAGTCTACAGGTGCAGAGGAGAACTCTACAGTAGAAGAGTTGATTGTGGATTTATCCATATTTTTGTTATTATGAACGTAAGTAAGTTTTTTTTTATTTATATACCGCCTTTTCACTGCAGATCTGAGTCTCAAAGCGGTTTACAATTGTTAATTTTGGGCATTTGTCTCTCACTCCTCACAGAGATGGGAGCGAGGTCGCAGTACAGGAGGCGCATGCCAGAACTATTGTACATATTTTTAGTGGTAGGGGAAACCGGAGTACCCGGAGGAAACCTACGCAGACACGGGGAGAACATGCAAACTCCACTCAGAAAGGCCCTGGTCCGGCCGGGATTCGAACCCAGGACCTTCTTGCTGAGAGGCGAGAGTGCTATCCACTCAGCCACCGTGCCGCCCACCGCCCAACGTAATCATGGTTTATGTAGAAACTAAAAGTTTATGACTTAATTGACATGTAGGAGGAGCCAGAGGGGTTTAAGACTAGGCCAGCCTCTACTGTCAGTGTCAGTGTGAGTCTGAACTGGGACAGAGGAGGTAAGCCAGGAGACCTTCTTGCAATGTGGTTTTCTGTAAATACTGTAAATATGTTTATTAATCACTGGTTTGTTTTTGGTACAGCACTCCTCTTCAATACTTCTATACTTCAATACTTCAATACTTTATTCTTAATTACTTTATTCTTTATTTTGGGAATAAAACTTTAAAAGTACTCTGGCTGCGCCATCATCTTATTTCACATTCAGAACCCCGTCACATAGATAGATAGATAGATAGATAGATAGGACGGGTCACAGCAGCAGAGGTGGAGTAGCCTCTGGGTGGAGCAGGGTCACAAGGTGGAGTAGCCGCTTGGTTCGGACCATTTTCTCGGCTCTAGTCCAAAGTAAAATGCAAACAGTGGGAGAACTCCACTTCCACTTATTATTATTATTATTATTACTGTTGTAAGGTTAAATAAGGGACAGGGCCGGACAACAGAGCCAGGCCCTGGACTGTGTAAACATTTGACCAAAGGAGGGGGACATTCCACGGCGGCTTCAAAGGGACCGTGGGGTCAACCGAGGGACTACCATTCGCCAGGAAGATTACAGGCGTCAAGCAGAGCAATAAAATCACCACAGGAATAAACATCGCTGTCTCTGCCTGCCTGAAAGATCAAGGGGCCAAGGCTCTGCCCCCACTCCCAGGGGCAGCATGGCCCTGAGACAATCTGTGACTCACCCACGGCGCTATGGCGCCCCCCAGTTGACACTGGACACCATCACACCCGAGGCGGACGCTCGAAACAGACATTCCCCGATGACATTATGTTGATAACCGTTACGGACACTACTCGTATGTGGCGTTATCTGTGATGTAAATGCATTGTGTATCGGTATATGATCATGAACGATAGAATGTCTATGTGTTGTGTTTTCGCCTGTGTGAACATGCCGGCCCAAAGAGGCGCCCAAGGATGACGTCACGGACGCGCCCCCTTTGACCACAACAAAACCAAAGGCGCAGACCCAGGAACTTCCTCTTGGTTCTCCCTTGTAATCACTGTAACAACTTTCCCTTTTCGGTATGTGTCCCCTACACGGCCTACGCCCGCTACCATCTCGGGCCTGTACATCCACGAGGACAGCAGTCACCCTCGCTGCCGGAGACGAGGACTCTCCATCGCCAGCCACTTTCGGGCTCTCTGGACACCCCACCGCAACGCTATTCTAGACCGTGTTGTGTGTGGAACCCACGTTTGGATCCGACCCGCTGGTTTCCTCCTGCTCCCGTTCGGACAAAGAACACGTGGACGACACCCTCGTTTCCCCATCTCCATTCTTCATTCTCATCCTTTCCACTGACCTCCATCGCCATCACCTCCTCTGGGCTGCTCAAAGTAAGACTGTTCTTTGTTGGAGTGTGATTCAAATGATATATACAACCTCTGCTTAATGTGACCAGAAAACCCTTTTCGTGATATTTTCTATTTTCATTTTTGTAGTCAATAAACCCACGTTAACTTTAACTCAATCACTTCAGCGTTGTGTTTTTAAATCTTGGGTATCCCTGGCCGATTTTTGTACTCAACCCCATCAGATTTGTGATACTGGTATCGAGGCAAATATCCCTTTGGTCTGTCGTAGACTCTCAACGTCTGCTGGTGCCCTAAATAAATAAGACAGATCTCTTGGTGGAACGGCGAGTTTCTGATCCGGAGACTAGCCGCTCCACACTACTAAATTTTAGTTACCCCACATAAACTTATACTACACTGTTATTATTAATATTATTAATACTGTTATTTTCAAGATAGAGACGTTATTCTTGTTATTTGATGCTAGCTATTTTGATTTATTTTAATTAGTATAGTTATTGTTAATTTATCCTGTGCTGTGTGCTCCTCTTTCCTACTGTTCTATAATTTGTGATGCAACAATGAAATTTCCCCTACTCTGGGATGAATAAAGGATCTTAATCTTAGTCTTGTGTGGCTCTGCTGAGTGAGAGAAGGATTGGAGTTGTTCAGAGGAGACAGAGACAGAGACGTCCCTAACCACTGCTGTGTATAATCAACACTTAACAAAAAGGTGCCATGAAAAACCAATGCATTGAAGTCCATCTCTTGATATTGTTCCAAAGTTGACTTGAAACAGACAGAATGAAAGCACCACACGCTCTGCTCCAGTCCATTGCTGCTTCCAGACAATCATCGAGAACAGTCAGAGTCTGAACCACTTCACCCGGAGAAACAGGAGAGGGGGAAGAATGATATTTGGACTCTTGCAGACACAATTTGGACACGGTGTGAATCACCTTTACAAGACATCCTCCTCCTGCTCCTCAAAGGCCAGAGGCTGACTTTGACAAAGGCCAAACCACATTCCACTTTTCTCTGTTTTGCCGCTATTTTCAAGACCAGCCTCTGCTTTCTATTTATGAGTCTGTGCAACTAAAGTCTTAGGATTATCTGTGTTTGGGCGAGTGCTATTATCCCCAAGAAAACAGAGACAGTTAGTCTGACATTATGAGGTTCTTTCAGTGAGATTAGTGTCTCCATCTCTGCAGTGCATCAGGTCAGACACAAGTTTGGCCCAAATTATCTGAAGAGTTTAGACTTGAGCTCTGTATTTGTTCTGCAACCGCCTATGATCACCTGGTGCTACTATGATCACCTGGTGCTACTATGATCACCTGGTGCTACTATGATCACCTGGTGCTACTATGATCACCTGGTGCTACTATGATCACCTGGTGCTACTATGATCACCTGGTGCTACTATGATCACCTGGTGCTACTATGATCACCTGGTGCTACTATGATCACCTGGTACTACTATGATCACCTGGTGCTACTATGATCATCTGGTGCTACTATGATCACCTGGTGATCACCTGGTGCTACTATAATCACCTGGTGCTACTATGATCACCTGGTACTACTATGATCACCTGGTGCTACTATGATCACCTGGTGCTACTATGAGCACCTGGTACTACTATGATCACCTGGTGCTAGTATGATCACCTGGTGCTACTATGATCACCTGGTACTACTATGATCACCTGGTACTACTATGATCACCTGGTGCTACTATGATCACCTGGTAATACTATGATCACCTGGTGCTACTCTGATCACCTGGTAATACTATGATCACCTGGTGCTACTGTGATCACCTGGTACTACTGTGATCACCTGGTGCTACTATGATCACCTGGTGTCTCTTATCACCTGGTGCCACTATGATCACCTGGTGCTACTATGATCACCTGGTGTCATGTCACCTGGTGTCTCTACTATCACCTGGTGCCATGTCACCTGGTGTCTCTATTATTACCTGGTGTCTGTATTATCACCTGGTGCCATGTCACCTGGTGTTTCTTTTATCACCTAGTACTATTATCACCTGGTGTCATGTCACCTGGTGTCTCTACTATCACCTGGTGCCATGTCACCTGGTGTCTCTACTATCACCTGGTGCCATGTCACCTGGTGTCCTACTATCACCTGGTGCCATGTCACCTGGTGTCTCTACTATCACCTGGTGTCCGTACACTAGGACTCCCAACATTCTGAAACTTCTTGAATGTCCAGAACCAATGGACAGTAATTGAATGTTAATTAAAATCCAAACTATATATATTGTTTAACTTTTCTGAGTGGGGTTTGCATGTTCTCCCCGTGTCTGCATAGGTTTCCTCCAGCTGCTCCGGTTTCCCCTACCACTAAAATCATGTTCAATAGCATGCACCTCCTGTTCTGGCGACCTCGCTCTCTCTGTGTGGAGTCAGAGACAAACGCCCAAAAATAACTATTATAAACCGCTTCGTGACTCTGGTCTGAGTCATGAAGCGACAATCTGAGACAAAACTCTGCACGTTCAAAAAAGAATAAAAATTTTGGATGTGACACATTATCAGTGTAAATAACTGTGTTTTACGATTCATTATTAGTATGTTTTATGGTTTTCTGTCCTGTCTCCTTGTTACATGTTATAACATTGTTCTTTTCATGTGTATTTATTTTATTTTATTTTCTCTACTGTCTGTCCATCTCTAAGGACATGTCTACTGCACGACTATGTGTCTATGTTCTCTGTATCTGTCCCTTCTCACATTAACCAAATAATAACATGATTTTTCAGATGTGTGAGGTCAGTGTGATTTCGTTTTGGACTTTTTCTCTGATTTCATTTTCAAAACCTTTTCCGTAAGTTCTGCCTTTGACGATAGTGACAACGACGGGTCTGCTTAAAATTCATCAACTCCACAACGGTTGTAAGAATCTCTCTGAGTCTGGTCAATAACACCGTCCCTCGCAACTTCCATCTCCAGAATTATGCATTTATTATTCTGGCTCAAACACCTCTTTAAAGCTTGGCTCCATTTTCCATCAATAATACATTTTGTTTGTCGAGTTTCGTAAAAGTCAGATTCTGTGAGTATTAAGCCGTCCCCATTATATTAGAAAACATTGTGTCTCGTTTATTCTTCTCTTTTGCCCTCGTCAGTCATTGCGAGCGGATTGGCTGAAATTGGTAAAATTGGATATTTCTTTTTCACATTTTGGTCCGAAAAAGTTGACATAAGTAAGATAAACTAAACTGTTCTGAAGGCAATGGAACAAGAGATTTTATGACTTAAAGTAGGCACCCCTGCTTCAAAGATTCCTAAACTCCCCACTGTTGCGATCGGCCATCTTGAAATTCTCTTCCGTGGCCCAGTGGGAGAGGGTCCCAGCTCAAAATTGGCCAAAATGACGTGCGCTGACATGCTGCAATACCACCCCGGGCCGATGGGGGTGGACCCAGAAGTAGAATTAGCCAATGCTAACATATAGCATTGGCAGACCTCTCAAAAACGTCTTTACAGGATGGACCAAAAGTTGTCTCTTGGCCCAAAGCTCCGTTCCACATGTGTGTCAATGCTGAGGGGGGTGGATTTTTTTGGTCCACTCTAGTTTACTTGCTGTGAATTTTTGAAGTCTCTCGTTCAAATGAATGGAGCTGCGCCGGCTGACGCATGCGCAGATGCGTTTTTTCACAATTTTCTTGTGGGCGGGACCACTCGCGGCCATTTTGGATAGCTCCAGTAGAGCACATTTTTTGGCCCATTAGTTAGAACGGCGGAGATAGGCGGGACTCTGTCCGTGAATATATACAGTCTATGCCGTGGCCTTGAAGATCACCCGAGAAATGGCACGTCGCGACCAGAGGGGGCGCTATATACAAAGACATAACTTTCCATGGGCACAATAGTTAGCGCACGCAAATGATCCATCAGATATTCCTTTTCCCAAATTTTCCTAATATTTTTTGTCTGCAGTCTGTCAATCTGTGTCACATGGTGGTTTTAAAGGTCCTCTGTGTCATTTTTACAGTTGTTCTAAATGAAAAAACATGTTAACCAATAATAAATGTGACCTTTTTGTGAATATTTACCTCCACCGTGTTGTTGAATTGTTTTCATCGTCTTAGAATTTGATTTATAAATGTCCGTGAGGCTGGAGGACTCTACATGTCAGTCCTCCATTTTGAAATACAGTGGTTGATGAGGGACAAAAAGGAGTTTGAGCGGGAGTTTGGGACCACTGTCAAACACCACATATTGTCCTGAGAAGCCACCGTAGTTCTGTAGATTACGATATATGATTTCAATAATATTGGGAGTAAAAGCTACACAGTGTTTCTTAACAATATGCATTTGGTCTATAGCAGAGCATTTGGGAGATGGGTAGTGTGACGGGCAACGACCTATTGCTCCAGTTGTGCACTAGATGGCGCTCCTGTTGCATTTTGTTGTGTTGGTGTGCGCCGCCTCGCTCTGAACAGGTGATGAGGAGCTTCAGGAGTAGGCGTGGCCGATCTGTCTCCTGAGTGGCTGCAGCGGGAGAATTGAGAGGACGTCCACCAACCCCGGGGCTCCATGAATGAGGGCGTCCCCCATAAAACCTCCCGGTCTCCGCCATCTCGGGGCAACTGGACCTGTTCCGTGCCAGTCTGCCTTCACCTCTTCTCCTGTGTTAATGTGTGTTATTTTGTCACTTTGCTATTCTGAGCTCTAGTTTGTTGTATAGTGACTTTATTTTCTTGTTATTTCTGTATTCCCCGTTTGTTCCACAATTCATTTTATTTACTATCATTAATAAATATACTTAAAGTGGACTTATACCATTTCCACCTGGTTTTTGTTGCGTTCTTTCCTCACTAGCTGAGCCGGGCGTAACAAAATGGGGGCTCGTCCGGGATCTGAACCCCTCGAAGGCTATAAACGCTTATTTTTACTTAGTTCCTTACCGATGCTGGAGGGTCTGAGGACAATGATGATGACCCAGGACATTTTTAAACATTTATGGACATTGGTCTCTGTCTCTCATGGACCAAGTGTTTATTCTCCACTACATTTTCTGTGTTTGAACTTTTTGATTCTCTGATCTGCGTTGGTGAATTGACAGCTTTGTAAAGTCCGCCTAGAAAACTTCTGTGATTTAGGTCTATACACAAGAATACATTACATCAACTTGAATTAAACAAGACATCTGATTGCCACAGTGATAATTGATTTGGGGAATCACATATCATGATTAAGATATTTATTATTCGTCCCACGGCGGGAAAATTTCAGTGTTGCATCACCGGGTACAGACCAGTAGGAACAAGAGGGACACAATGCAAGATACATGAACAATCACTCTATAAAATAAAAACAGAAGCATGTCTAAAATCTCTAGGACGCACAACTCCAGCTATAGCAGAATGAAGAAGCAAGAATCAGGTCTAAAATCTCTGGCTTTAGCAGAGTAAGAAGAGTATAAAGTCTCTGTCTTTAGCCTAAAAAGATAACGGCGTGTTTTTGTCTTGATCCGGTCTTCATTCGTGGAAACAGAGACAAACCTGTTGTGATCAGAGAGCCCAGGGGGGACCAGCACATCCCGTCCTGACCACTTCACTCAACCTGGATTTTTTTTACTATTGTGTCAGGGCCACTGGATTCCAGGGCGGATGAAAAAAAATAAAAATAGTCTTCCTCTTTCCTCTCATCTCCCTTGAGTGGGTTCTCCATGGCACCGCAGGGAAACACAGGGACCAGGAGTGAGCCTTTGAGACAAAATTATGTACATTTAAATGAAGCGTTTCAGCGAGTCTGCTCAGCTCAGCGCCGCCGAGGCGCTGGGATGGAACAGGCCAGCGTGTGTGTGTCTGTGTGTGTGTGTGTGTGTGTGTGTTCGTGTGTGTGTGTGTGTGTGTTCGGGGGTGTACCAGCGACCACAGATAGAGGCAGAATGTAAAAAGTTTGAGTGCACCCCAGGCTCTCGCTTTGGACCTAATAGCTTTCCTGTCCATCTCCTCCGTCTGCAATAAAGGGACAATTCAACTCAGGAGGATGTAAGTGCTGTGTAATCCAAAAGTTACTACTGTATGTACTCTGCTACTTTCCCAAAGCCTATGGCAGCAGTGGAAGCCTGAAAGTCGTGGGTTCGATCCCCCCATTAAGACCTACTCCATCTGCTCCCACTCATGTCTGCTGTTGTTGTGTCCTTGGGAAAGACACTTAACCCCATGTTGCCCGAAGTCCTCGCTGAAAGAACAAGTCAGCGAGGGACCGGTGCTGGAAGCATTGGGGGGCAGCTCTCATTGTCATCCCCCCGACCCAGAAATGGACTAATAAAGGGGTTTGGAAATGAAATGGAACTTTCCCAAAGCCCTGGGCGGCACAGCGGCTGAGTGGTTAGACCTCTCACTTCTCAATAAGAAGATCCTAGGTTTTAATCCCGATCGGGACAGGGTCTTTAAGCGGAGTTTGCTTGTTCTCCCCAGGTCTGTTCCAGTTTCCTCCGGGTGCTTTGGTTTTCTTCTGGGTGCTCCCGTTTCCTCTGGGTGCTCTGGTTTCATTTACCACTAAAAACACTATAGATACAATTGTCTCGTATAAAATAACCAAATAATGTCATATGCAGTAGTTTGAGTTTCCAACTCCACCACATTTTGAAATATTGTTTTGAAGCTGAAGCGCAAATTCAGACTAAAAGACCGAGTGCAAATTGCCTCTTCCAAGCCAACTAATCACACAGCGCTGCCAGCCTCGAGCCAACCCTCTGTCAGCAAAGCAGGCAGTTTAAAATGCAGCCACTTCTTGACAAGCAGCGCTTCCTGAAGCTCTTACCCACCACCTCCTCCAGCTCCCACTCTAGGCTCCCACTCTAGGCTCCCGCTCTGGCTCCCGCTCTGGCTCCTGCTCTGGCTCCCGCTCTCGCTCCTGTTCCGCCTACCATGCTCTAGCCACCACCAGTGCTTGACCCCGGGGGGTCTGAGATCATCTACAGCTGCAATCGATCTCCTCGCTGAAAGTGTCACTGCTGGGGTCAATGCGCCAAACCAATAAATCATTTTAATGTATTAATTGTCTGTCTTTGGTCTCTTCAGATTGAAATGATATTAGGTATGAAAGATTGTCTTGACAGTATTAAAAATGTTGCGTTAAAGCTGGGGTACCGAATTTTCAAACCCATCTCAATCTCAAGCTCAATCCCAAATTCAGTCCCAGCCCAAACCATCAAATAATGACTCGCAGGGCTCTTTCTTACTGGATTAACATCATATGTCTCCAATAAGATAGAGGCCGCATATTGCAATCTGTTTACGTTTCACATTATGAAAACGGTTCATTTGGGACAAAGAACAATGTATTATTCTGAAAATAAAAATGTAGGGGCCCCAACTTTAACAATCTTCAAACTGACAAAAAGGTAAAGTAAAGGGTGGGGATGTAAACACGACTGGGTTTCCTCTGTGAGAGTTTCACCACAGAATCCTCTCCAGTCTTTGTTTACTTCTCACAACTTTTCTCAGCGTGGATCAAAACCCATGCAGGGATTTCACAATGTTGAAAAATAAGGTCTGTTACCATGGCGATGTCAAATTCAGATCATGACTTTGTATTGAATGGGAGACTGAGGACTCTCTCAAATCTTGGTATTTCGTCCCAGAACAAGCTTGTCTAATTCTGGCTTTTTCTAATGTTTCTAATGTTTAATCATGTGTTTAATCATGTGTTTTATTAAATTGCACTGTCCCCTTTGAAAAAAAACCAAAAAAAATTATAATTTTTTTTTTTTTTTTTCAAGAGATATGGAGACTTTGGATTAAATTTTGGAGGACGATAAGATAAGATTTTATTTGCAAATGTAAAAGTTCTGTCATTCTACTATTGTGTGTTATCCATGTTACTTGTAAAAAAAAAAAAGACAGGTGTGAAATTGAACGTATAAAACTCAGCACGTCCTTAAAACATCAACAACAGTAAATATCAAATAGACAAAAACGTGCTTCAAAAGTGACTCTTACACCTCCAGCTGGGTTTTTTCCACGTACTTTTCCCACCACTTTATTACCCTCTGTCTCTGAAGCCCGGCCGACTTCACAGCGATGCCGTCTTCAAACGCGTGCGGAGCTAAGGGAAAGTTTGCGCGTCCATCACTGCCGCTAACTCGCACCTGTGGCTTTGTTCCGCACCCAGACGATGGATCATGGGCGCTCCCCTGTTTGTCATTCTGATCCATTATTTACCTCCTCCTCCTTCCTCCTCCTTCTCCTTCGCCCGTCCACCTGGGCCTCGACGCGCCATATATCATCCCGCACGGAAAGCTCGCATCCGCCGCGACTTGAAAACCTGATGAATAAGTAAAGTAGTTCCTTGCCACCGCCACACACTTCCTGTCCTTTTCACAGCTACAAAGACAAAGGAGATGGGCCTTCAGTTCTGCGGCTTCAGCCCCCTTTGCAATTCTTCCCATGAGAGGTTTTTTCTTTTGGGGGATTTTTTAAGTTTTTGTTTGGAGGATATTTTGGACAGCGCAGAACATTGGGTGCTGCGAGAGATGGATACTGTCAAACCAGTCGTTTCCCAGACCTAACTTGAATCCTATTAAAACACATTTACATACATGACTTTAATCTATAGGTCTCAGTACCATGTCGCGGATAGAGAACTTTTTCCTATTTTGCTTAAAAAATGGCTGTCAATCACTTTTATAATTAGGGCGCAGAAATAGCAAATATCCATCTTTATGGAATATTTTTCTATGAAGTTCATATTTTGCATATAGTTACATATAGTTATTTATTATATGTTTTTATGACATAGAGGTACTTTTGACAAACGGATATTTTTTGGGTGATTTTCATATCTATTCAATGTTATCTGGATGGAACTAAAACTGGACCAAAGGTATAGCATGCTCGTCTTCCTATAGGACATTTATTCACTTTAGTATTTCTCTTTTGCTAATTGTGTTTTGGGTTTAATGTCTAGAAAGAAGTAAGTTCAGGTATTGTTCCATTCTCTCTACATGGAAGTGAGACGCCGCACGCACTTGACCATCAAACCCCCCACCAACACCATCCATTCACTCACTACATTCAGACCTACGTTTTTAGTGGCACGGGAAACCGAAACACCCTGAGAAAACCTACGCAGACACAGGGAGAACATGCAAACTCCACTCAGAAAGGCCCTGCTCTGACCGGGAATCAAACCCAGGACCTTATTACTGAGAAACGAGTGCGCTAACCACTCAGCCACCCAAAGTAGCATGTTTGTTTACTTGAGAAAATTAGCCTTTAATTTAGGCATTTACATAAACGTTTACATATAACAGCTGGTAACCTCTTACCAGCTGTTAAAAATTGAGAACCAGGTGGGTGCAGGTCCCTCTTTAGGCACCATAAGGAATAGTCCTGTGAATATATACTTCTGACATAATATAATTTCAACACCAAAACAAGTGCTGTTATGTGAGAAATCCCTCAAACACATCCCTCTGCTCCGCCCTCCCACACCTCCACACCTGGGTGCAGTTAGGCGGCCATTTTAAGCCCTGGAAGCCCGTTTAAGGGCTCAGTGATAGAAGCAGGGCGGGAGTGGAGCATGGAGGGTATTTTGGGAGAGGGGTTTAATCAAGAGAAAGCATGGACTTTATTTTATAACCAACTAAACTGATAAATAACATTGTTCCAAAGGCATGGAGTATCACCTCCGATACAGTAGATGGCGGCATACGTCAGAATTGATTCGTAGCTCGCCATTAAGCGACAGAAGAAGATGTTCCATCCAGGCTATGTTTCAGCGTCATGTGCGTTTCACTAAGATGATTTCCCATTTTAGTTTCACTGTTTGTTTTTTAATCTGCAATTTGTTTTTTGCTTTGTTGCAGTGTAAACAACCATGTCTGATGCCAAAATAAATCTGTAAACTGACCCTTGTTTATTCACTTGGGCTTTTTTCACCGGCTGTTCTGATAAAGTTAAAAACAGAGGCCAAAAAACAAACTTCCATCAAAGAGAAAAACTGTTAGGATTTAGCAGACAGAGACGGATCGTGGTGTGCCAAACTCTGGAAGTTTATTTAAGTTTCTCTCAAGTTCCACTGGTTTACTCTGTTTCTTTCCCTCAGACAGAATAAAGGCAGTACACAGTTTATATAGTCATTGTCACGTCACACATCGAAAGACATACGTGTCACAAAGAGACAGTCACATCATAGTCATAACATGGAGTCCTTGTAGAGTCCTTGTACAGTCCTGCACGTAGGCCATATTGCTATCTAATACTAATACCCTCCCCTTTGATCACATAATCACATGTGATCATTCAATTTGATCAATCAATAAAGTGGAAAAAGAGAAAAAAAAAAAAAAAAAAAATTATTAAAAACAAAGAAAATGTATGCATTACACTCATAATCATCAAATCAATTTTATCCTCTATCCTGGGAAAAAAATAAACAAATACAAATCAAAAATAAAAACAAACAAACACTATTGGACACACAAGAACTCAGCAGATTCAGTCAAAACACAGACAAAAACGAGCTGAGTCTCAAATTAGAAGCTAATTTCACTTTTATTACTCTATACTTTTATTCCAATGATAATTGTTTACACTTCACTTCACTTATTTCACTGTATTATTTTCACTTTTCAATCTTAGACTGTGTACTTTACTTTTACTATTCACTATAGTTTAAAACTATTCTAATCTATTTACAAATATGTTTGTATATTTGCTTCTATTGAGCCATATTCTTAAACATACATTTTAATCTAATAAATCTCTCTTTAGTTTACTTTCATTATCAGTGGCTTATTATCAGTGGGATTTTGCTCCATGTCTACTCTCATTCTCAGGAATAAAACTGTGAACACAGTAAGGCAAATGGTCAACATTTACACTTCTATAGTGGTCAGTGATTTATTACTTTTTATTATCTAAAGATATTATTGTCAGGCAGTTTGGGATGAATGTACATCATTAATCAAATTGGAACTATCCTTACAAGAGCTAATCTATTTTAGCAGGTTTGGGGTTGGGGTCAGTTATTCTACAATGGTGTTTGAATTATAATCTGTTCTGATGAATCGACAGTGGGCTATACCCAAATACATCAAAATGCTTTTGAATCTCTGTTGGTTGTAATCTATCTCATTAATCTAAGCTACATTAATCTAGACTACACTCATATGAACTTTTTGCATTGTCAACATTCACTCATGTTTGAACACAAGTGAATTTGACAGTATCTAATAAAACTGTACATAAAACTGTAAGTAACTTTATCTACTTTTGAAGTAAATGCTTGTGAAATGGTCCCTTTACCATTTGATATTAGCACTGGCTACAAATAATCTCTATTTTTGAAAGCATCTATGGTTGATGCATTTATCTACTGTATTTCTATTTCTACTCTATTGTGACTCCAAAGTTTGGCTGCAGTTTGAGCAAAGGCATATTCCTAATTTGTGACTTCTGTCACTTTTAATGGCTGTAACATAACTCTGATTCTAATATGATATCTGCTCTATCAGAAGGATAACATTGTAGGGTACTATTTTAACTCTTATGTGGAAATGTGTTTATGAAAAACAAAGAAAGGACAATTCTACTTTTTTACTACTATTTAACATCTACTAAAACGCTACAATACTCATACTTTATCATTTTCAAAGTTTTTGTCTGTCAGATGTCTGAATACTTAACATGTATATTGCATTTGGTCACAGGTTCTGGTTGTAGCAATAGCATCGGCAATAGACGTTTTCATTGGCTGGTTCTTGTTCTGCAAATGTCTGTGTCCAATAGATCATCAGATGTCCAGAAGCTAGGGACAAACAAAAACAAAAGAAAGAATCATGAGTATCTCTCTCATTTAGCACTCATCAATGTATGATTTCAAAAATATAAACATCACTCCCCAGGTTTTCTCTCTCAGGTCCTCAGGTCCTCAGGTCCTCAGGTCCTCAGGGTCCCCTGAGGGTGAGTCTCAGTCGTCATCAGGTCAGGTCATAGAGAGATGTCATCTTGGACATCAGTAGGGTCCAAGCCATGGTTTTGGTCTCTCCAGTTGGACATCGGATCTCCAGATACAGTCTTTTCAGTTGAAGCACATCAGGTCATTTGCGATGCACTTCTGGTCAATGGTGCAGTGTCTCAGTTCCTGTACACAGCTTGTAATGCAGTAGTTACTCTCTATGGTTAAGTCATTTTGATTCTACTTTAACACAATTTCTATTCATGCTGTTGCTAATGTCCCTCAGACAAAAAGCAAACGCAATGATTCAGTTTACTTCTCTGATTTGTGTTTTTATCAGATCTAATTCTAATCAATGTAATTACTTCACACAGTACAAAATCAACAAATCAAAAGTGTCAGGACAGACGTCAATTAAGTCCATGACAATATAGAATTCAAATGAACATTTCTGGTCTCAAAAAATACTGATTCAAATAAAGATTCAAGTGATAGACAATTAAAAATATGTGTTTACATTGGAGTAAACTTTTAAAATGCTTTTTTCTCATGTTCTGCTTTTTCATGTATCTATATGTAAATGTGAATGTGTGAGTGTATGTGTGTATGTGTGTGTGTGTGTGTGTGTATGTAAATTTTGGGGTTGTGTCTCCAGACTCCTCGAACCACCTGCAGGTGTCAAAGGTCACACTGTGGTGATGTAAACAAGCAAAGTGGGCACACTTTCAGATTGCAAAACAACTCACCCACCACTGCCTACAGAAAACCTCACTTTGTGGCCCCGGTCTCACTGCCACCTACGACCATCGGCCTGTAGTGGGGGAGGGGCACACGGAGGTAGCTATGGCGCCTTTACGATCTGCGGCTGGTTGGATGGTGTCTACTCTGGGCCACTGTTCTGATCCCTCAGTGTCCAGTCCAGCAGTCCAGTGACCCTGTACAGTGTGCCAGAGTCTGAAAAACAATCCTTGAGACGGCCAATTTTAAAAACCAACAGATACAGTATCAGTTTGTGAATGAGATTGTTTTTCTCCCTAAAGTCAAAACAATTTTGGAGCGCTCTGGGTTTTCCCACATGCGCTATGTAAATAAAAGATTACTTATTATCTTACTAATTATGACATTTTTAACACCAGAAACTCTTAATATAAAAAAACAAGACTCAAATCTAAAAAAACCTTTTTAAACTTTAAACTATGTATTATATACTTTTGTACTGTGTGATTAATTATCCATGAACATTTATCTCATCATTTATTTTACTAATTTAAAATAATTGCAGCATTTTTCAAATGAAGTCAGTATGAATTGGAGCACATTTTAGACCAGGCTCCTGTGCTGCGTGCATCAGCAGCAGGAGGAAGGTCAGGTGCATAGTCAAAACAAAAACATCACCGCTTGCAAGGTGAATTGGGTGAATTGGGTAGTTTAACTTAATAATACTTTTACAGCTAATTCCTAATTCCCTCTTTCTTTTTAGACGAAGTCTATAATCAATAAGCACTTTTAACACAGATTCTAATTTAAATGTTTGAAAAACGGCTTTTGTAACTAAAATAAAAACATAAAAAAAATTCTCACAAACAGCTATGAAATATATCAGAGATACAATAATGGACTCACAAAATAAGCAGCAGATTTAAAAAGAAAAGCAAAACTTTAGCACTAATATTTGGGTTTCAAAAAACATATAATACTCAAAACTTATTCACTAATGGTGTTTAAAAACGTTTAACTGTGTCTAACACAATGTTCAAATGGCAAATTTAGCAAATTTAACGGAATAAAAACTATGAAAAGCCAAAAATCCTAAAAGCAGTAGCTTTGCTCTGATTCAGAGCCAGAGCAGCGAAGGAGGGGGCCGTTTCCCTGACAACGGCAGCAGATAGAGATGTGCACACACAGGCAAAAAGATACAGAAGAAGAACTTTCAAGATTACTTTTTAAAGCGAATATAACTTATGTTGTTCTTTATACTTTTGTCATCCAAGTCTAGAAATGGCCACTTTCCACACTAGTAACAAAAGGCACTCTTGTCTTTAACGTTTACGCTTCTATTTTATAGAGGTAGCAAACTAGTTTAAACTCAAAATCTCTTTCTAAAAAACAAAAAACAACTGTTGGATACAACCCTCTCATAGTTTAACTGTAGATAAAACTCTGCAAAAAATGTAAATAACTCACGAAAGCTCTCATAGCTCAACTTTAGATAAAACTCTGCATTCTCCGGTGAACTCTGTTCACGCCAAAAACAAAAACTCCTTTTTTCTGTATGTAATTTAAACCGTGATCACTGAAATATTGTTGATTCTTTACTTTTGTCATTTATCAGCCTGAAATTTGTCAATTTCAAAGCTTTTGTAACAAAGGCCTCTTTAACACGTTTCCCTTTTTATAATTACTTTTAATTTTACACCATGGTTTCACTTATGGATCCTCACTTATGGCCTTTACACTTTATGGATCCTACACTTTTTATGGCCAACACTTTTCACTTTATGGATCCTCACTTATGGCCAACACTTTATGGATCCTACACTTATGGCCTTTTCACTTTATGGATCCTACACTTATGGCCTTTTCACTTTATGGATCCTACACTTATGGCCTTTTCACTTTATGGATCCTACACTTATGGCCTTTTCACTTTATGGATCCTACACTTATGGCCAACACTTTTCACTTTATGGATCCTCACTTATGGCCTTTTCACTTTATGGATCCTCACTTATGGCCAACACTTTTCACTTTATGGATCCTCACTTATGGCCAACACTTTTCACTTTATGGATCCTCACTTATGGCCAACACTTTTCACTTATTTGAACACAATTTAGAGAGTTCGACAGACCTCAAAAACAGACCAAAATTTAGCTAATATCCAATTATGCAGACTTTACATATTAAAAAAGGTGTCTGCTTACCTTAATTCTTTGTCCGGACTGTTCAAGAGGTCAGCCAACTTCTTTTCCGCGTCGGAATATTCAATTTAAAAAACAAAAGTGACAGAAGCGACAAGAAGCATCCAGGAACAGCTCTTCCAGCCTGCTGGAATCTCCGCTCCCAGACACAGCATGCCGATCTCTCACGCCGAGGAAAAGAAACAGAGCAAACTCCCCCAAAACAATCCAGAGAATGGCACAAACCGAGCCGCGCATTCTCCACCAAATCTGTTAGGATTTAGCAGACAGAGACGGATCGTGGTGTGCCAAACTCTGGAAGTTTATTTAAGTTTCTCTCAAGTTCCACTGGTTTACTCTGTTTCCTTCTCCCAGACAGAATAAAGGCAGTACACAGTTTATATAGTCATTGTCACGTCACACATCGAAAGACATACGTGTCACAAAGAGACAGTCACATCATAGTCATAACATGGAGTCCTTGTAGAGTCCTTGTACAGTCCTGCACGTAGGCCATATTGCTATCTAATACTAACAAAACAAATGTCCAGTCTTTTCGTATATGGCTCTCTGCGCTTGGTTCTAATACTAATTTATACTAATATCATCCTGGGGCCGAGGTCGTTCATTCACAGGCCGGATCTGACCCCGGGCTTTGCTTTGACTCCCATGGTCTAAAGGATGTCAAAACAAAGCCGGAATCTCAACATCACTGTCTGGACATCATCTTTTGACAATCCCAAATCTGATTGGTGGGATTAAAAAAATTGTCAATTGATTATTTCTATTTTTCTTATTTATTAGGCCCGCGCCAATAATATTAAAGTCAAATGCTGTTTGAGTTGATCTCTGTGTGTCACATGACGGACTTTAAGAACACTGTATTTCTAAAGTTAAGAAAAGGTAAGTTAATTGTGTGTGGAGCTGAACAATCCCCACTTGAGGGAGAAGCCCAGTCTTTATCGGCCGGCTGGCTCTTTAAGCCTTTAAATATTTCTACAAGTCATTAAAGTCATTATTATGATAAGAAGAACTCAGAAATAGCAGTAGTCGGACCCTGGTGGGATTCATCTTTTTCTGATGCGCTGCTTCTATATCCATAGTATTTAACCAGTGAGGGCCGCAGTCCCCCATTTGAAAACCAAAGCACTCTTGCATGACAGGAAGAAGGTCACGGCTTTGATCCCCGAGCCCGGCGGCCTCTCTGGGCCTCTCTGTTGGCCTCTCTGTTGGCCTCTCTGGGCCTCTCTGTTGGCCTCTCTGGGCCTCTCTGTTGGCCTCTCTGTTGGCCTCTCTGTTGGCCTCTCTGTTGGCCTCTCTGTTGGCCTCTCTGTTGGCCTCTCTGTTGGCCTCTCTGTTGTCCTCTCTGTTGGCCTCTCTGGCAGCCTCTCTGTTGGCCTCTCTGGGCCTCTCTGGCAGCCTCTCTGGTAAGTAAGTAAGTAAGTAATCTTTATTTATATACCGCCTTTTCACTGCAGATCTGAGTTTCAAAGGGGTTTACAATTGTTAATTTTTGGGCATTTGTCTCTCACTCCCCACAGAGATGGGAGCGGGGCCAGTACAGGAGGCGCATGCCAGAACTATTGGACATATTTTTAGTGGTAGGGGAAACCGGAGTACCCGGAGGAAACCTACGCAGACACAGGGAGAACATGCAAACTCCACTCAGAAAGGCCCTGGTCCGACCTGGATTCGAACCCAGGACCTTCTTGCTGAGAGGCGAGAGTGCTATCCACTCAGCCACCGTGCCCTCTCTGGGCCTCTCTGTTGGCCTCTCTGTTGGCCTCTCTGTTGGCCTCTCTGTTGGCCTCTCTGTTGGCCTCTCTGGTGCCCTCTCTTGTGCCCTCTCTTTGGACAAGTCGTGTATTTGAATCAATAATTTTGCCTTGATTAACAAACATCTGACAAGTTAAAGATGCAGTTAGCGATGTTGTTAGCTTAGCCGAAGGACCAACTCAAACCACTCCCCCCCCCCCCCCCCTCCCCTCCCTCTCCACCAAACCAAACATCCAGCATTTTTTTTTCTTTGTCACAACAGGGAGAGTGGGCGGCAAACGTGAAATTGGCATTTTCTGTTCAGCCATTTTAGGTTTTAGAAAATAATTTGATAACTCCAGTGCACGCACCCGTGAGAAACAGGAAGAGGGTGAAGTGGGTAAACGCATCCCATTGGTTTGTTGGGGACGAACAAATCTCATTGGTTTATTATTATTGGTCCGCTCCAAAATATGTGTTATTAATTTTTGGAGACTAGGCATCTGGTTAATTCCATTACTATTTGAAAACACTGCTGTGTGTGTCCCTGTGTGTGTCCCTGTGTGTATCTAAACCCTGTGTGCATCTCCAATGGTTCAAAAAGGTTCTCCAATGGTAAACTGCTCCTGGAGGTTCAGTATTTGTACTATAACCAAACAGGAAGAAGGTCAATGAGACATAAATAATCGAAATGTCCTATTAGTAAATGGAATCTGCTTTTGCCTCTGAAACTATTTGAACAAACTCCGAGCCTTTTCCCATGAGACATTATGAACTTGAAATTTCTGTCTTTCACTTCGCTCCGTTTGCCGCCACCGCTGCCTAAGCACTCCTGTCGATCCGATGTGCACGAGTCGGCCGCTTAGTGATCCTTAGATGGGAATTCAATTACTCCGTCGGCGGCCGTGTCCCCTGTGGCTCACTGTGGGGGGGCCGAACAACCAGGGAGGGACTGGAAGGACACCTCTGCTCTCGTAACGCACGCGAATTAAGCCAGATTTAACCTGTTAGAACAACACCGACATCCTCTGCTGTTCGTGGGATTCCCAGAGCGTGTGTTTGAAGTAATTGATGTGGTGAGAGTAATCCCAGACGGACTCTAAGCTCCCAACAACTTTTAGCTACGTTAATACCAACAAGACCATAAGCCGGCGGCGTACCCCAGATGAAATATTTGCTGTGTCTGCCAAGAGAGAAATCTATTCTCCGCTTTCACTAAAATACTGTCTATGCGGCGATATCTTATTTGTAGGCTGAGGGCAGGGTCTCGCTGGGACCAATTGAAGAGAGCTCCTTCTATCCCTCTGCTTTGTGTGCTAATTACAGGGGTCAGAAAGAATGATGGCTTAACAGAGAAGGAGATCCCTGCCTCAAGTCCCTTCAGGTCAGATACCGCTTGCTATTTTAAGCTATTTTAAGCTTCCAATGAGCAGGCCGTTTCTTCCAAAATATTAATATGAGAAGGCTTTAACACCTAGAAGTTAGCGATGAGGAAGTGGAAATATGACAATGATGAGAAATGTTCCGTTTAAGAGGCGTTTTCATTTTTCTCACACGTTCCATCTTTACAATCCTTTGTTTATTGAGATATAATTGAGAGTAAATGTCTTTGCCAGCTGCACATACGTAAAATACACACACGAAAATACACACATGTAGATACAAGCAGTACTACAATGTTGATATGTACTTCAGATCCCAAAACCTCCATCCATTCATTTCTTCCCCTCGCCCCCAAAACAGTTACGTTTATACAATGTTGTTTTTAAAATCCATATTCCATGTAAACTTTTATCTGTTGACATGTTTATACGGTCTCTCTGTGAAACTGCACCGACCTCTTCTGTTCCATGACTGTGTTTGTGTCTTCGATTCAGTGAAAGTGGATTGGTCCTGGAGGACGGCGGAAGATGACGGTGTAACTGCAGAATAATAATCTTTATTTGTATTGCACTTTTCAAAAACAATGTTTACAAAGCGCTGCACAGTAAACAATGAAACTGTCATAATAGAAAGCCGTAATAATTAGATACAGGAAGACAAAGCAGACTGTAAAATACAACATGAGAAGTTTAAAACCTACAGTTAAGAGCTGTTTGATAAACGTGGGTGTTACGACCCAGCTCGGCTAGGGTAAGGGAGGCAACAAAAAAGAACCAAGATCTTAAATGGAAAAGCAAGTATTTAATAACAGGAATGTGAATGATAAGGATACATAAATCCAAAGGACACATGACAGGCCATAAGGGGCTAGAACTAAACACTAAACTTACTGTTGTCTCAACTGATGCAAAGTGTCACAAAAACAAAACCTCAGAGAGACAAATAAAAAGAGACAAACCAAAACGAAGCTATTCGGACCATAAGGACTGTCTGCGGTGCCACCACTGTGACAATGCAAGACACGTTTCATAAGGACATCAGAAGGACTATTTGGCAGACCAGCCACACAGGCTGCAGCCCCGAACAGGTGTGGAGTGTGGCCTTAAGTGCAGAGGGTCTCCAGGTGGGGAAGCTGGATTGGCCAGGTGCACCGCTGCTCCTCCAATCAGCACCTGAGTCACGGACGTCTGGGAGACGGGAGGGCCAGTGGTTCTCCAATCACAGGCCAGGGATCTTTACACAGGAGGGGTTGCCACACACGCACACACAGAAACACACAAACTACAAACAGGGAGCAATATATTGACCCCTTGCATGTGACGTCCCGGCCACGCCCACTCTCCATGACAGACGCAGAAGTCTAACTGGAGCCTACGGACACCTGACCAAAACAACCTGTTTCAGCGCATTACAGCCAAAACTGTGACATTTTGCAGTGCGGTTGATTATACTAACAGGCAAGGACATAAGCTTTTTTATCTGATACCTGCTCGTCATGAAGACAGAAGACGACGATGGCGGCAATCAACCAAAAGGACTGGGACCCATCCAAGTACTCCCCAATATGCAGTGAACACTTTTTACAAGATAAAGCAATCACAAGTTTGTATTTATATTATTCCCATGAATGTGGAGGACAATGACACATGTCAAACGTGTCTCTTACTACTGTCCTGTATGTGCGCTGCAACATTGACGTTTTTATCTTTTAAGTCAATTGCATGTTTCACTATTTTCCTCTCCGTCAGTACGTATCATGTTTGGCTGTAGACAGAAAAGCCACAGAAAAGTGGACTATTTCTAATGCTACCAGCAAAATGTACATATAAATCTGCTCCAGTGTGAGGGGATGCATCGTTAACGATAAGGATAAAGATCATGTAGGGTGAATTTGGGCAAAAATAGACATTTTATTTAATCGATAAAATTGACTGGGGGGAGAAGGTACGGGTCAACATCCAGTTAGGCAATCCTTAACTTCTCCAGATACCACTCTTTGTGAGCCCTGACCTGAAAAGCTCCGTGGGTGCGGGGAGGGCGAGCAAAAAGAGCAAGCTCACCGCTCACATACGAACATTTCTCAGTTAGTGCAGCTTTATGAAGTAAGTAAGTCATCTTTATTTATATAGCACCTTTCAGAGTCACAAAGCGGTTTACAATTGTTGGCATTTGTCTTTCACTCCACACAGAGAAGGAAGCGAGGCCAGTACAGGAGGCACAGACCTATTTTACATGTTTTTAGTGGTAGGGGAAACCGGAGCACCTGGAGGAAACCTACGCAGACACAGGGAGAACATGCAAACTCCACACAGAAAGGCCCTGTTTCGACCGAAAATTGAACCCAGGACCTTCTATCTGAGAAGTGAGAGTGCTATCCACTCTGCAGAAGTGATTCAAAAGAGGACACTTATCTCCTCGGGCAAGTGGTTCCAAAGCCGAGGAGCGCGGACAGAGAATCCAACAATGCACCAGGCAGTACTTTTCTCAAGGCCGAAGCTACTGGCACTTTGGCGAATGCTGATTGGACGATTCTTCACTTGCATTGTGGGAATCTTTGTCCTATTGCCATTTTCTTCAATAATTACAATTTACAACTTTATTTACAGTTCAACAGCTCACCAAAGAGTGGGAAGAAGAAACATAATTGAGGTATTTATAACAAGAGTATAATCATAAGAAGAGTGATGACTGTGTCCAGGATGACTCAGCCAGGTTCAGAAAATACATGTTTTATAGATTTGCTCCTCAATGAAAGGCTTTGAGGTCCTCGAGGCCTCGCCCACCTCTGTCTGTCTGTCTGTTTTTAAAATTGTGGTTTTAAGGTGAAAGTGTGTTCATAAGACTTAGACTGATTATTCTCAGCACAAGGCCTGAGCAAAAATAGACCTGAAGTCGTCTGAGAGAGTTGGGTTTAGACGTCATGGCGTGGCCGAGAGATGAAATGGGTCAAAACGAGTGCGATAATGTTTTGCTGATGAACACGAGTGGGATTTAAAAAAAATAGCAAAATGTATACAATCTTTGAAAACATGTGGCCTGAGATCTAATGTACAAAATGGCCGAAGTGTTCTTATTATTGTGAGACCTGCCGCGGGACTTCGGATGTAAATGAGCAGTTTAACTATAATCTGGCACATTTACAGTTTGTGTACTACTTGTGTATGATTGTTCATTAATGTGTGTTGTCCCGAATAAATTAATAAAAAATAAAAAATAAAAATAAACTACTACTACTACTGCTTAATCCCAATAACAATGTTTTATTATTCTTTTTCTATACACTTCTTATCTATGTTCAGTTTAATATTGTTTGTCAGTGTTTTCGTTATGTATTTATGTATACAGTAGTCTTTGAGTATCTTGTTTTGGTTATGTTTTCTAACTAAAACATGTAAAAAATGAAAATAAAAACAAAGAAAAGAAATTTAAGAACTCTGTGTGCATTCATTATTTTTATTTTAATGAATTAATTATTGTACTTTATTATTATTATTATTACTGTTATTTTACTGTTTTGCAATTGATTTTTTTCCCCATTAAAAAAACGTATAAAAAGAAAAAAAGAGGATACAAAACAGTGAGGAGAACTACAAATCTACACTACTTTGTCTACACTAGAAAAGCTCAGTGCTGCATAAAGGACCTTAAAATGTGGATGACTCTTAACTTCCTACTTCTCAACCCGGAGAAGACAGAAGTGATCCTACTCGGTCCGAAGCGCCTGCGTGACTCCCTCGCTAACCAGATAATTACTCTCGATAATGTCAGTATAATACCCAGTAACACTGTGAGGAATCTTGGAGTCATTTTTGACCAAGAACTCTCCTTCAAGGCTTATATAAGCCAAGCAACTAAAACGGCGTACTTCCACTCACGGAACATCGCTAAAATTAGGAATTTCCTTCCTAAAAGTGACGCGGAAAAACTTATTCACGCGTTTGTCACCTCAAGGCTCGACTACTGTAACGCTTTATTGGCAGCGTGCCCTAAAGCCTCTTTGAAGAGCTTCCAGCTCGTTCAGAATACAGCAGCTAGGATCTTAACAGGTACCAAAAGGAGGGAGCACATAACTCCGGTGTTAAAATCACTCCACTGGCTCCCTGTGGAGTACAGAATAAAGTTTAAAATCCTTCTCTTAACATATAAAGCCATAAATGGCTTGGCTCCTTCTTATCTCCAAGACACGTTAGTGTCGTATCAACCAAGTCGAGCGTTGCGCTCACAAAACGCCAGACGTCTGGTGGTTCCTAAGGTCTCAAAGGTCACTGTTGGTGGCAGAGCATTTAGCTCCAAGCTCCTTTACTGTGAAATCAGCTTCATTTATGTTAAGGAAGCAGATACGGTCTCCACATTCAAGGCCAGGCTTAAAGCACTCTACTTTAATTTAGCATATAATTAGGTCATATATAATATATGTTGTATATATTATATATATATGCTGTATTATGTTATATATTATGTTATATATTATACAATATATGTATTGTTTTATGTTGTATATTATGTTATATATTATGCTGTATGTTATGTTGTGTATTATATATGATATATATGGTATGTATGGTATATATGATGTATATGATATATAATATATAATTAGGTTTGCACACCTGGTGTGCAATCCATGAATCTTGGTGCTGTAGCCTGGGCTAGCCTAGCCGTGGCTGCTGCTGTCTCACCTCCTTTCAGATACGCTCTCTTTATTCAAGGCTAGGTTTAAAACAGTCCTCTTTAGTTTAGCATATGGCTAGGAAGGTAAGACTCGGAGAAGGTTAAACTCCTCAGAGTGTTAGTCAAGCTGCATAGAGAGTCAGTTTGCTGGGAGAAGTATGGTAACTTGAGCACTATCCTCTCCTCCTTCCTACTTTATCTGTTTAGCGTTTTTAGGATTTTGACTGTAGTTTGTTCATTGCTATTCACCCGTTGTCCCATTGTCTGTTTCATGGTACGATGACGGGATCTCTGAGCCTGGCCTCTTCCATCTACACCTGCGGACTGCCCCGCCCGACCCACCTGGGAGTGCTTCGGTCCTGCACCGGACCTGTCCACGTTCAGCGTCCACTGGTCCACGTTCTGTAGCTAGCTTAGGTCCTAGATCATTAGTCTGTCCGTCCGGAGGAGCGGATCCCTTTCTCATATGGGTCTCCCTCCCTGTGGGTTTCCCTAGTTCTCCCCAAGGTTTCTCACTTTTTCCCACTGGGTTTTTTAAGAGTTTTTCCTTGTCGATGCAGGAGGGTCTTGTTGGACAGTTAGTGTCCAACAGAAAGGATTGGTGATGATCAGGACACTTTAGCATTCTACAACATGTATGGACATTTTCTTCTGTGTGTGCTTTATATTCTCCATGTGTTTTAACTGTTGATTCTCTGACCTGTGTTGGTGATTTCAATGGTTTTGTTAAGTCTCTGAGATGACTTCTGTTGTGACCTAGGGCTGTACAAGAATAAATTGTATTGTATTGTATTACACATCTACACTACTTTGTCTACACTACTTTGTCTACACATCTACACTACTTTGTCTACACATCTACACTACTTTGTCTACACATCTACACTACTTTGTCTACACATCTGCACTACTTTGTGATACACATCTACACTACTTTGTCTACACATCTGCACTACTTTGTCTACACATCTGCACTACTTTGTGATACACATCTACACTACTTTGTCTACACTACTTTGTCTACACATCTACACAACTTTGTCTACACATCTACACTACTTTGTCTACACATCTACACAACTTTGTTTACACATCTACACTACTTTGTCTACACATCTACACTACTTTGTCTACACATCTACACAACTTTGTCTACAAATCTACACTACTTTGTCTACACTACTTTGTCTACACATCTACACTACTTTGTCTACACATCTACACAACTTTGTCTACAAATCTACACTACTTTGTCTACACTACTTTGTCTACACATCTACACTACTTTGTCTACACTACTTTGTCTACACATCTACACTACTTTGTCTACACATCTACACTACTTTGTCTACACATCTACACTACTTTGTCTACACATCTACACTACTTTGTCTACACATCTACACTACTTTGTCTACACATCTACACTACTTTGTCTACACATCTACACAACTTTGTCTACAAATCTACACTACTTTGTCTACACTACTTTGTCTACACATCTACACTACTTTGTCTACACTACTTTGTCTACACATCTACACTACTTTGTCTACACATCTACACAACTTTGTCTACACATCTACACTACTTTTTCTACACTACTTTGTCTACACATCTACACAACTTTGTCTACACATCTACACTACTTTGTCTACACTACTTTGTCTACACATCTACACTACTTTGTCTACACATCTACACAACTTTGTCTACACATCTACACTACTTTTTCTACACTACTTTGTCTACACATCTACACTACTTTGTCTACACATCTACACTACTTTGTCTACACTACTTTGTCTACACATCTAGTTTCAAAGCGGGGCCCTGGGATTGAGCCCAGGCGTGACCTGGTTTCAGATTGAACGCTGTAACGTATAAAATCTGTGACACTCTGTTTACAAAAGATCGTCCTGAAATAAAGCGGGAATCTTGAAACTTGTTTGTGTTGCGGCTGATTTTTGTTGTGATGAGGGAAGAACAAAGCTGAGCCTGAATCTGTGCATCTCCACGTTTCTGTCTGGTTCTGCTCCGTGATCGTGTTTCACAGTCACAACAACAGTCTCTGCAAAACACCAACTTTACTTTTGAAAGCGCTGGAAACGACAGCAGGTCCTTAGTCGCTCTGAATGTTGTTGTTTTGTGTTTTACAATTGTTATCGGAAAGGGAAAGGGCCTATTGTTTTTGCTCGAGAGATGTCAAATTCTGCACTTTGAGCCTTAATTTCACCCCTTGAACATGCATGAAAAGTTGTAACATTTTGCCCAAACATCAGACCTGGTGAAAAATTTGATATTTGGGTGTTTATTTTTATGGGACTCAAAAAATGCCAGAACAGCGCCACCTACAACAGCCAATGGGAGTTTCAGAGGTCAAGTTTGTCGTAAAGCCATGGAATTCGGTACACATGTTCCTCAAGTCAAGATACGACCGAAATGTTGTTATGGCTCCGCCCTCTGACAAACAGGAGGCCCATAAATGTCACTGCAAAATGGAAAAATTATCCGCAATCATTTTCATACATGTCGGTTGGAAAGCGACTCCTCCTCGGCCGTTTCCCCGATTGGCCTCCATATCACTCCACATTGTCTAAACATATGTACCATCAAAATGACCTCAGGGATTTTTGATCAGCGAAACTTTGTTTGAGCAGCGGAGTGGCAAAATGTGAGTGTTTATTGGCCGTTTTTCACAACATTAATTTTTCTCCCGTTTGCACAAACAAAGTCTGATTTGCACAAAACTTGAATCCATTGTTCAACTCCAGGGTTTAGGTCAGGTGAAAGTGAAATATTTGAAATTGGCCCAATAGCGCCCCCTACAGATTGAGGCAAAGTTTCACATGGGGTGCCAAACAGCTCTAATCATCATATTCATTACAATTTGACTAACGTTCTTCTATGGCAACAGCAACAAATCATCACACGGCGGCCCCACCTCCATTGCACGGTGCTGCGTGGTACGGTGTGGTGCGGGGGGTTGTGGAGCGGCGTGTTGCGGCTTGGTGCGGCGCGGTGCGGGGCGGCGCGGTGCAGATCCGCTTGGTGCGGGGCGGCGCGGTGCAGATCCGCTTGGTGCGGGGCGGCGTGGTGCAGATCCGCTTGGTGCGGGGCGGCGCGGTGCAGATCCGCTTGGTGCGGGGCGGCGCGGTGCAGATCCGCTTGGTGCGGGGCGGCGTGGTGCAGATCCGCTTGGTGCGGGGCGGCTTAGTGCGGGGTGGCGTGGTGCGGGGCGGCGTGGTGCGGGGCGGCGTGGTGCGGGGCGGCGTGGTGCGGGGCGGCGTGGTGCGGGGGCGGCGTGGTTCGGGGCGGCTTGGTGCGGGGCGGCTTGGTGCGGGGCGGCTTGATGCGGGGCGGCTTGATGCGGGGTGGCTTAATTCGGGACGGCTTGGTGTGGGGTGGCTTAATTCGGGGCGGCGTGGTGCGGGGCGGCGTGGTTCGGGGCGGCGTGGTTCGGGGCGGCGTGGTTCGGGGCGGCTTGGTGCGGGGCGGCTTGGTGCGGGGTGGCTTGGTGCGGGGTGGTGCTCGCGGTGCGGGGTGGTGCGCGCGGTGCGGCGAGGGCCGTTCGACGCCGCTTGCGGCTTTAATTTTTATTGCTTTTGTCTTCCTGAGATGTTGCTGCAGTTCAGTGTTCATGGTTTTGCACTGGTCCGGACCAGAGCTGAGAGGATTCATGGTCTGAACCGAGCGGATCAGGTTATAATCCACTGGAGGAATGCTAACTTTTAGAAAAATGCTAATGAAGGATTTAGCATTTTACTTTGAACCAGAGCTACTTTGGATAGATATTTTATTTTTATTTTTTTAATCATAATTTTTTGTTGTTGCTGCTACTGGACACCTGAATTTCTCCTACGGGGATCAATAAAGTATCTATCTATTTGCCGTATTACGTCATAAAAAGCAAATACATGTACCCATCTAAATTACTATATAAACTTCTTTGGGCCATCCTTATCATTTCTATAATTTACACAAAGCCTTCAAATCTTTTATCAGTTTTAAGTTATTAAGAAATTAAGATGTCAAAATTGAGCCTCTTAGGAAAAAACCTCTGGCGCCTAAAGGGTTAAGGTGGACAAAAATATAAATTATTGTTTCAAATGAAATACATTGTCATTTACCGGCATCTCATTGTATCTTCAGACCAACACAATAAACGATTTCAAACACAATTTTAGATCCAAGATTACTCTGCTGCTCCAAAGCCGTGGGGAAAACTCATTAATCTTCAATTGTGTTCTTTCTCATGTTTTTCTCTGGAATGAATTAAAGCATTCCACGGAGACCAGACGGCCACGGGCGCTGTCTTTAGAAGAGTTTAACCACAATTATCCCTGTGATGAGCCACCAGGGGTCAGCGGCGATCGCAAAGACCTAAAACACACACACATTAGTCTGCGTGCATGCGTGACCGGCACACCTGCTTCAGAGCTGCAGAGGTGAAGGCAGGTTCCCGGTCCACCGAGAACCGCAGCCCCCCGCAGGTCATAATTAGCATTGCAGCCGAGTTCACTGACCTTGTGGAGGAATAAAAGAAGTAGAGAAAGTTTGCTCTCCCTGATGTAATTTAACTAAGGTTTATTAAGAACCGAATGTGCGGATGGAATTTTTAATGTCGCTTTCTTTTTAATTAAACAAAATACTGCAGTAAGACATATAATTAAAGAAAAGCCTATGAACGCCCGTCTCCTTGGTGTCGAATTTCTACAGACTGATGTATGATAAATGAAATGTTTCTAGTTCTAACGCTTTAACAGCTCATGAGTCAGAATAATGTTGTATGGGAAATGCTTTTGTTAATTAAGGCGTACGTTAAGGCTAATTAAGGCTTTGTTTACACACATGCCTCAACACCATGCTCAAACTACACACAAAAATGACATTATTTCAGAAAGTGTACGTCAAATGTCTAATTAGCGTCACAAAAAGAAACAAGACAATAGAAAGAAGATACCTTGTTTTGTGAATTATGCAAATAAGAAGCAAATAGGTTCAGTGCCTGCATCATACTCCACTACAACATCATCACGAAACCCCACGCAATCTCAATCCAGGCGGGGGGGTGTTAGCCTGGCTCTGCCAGACCATTGCAGTTCCGCCATGTTCCACCAGAGGCGTTTGGCTGAACCACATGGGTCTGGTATCGACGCCATAGCGAACGCCTTCCCCAGATTATTTTTTAATCGACCAATCAAGATTGACGGTGTTACGTGGGGTTTGCACTGCCTTCTCAAGCTTCTCTCATGCAGCAGCGAGAGGAATCCAAGATGGCGGACGTAAAGTCCGCGAATCTTTTTAAAAGAGTAAATACGATCGAATTAAGACACGGATGTCACTTTTAATGCAATTTGAGGCGAGATGTAGATGGTTCTATGTTGATATATGTGTGTTTTAAGAGTCAAATGTTCCTGTAAAGTTTGGTTGAAGCACTGGTTCAGTGTTCCTGTTTACACACTATGCAGCAGGGTTGCCAGGTTTGGTGGTTCCCTCATAGTTTTTTCCAAGAGACTTGTAGGTATTAAATAAACAGAAAGACAATAAACACAATCATTTTAGCCCAAGTTGATTACATTACGTTTTTAGCAAAAAAAATCATTCTGAGTGTTGTTTTTTGTGGGTATTCTCGCGGATTTTGGTTTGGAAAATCTTGCTGGGATTTGGCAACCTATGGGAGCCGTGTGCTTCGATGTGAGTGGTTGAAAGCAGACTTCATTCAAGATAACGGACAAGTGGTCTATCCAATCACATACAAGGATTTGTTTACAAGGCCCTGCCTTCTGAAATCCCACTAGGCTCAGTACCAGACTCATGTGTGAAGTGCAGCGAACAACATGGGTCTGGCCAGAGTCAGGCTAGGGGGGTGTACCCGGAAAGAGAATTACCCAATGCTTTTGAATGGCGTCTTCTTTCCTCTCAAAAAACTCTTTACAGGATGGTCCAAAAATGCCCCTTGGTCCAAAGCTATGTTCCACATTTTGTCAATTCTGAGAGGAGGAGGTTTTTTTTTTTTTCTTGGACCACTTTAGTTTAACCGCTGTGGACTTCAGAATGCACTTGTTAAATTAATGGGTCTAGTGCCGGCTAACGCATTTTCACAGCACTGCCACCAGCATGTGGCCCTGATCGTGGCGGCGTCTACCTCGGCTCGGGCCTGGATGGCGGGTGAGTGGTCGTGACGTGAAGAGAGAGAGCGCAGTGGATAAAGAGCTGAGAAGGAGCAGCTGTGACGCCGATAAGCGAGTGGAGAGGGAGGGGGCGGGGCTTACTGTCGCTGATATCAGAGCAACAAAATACACATAAATACTTCCTTCTAAAACAGAGCCATGCAGAACTCTGAATAACAATGGGTTTAATACATGGCATTTTTGTTTATCCTGTTTTTTAATTCAATTCTTCACATTCAAAACCAATATCTATCCAATCTACTTTATTTGTATGGCACATGTTATTAAAACGACATTGTTCAAATAGCTATTTCAAACAAATTGTTGAAAAAAATATTTGTATTTCAACAATCACTAAACGAGAAATTAAAAATATAAAAGCAAAAGCTCAGAGGATCACACAACTCACAGAACCATTCTGTCAATGAAACTGTTTTAGACTCAAATGTGTGTTTTTCAACTCAACACATTAAAGCAACACAAAAAAGTCTGAAGTGTGCTGCGTAGATAAACATTATTCACTATTCACGTAAACACAACTCTGATGTTTACGTGCTAAAAGGTATTGTGATCGTGTGGGTGTGGGTGTGTGTGAGTGTGTGTATGTGTGTGTGTTTGTGTGTGTGTGCGTGTGTGGGTATGGGTGTGCGTGTGGGTGTGCGTGTGTTTGTGTGTGTGAGTGCGTGTGTGTGTGTGTGTGTGCGTGTATTTTATGTGTGCGTGTGAGTGAGTGTGTGTGTGTCTGTGTGCGTGTGTTTGTGTGTGCGCTTATGTGTGTGAGTGTGTTTATGTGTGTGTGTCCGTTTATGTGTGTGAGTGCATGTGGATTGTGTGTGTGTGCATGTGTGTGTGTATGTGTGTGAGTGTGTGTCTGTTTGTGTGTTCATGTGTGTGTATGCGATTACGTGTGTGAATGCGTGTGGGTTGCGTGTTTATGTGTGGGTTGTATGTGTGTGTGTGTGTGTGGGTTGTATGTGTGTGTGTGTGTGTGTGTGTGAGTGCATGTGGGTTGTATGTGTGTTTGTGTGTGTTATATGTATGTGCTTGTGTCGGTGTGTGTGAGTTTTGTGCTGCTGTGAAAAGTCTGAATGATTTGGAAAAATTGATGGAGAAACAAAAGGTCAAATGAATAATGTGTTTTTTTAACCTGCTCTGGTTCCGACTTTTATCTAAACCCAATGTTTTCTCAGTATTCTTGGGATTGATTTTGGTTTTATTAGTTTGAAAAAAACAGGCTCCAAGAAACTTTTGCATCAAACTCTAAACACAAAACCTTCTTTAAGCCACGAAGAGAAACGGAACAAAATATGAAAAGCTACAATTTTACTGAAATCAAACATAATATTGTATCATTTAGCAGAAAATCTCATGGAAATAACAAGAGCAGCAGAGAACAAGCTGATGAAAGAAACATTTATCTATTTATTATAATCATTTATTATTATGTCAATGTCAATTTTATTTGTATAGCACATTTACACCAGCTGCTCAAAGTGCTTCACAAACACCAAAGATAAAAAAAGAAAGAAAACAACATAAATACATACACATACAAGTAAAAAGTAAAATGGTAAAACTCAGTTGGTGTTAAAAGCCAAAGCGTGAAAATAATTAGATTAAAGTAGATTTCAAAACTTTCGAAGAAGGAGACGAGAGGGGATTGAAACCAGGAAGCAGGACTTACGGACCATCAACAGAGACGAGGGGGCTTCACCTTGGGACTCACTTCTCCAGAGGCCACAGCACGGCGGGGGCGGGGTCAGTCTGAGGGGGCGTGGTCAGTCTGAGGGGGCGTGGTCAGTCTGAGCAGGCGTGGTCAGTCAGAGGGGGCGTGGTCAGTCTGAGGGGGCAGGGTCAGTCAGAGGGGGCGAATCAGTCTGATTCCGCAAGGAAGCTCCGCTGTGATTGGTCCGTGTGTGTATTTTGGGTGGAAGTGGCTGCAGGGACACTGGACGAGGCACTTCGGAGCAGACTCATGGATTTATTATAATAACGAGCAGAGTGCTTTGTGCTTCGAAGAAACCAAAGGAAAAGCAGTTTGGACTCATAGCAGAGCCTGATATACAGGAGACTGTGGACCATCTAACATATACAGTAGCTAACTATGCGGCACGGTGGCTGAGTGGATAGCACTCTCAGCAAGAAGGTCCTGGGTTCGAATCTGATATTGGAAGGTAACTTAGTTATCACTTTGCTAAATAATTTGTGGCTGAATTCTATACTGTCTGTATTGTAATCCACTGTTGACTTCAGAGTGCTTGGGGGTTGTATGCAGATGCCAGGAGGAAGCAGGTTTTGAGGATGCTAATGTCTCACTGTCCTTTTGTTGTGTTGGTTTCTTCCTTTCCCATCTGCATACGAAGGTGTGTCTTGCTCTACCAAAAGAGGCTTGCCATCTGTGAATCTTCAGACTTGTCCTGAGAGAGGCTAGGGTCTGTGCCTTGCCTCTGTCAAGACATTCTCCTTGTACAATGTAACAAGTAAAAGATTAACTTTGTCTCTTTGTTGTGTGAGATTTCATCAGGTTCAACTGTGGTTGAAACAGCATTATCAGAATCCCGGCCGGACCAGGGCTGAGTCGAGTTCTCCCCGTGTCTGCATAGGTTTCCTCCGGGTACTCCGGTTTCCCCTACCACTAAAAACATGTTCAATAGCTCTGCCATGCGACTCCTGTACTGGCGACCCCGCTCCCATCTCTGTGTGGAGTGAGAGGACAAATGCCCCAAAAATAACAATTTTAAACCGCTTTGTGACTCTGGTCTGTGAAAGGCGGTATATAAATAAACATTACTTACTTACTTATAAACTGTGCAGTCGTTTGTTGCACTGTTCCTGTCTTGTTTAAATCGTAGCTTATCGCATCTGTTCCATTCCTCCTGCACTTGTAAATTGTTCATGTTTGCCTCAGATATTTCCCATTATTGTTTTGCTGTTTGTGCTGAATACACTTTGATAATAACTATGTTTCCAACAAGAATGGTGTCTTCATTCACAGCGTCACAGTTGAAATGACCAATGAGATAAAGAGTCCATAAAACTATCAGATAAACCTACAGTAGAAACACATGTAATGATCTCAAACAGCTTGGTTTGCTATTGTTTTGTTCTGAAGAGGAGACAGTAGCAGCGTAATTGGGACCGCTTTGGCAACTCCTGTGAGATCGCCATCATGTGGTTTTTTGTGGGATTACAATATTCTCCTCAAAACTCTGTAAGGGGAACGCGCTAGTGTACCACCAACTGTGGTTACGTAGGTCCAACGTAACTGCAACCGTGTACACAGGCCTTTAGACAGGTCGCATCCGGCAAAAACAATTGATGAAGGCGGAAATTTACGAAACATGTGGTCATTAGGCAGTACAAGCTTTTTCTACTTTTCTGTCTTATTACTGCCAACTTCTGCACTTTTTAGGCTCTATAATAATAATAATGACACATAACATTTATAATGCACCCTACATTTCCAGAAAACCTCAAAGTGCTACAGATTAAAATACAAAACCACAAACAACCAAACAAAGCAAAATAATCATAAGTATATATAAGCATAAATATATCAAAACGATACATGAAGGGTTAAAAACTAATAAAATCCCAAATAGGCCTGATTAAAAAAGGAAGGATTTTAGGCCTCTCCTGGGAGGGCGTTCCAGAGACGTGGAGCTGCGACCTGGAAGTCCCGGTCTCCCAGAGTTTAGACCTGGGCTGGTGAAGACAATTTTTCTTTTGTTGTTTTTGTGGCAATGACAAAAACTGATTAAATCTTGAATTAAAAGAGCCTTCATCGCCCAAACAAAATGTGCCTTTTGTCAAATAAACAGAGTTCCTTCCGCAGAAGCTCTGTATCCTGGGACGCAGAGAAGTCCTGTCCTTAAATATTCTTAAACATCTGCGCCCCTGCAACCTCGCCGCGCTGTCGTAGCATCTGTCCCACGCAGCGGCTCGATAATTACAGCGTTAGTGATGGGCAGAGGCAGGGGCTGGACCGGGGGACACTCTGGGAGGGGAAGGGGGAGTATCTTTTCCTGCACAATGATCCATCACAGCAGACACCCACCCCTCTGCCCACCCCTCTTCCAGCACCCTACGGCACATTGGCACCGCGCCCGGCAGTGACAAGGTGACACTGGCTATAGTTTTTTAAATTTCTTTAAACTTTGCCAGGCCTTCCCCTTCCTTCCTTCTCGCCTCACCCCAGCTTCACCGGGAGACTGACGGGCGAGAAGGCAACCCCACATCGCACATAAATCATTCAGCTCTTGACAAGCCCAGGCCGAATGTTGATTGCTTTTGGTTATCTTCAAAGCCTCGTTGTCTGCGTTACGGAAAACACATGTCAAAGCTGGCCATGAATAAAAATCAAATGTCTTTATGTGTGACAGGTGAAAAGATATGCATAACTGAGAGCGGTTATGCATTCCATTTACTGTGGAGGGGAGAAGAATGGCTGGTGTAACAGACAAAACACATCTCAGTGCATTGTGGAATAAATTAGTTTTGATCTGCTGCTAAGAGGATAATAATAGTCAAAGCTTTATGTGTCGGATACAACTGGAATTGACAGTTGTCTGTGGCGTAAACAAGTGGAGGTCTTTGCTCAAGGATACGACTGAAGGACGTTGAAGCAGTGAGTGGTTTAAAAAGGAAAAAAAAAGATTCTTCCAAGTAAACTAAACCAACAAATGATGTGGTGGTTGTTATTGTGTTTTCCATATTTTGATTTAGTGTTTTATCAATAATTTGTTTCTATCTGATGTTTTGAAATTGAGGGACCGAGCGTTGGCCATCTCTGCTCCTACTCGGAAAACTCAGAGTAACTCTCTTAGTGACAGCATTGCCCTCTTCAATCCTATTTTTACATTTTTAGTTTTGTGTGTCCTGAACTGTGAAGTGTCTGCAGCGCTACATAAAACCGATTTAATGAGATAATAAACAAAAGGTGCACATGGTTCACATACTGTATTTTTCAGACTCGAAGCCGCAGCTTTTTCTCCTGCATTTTGGAGGCTGCGGCTTATAGTCAGGTGCGGCTGTTTGGTTTTTTTCTCTGTGGCGCTAAAAACATTTTCCAACGAACAGCAGACCAACAGAATGAATGAGTATTTCAAAGTCCAATTAATGTAAGTTTGGTTAATCAAACAGATTAAACAATGTTCCTCACTTATAATATATTTGTGTAAATATCTCATAATAAGAAGTTTGTTTTTTTTTGTTCCATTCTGCTTCACACAGAAGATCAAGACAAGATAGAGACTCACTTCTTACTCTTACTCTAATTACTCACAGCAAAAAGATGTGATGAATATTTTGGAGCTAAATTTTTCAGTTCTACAATGTGGGACGGGTGCAGCTTGTGAAAGTACAAAATTCAATTACTTTCTAAAAATTGAAGCTTGCAGTTTATAATCCAGTGCGGTTTATAGTCCGGAAAATACAGTTGACAGAGACACTGGTTGGGGCAGACAATCCACAGGGGAACGGGTTAGGAAGTAAAACTAAAACTGAAACTAAAACTAAACCAGAGGAGAGCCCATGTCAAAATCAAACACAATATTCACACCTTGACCGTATGGGATTGTGATAGTAGTGTCTGTTTCTCTGATCTAAACCCTGTTGTGATTTAAAGCTTTACAAAATCATTTGAATTAGACTTAATTTATTGACTGCCACGGACGTATTTGGCGGAGACTGGTGATTTCTGTCAAACTTCTCTCCATTTGACTGAAGATTACAGCAGAACAATACTAGCTAGACACCGACGTATTTTTGTAGATGAAAGGAGATGGTCCAATCTTTCAGAATCTGGTTTCATATTTTTCATTGTTACAGCACAAAATAATCTATGGGTCTTGAAAGTCAGTGAAATAATCAAAAACGGCTGGCAGTCAATGAGTTAATAGAGGGAAAAAATCAAAACAAAATGGATGAATGTGTTTGGTTGGTTTTATTTTCCATTGAGCTGATTGAGCGTTTCATATCCCTCTCAGAACACAGATGGAACCCTACAATTAAAAATAAAAACCTTTTAATCGTCCCTGTCAATAACCTTTTGTATCATTCGTACATGATCGCTCTAATTGCATAAACCCTTCAACATATAAAATCATGAACCACTAGAATCAGAGCTTATAGCAACTTACTTGTTTTTGTAAAGCTGCATTATATATTTGTTTTAAATGTTGTTTTGATGTTTTAAATATGAAGCACTTTGTGATCCTAGGCGCTATACAAATAAACTTTACTCACTCACTTCTATTTCCAAGTGACATTTTTTGTTTGATTTCGTAGGATCCAACTCTAGCGATACATGATCAGGGTCTCTAAGCATCAAGCTAACGATTTCAATGATCACACCATGGACCATAAATCTCCTTCACAACCGCACATTGTTCTCAGCAGAATCACCTTTTCTCGTCTGTCGCCAAATCAATCACAAAAGGTCAAAAGCAAAAGTGACTGTACGTATTCGTCAAGGTGAAGAGGGACGAGCTCAGTGTGACATGTTTTCCATACAAGCATAAGTCACGGTAATGCATGTGGGGATGTACCGAGGATCACAGGTGTCCACGGAGCCGCCGTCTCTTTCGTTTGAATTGTTTGAGTTCTGACCCGGAGTTGAACCTCTCCGTTGGGCTCGTCCCACAGCTGCGTTATGAGCGCAGAGATAATGGCTGCGACGAGAATGATGGCTCGAGCTGTAAGAATATTATCTTTACACAGAGATGGTAATGCGACTGAAGGACCAGGCCTCTCGTCAAACAGACACCGTGAAGGTTTATGGTCTGCTGGAGGATTGCATCAGTGTACCAGCAGGGTGCGCCGGTGTGAAGGGTCTGCGGTGATGATTGGATGCTTTTTCAAATAAATAATAAAAAATAAATAAATACTTTTCCGTAAATGAGAGACCAGTGCTCACCAACAAGCTCAATCACTCACAAAAGTTAAGAATATGGATACAATATATTTTATATATCTTGACAAATACATAGAGCAGCAGAGGCTACACCCCCTCTACCTATCCATCTACATATCTATCCATCCACCCATCCAACCTTCCAACCCTCCATCCAACCATCCATCCATCCATCCATCTAACCCTCCATCCATCCAACCATCCAACCATCCATCCATCCATCCAACCCTCCAACCATCCATCCATCCATCCAACCTTCCAACCCTCCATCCAACCATCCATCCATCCATCCATCTAACCCTCCATCCATCCAACCATCCAACCATCCATCCATCATCCAACCTTCCAACCCTCCATCCAACCATCCATCCATCCATCTAACCCTCCATCCATCCAACCATCCAACCATCCATCCATCCATCCAACCTTCCAACCCTCCATCCAACCATCCATCCATCCATCTAACCCTCCATCCATCCAACCATCCAACCATCCATCCATCCAACCATCCATCCATCCATCCAACCCTCCATCCATCCATCCAACCATCCAACCATCCATCCATCCATCCATCCATCTAACCCTCCATCCATCCAACCATCCAACCATCCATCCATCCATCCAACCCTCCATCCATCCATCCAACCATCCAACCATCCATCCATCCATCCAACCCTCCATCCATCCATCCAACCATCCAACCATCCATCCATCCATCCATCCATCCATCTAACCCTCCATCCATCCAACCATCCAACCATCCATCCATCCATCCAACCCTCCATCCATCCATCCAACCATCCAACCATCCATCCATCCATCCAACCCTCCAACCATCCATCCATCCATCTGACCATCCATCCATCCATCCATCTATCCATCCATTTATCCATCCGACCATCCATCCATCCATCCATCCATCCAAAGAATCTCTTTTGTCAAGATAAGAAAACTCTGTCTTCGTTCCTCAGTGGGTACATTTCAATCTCGTATAACAGATAATCAGCTAATTCTAAATAACAAAGAAAAATGTTTTGAGCGTATTTTCTAACATTTCTTGTTTTAGAGTGTTTTTATACACTCTAAAATGTATGTTTATTATCGGTATAAAAAACACTCTAAAACAAGAAATGTTAGAAAATATGCTCAAAACATTTTTCTTTGTTATATATAGAACGGTGGCAACGATGTAAAAGGTGTTAATTAGTTTGTATGCACTGCAGTCACTTTTTGTCTTTCTATCTAAAGTCTATTGACTAAAAATAGTGTTTCTATCTTTAGTCAATAATATAAAGAATATTTTACCAATTTAACATTTTCCTCTTCGATTCATGTCTGACAGGGAGTTCCGGCCGTTCATCGAGCCGCACCGGTCAGAGAGCGATGAGGCGACTCAGACAATAGCACAATAGTCCATAGAAAATCCCACGGCCATCGTTCTTATCGAAGGCTACACAAACTTGATTCCCAAAGTGATCAAAGTTACACTCAAGAAACTTCTTTATTCACCACTTTAGAATGCTGCTGATGGTGAGAATCACAGAAAAAGCACATTATTTGATGGTCCTTGCCAACAATGAATGAAAGAGAAGTATGTAAAAAATCTGGCCAAAAGTGGTACTGCAGCCTCTCCCACTCTCCCTGACTCAGGTTGCCAGATATGCAGACGAATCCAGCTGGGACCATAGTATCTGAAAAGACAAGAGTTCGTCAACAACAAATCTATAACCAACACCTTTTTCAAGACCTTTTTTAGTTCTGCGGCCACATGGTACTTTTCCAGTGACCCAGCAAACCAGATCACAGACTTTCTGATTAGTAAAACGGTGGAGGGCGGGACATCGAAATGAAAACAATAACAAGATTTAGGGGCTGGAAAAGTAGTTCTGAAAATCAAATATCTCTGAACTACTGTGATCAGTTAAAGAAGTATTTGAAAAGAACGTGTTTTATGAATGCCTTTTGACAGATTAGGACTCTTTAATGAGGACTTGACATGAAAATTGTACATATTGGTACTTTAAAACATCTAAAATAATTGTTAATCCAACAAATGTATTTTACAATGTGACCCCTGGTTATTCTGTTGTTATGGCACAACACAAGCCTGAACAGAAGCTATTAAAGCTGGGGTACACAACTTTTAAACCAAAAAATATGGAACAGGATTCTTTTGTGTCAGAGAAGACGAGAGAGACCCACGTGAACGACGAGATTTTCTTCATGAGGATACAAAAGATGCATGAAGGATTTCTGCAGCCGAAGGATCTGAAAATGAGACTTAAGCGGGGAAACTGCAAAATGAGGAGTTTTTTGAAAGTTGTTATACGCAAAAGTGAGATGAGATGAGTTTCAAGACATTTTGACATTAAAATGAAATCGCTATAAGCAATTCGCAAAGACTTTAGTTTAAGATCCTTGAGGATCTTAAACAATAAAGAATCTCTTGTTTGTGGGGCACATTTCAGTTTCTCTACATTGTTACTGTCATGGCTGAACCAGTGGGGGCGGGTCTTGGCTCCAAAAAGGTCCATGAGTACGTCCGCTGACATGCTGTGATCCCACTTCTACCCGGTGGGGGTGTTCCCGGAAAGAGAACTACCCAATGCTTTTGTACGGCGTCTTTTTTCCTCTCGAAAACGTCTTTACAGGATGGTCCAAAATTTGGCTCTTGGCCCAAAGCTACGTTCCACATGTGTGTCAATGCTGAGGGGATTGTTTGTTTTTTGGAGCAGTCTTGTTTAGCCCCTGTAGACTTCAGAATGCACTCATTAAATGATTGGGGCTAGTGCCGGCTAACACATTTTTTTTTTACATTTTCCTGCTCAGTGGCCATTTTAAAAAGCCCATAGAAGGCAAAAGTGGTGGCACATTAGTTTCAACGGCAAAGATAGACATGACTACTTCTGTTAATATTTACAGTCTACGGGTTGAACGCCGCAACGAGGCTCATCATAAACACATCCATAATAATTTCACAGGACCAATAAATGAATAATAGTAATAAAACTATTTGTCATCATTCTTGCCTTGATGAAAGTGAATTAGTCTCACTATATTATTATTTGTCTGTGGCACCTAAGCAACAATTACAAACATTTGGACAAACAAAAACCTCCACCTCTTAAGAGTACCCCAAGGCTCTGTACTTGGGCTGATTTTATTCTTATTATGAATACATTCTGTAAATACACTCTGATCTGAACAGATGAGTTTTAAAATGTGCTTGTGTTCATGTATGGATATTTTCTATCCCTCAATCTAAAAACCCAGCGTTTATAGATCAACGCAAAAACACTTTTTTAACATTTTTGCATGCCTCATTTAAAGCTGTATCGTCCAAAAAAGTTGTTTAAAATGTGTTTTTTTTTTCTTCTGTATGTTTTGCATAGTGAGTATTACATGACAAATATACCAATAAAAAGAAACATTTATAAAAACACTCAAAGCCCTGAACAAAAAGCCTTAAAAATACTTGACAGGGAAAGAGGTACAACATGGTGGAATGGAGTTCGGGGATATGAGATAATCCAAGGTACTTTGCTGTCACATAATTACAACATATTTGGACCTGAATCCATAAACAAAGGGTTCAGGTCCTACTATAGTTTGGCAAAATCAACCAACTCATTAGAACAAAACACAGGAGCAAAGCAGTGGGAGGTGCAGATGGATGGGTGCGAGCTCACACTCTGCCGACTTCCTGTCCCATATGGGAACGCCCACTTTGTTCTTTGTTCGTCATTAGCCATTCACGCGACGCACCGGCTCGGCATGAGGTCTAGCGCTTATGTCTCCGTCTCCAGCCGTGCGCCTCCCCGCTCGCAAACCCACGCCATGACACAGTCTGGCCGCATGACATGTCACACACCTCAGAGTCCCGTGATTACTGCGGATGACACCCATTGTGCGGCTGATTCACACGGGGCTCTGATCATTAGCTGCGCTCGCGACGCCACATGGGCTCTTCTGACGGAGCGACAGAGGAACCGGTGTCACCCGACGCTCCGATGTTTGCTCTACACGTCTCTGTCACCTACTCTGAGGCGGCAATGTAAGGAGGAAGTTTAGTTTAGTTTAGTTTATTGTTGTCACATACACATTACATGCAGTGAAATGATGGTGTGTCTCCAGCAGATGTTCAGTACAGTATTCTGAACACACAATAACAACACAACAATAATTAAACAGAGACAGAACAGAGACAGAGTTAGGCCCGGTTTAGCCTTATTACTTTGGTCTTATGGTAACAGGAAAGAAACTCCTCTCAGTGTTGGTTTCTCTCTCTCTCTGTCTCTTGTCTAAAACATACCGGAAAAGTCTATATACTGGATTCTTGAGGCTAATAGACTGTTTGACTGTGACATCTTGGTGACATATGACCATCTGACGAGCACAGGGACTGGCCTCCTGCTGGGACTCTGAGGAGCACAGGGACTGGCCTCCTGCTGGGACTCTGAGGAGCACAGGGACTGGCCTCTTGCTGGGACTCTGAGGAGCACAGGGACTGGCCTCTTGCTGGGACTCTGAGGAGCACAGGGACTGGCCTGCTGCTGGGACTCTGAGGAGCACAGGGACTGGCCTCCTGCTGGGACTCTAAGGAGCACAGGGACTCTCCTGCTGGGACTCTGAGGAGCACAGGGACTGGCCTCTTGCTCAGACTCTGAGAAGCACAGGTACTGGCCTCCTTCTGGGACTCTCAGGAACACAGGGACTGGCATTCCGCTGGGACTGGAGAGGAGCACAGGGACTATCCTGCTGGGACTCTGAGGAGCACAGGGACTAGCCTCCTGCTGGGACTCTAAGGAGCACAGGGACTCTCCTGCTGGGACTCTGAGGAGCACAGGGACTCTCATGCTGGGACTCTGAGGAGCACAGGGACTCTCCTCCTGCTGGGACTCTGAGGAGCACAGGGACTCTCCTCCTGCTGGGACTCTAAGGAGCACAGGGACTCTCCTGCTGGGACTCTGAGGAGCACGGGGACTGGCCTCTTGCTGGGACTCTGAGAAGCACAGGTACTGGCCTCCTTCTGGGACTCTCAGGAACACAGGGACTGGCCTTCAGCGGGGCCTGGAGAGGAGCACAGGGACTCTCCTCCTGTTGGGACTTTAAGGAGCACAGGGACTGGCCTCCTGCTGGGACTCTGAGGAGCACAGGGACTAGCCTCCTGCTGGGACTCTAAGGAGCACAGGGACTCTCCTGCTGGGACGCTGAGGAGCACAGGGACTCTCATGCTGGGACTCTAGAGCAGCACGATAATAAAACGCGTTGTTGTCATATAACATTTAACACAACATTCAGTTTTAACCTGATTGAACATATTTTGTATCTATTTATAACATCAATCCTCAATTAAAGGTACATAAGAGTATTTTCCACACCCGGGTGGATCATCAAGTAGAGTTTTTCAGAAAGAGGAGAGGGCTATTCTTTCCTAAAACTTGGGAAAATCCTCCTAAAAACCTTTAATTGGAGCAGATTCTGTTGTATTCGTGGCGTTCCTCGTCCACTTTCAGCTCCTTTTGCTCCGACATAAACGTGTTTGCGAACCGTGCTGTGAAATTGGGTTTGACAAATCACGCTCACAACCTGCTGCGGCCAAATGACTCCAGTCCAAGTGTGTTTTATGAGGCGGGTTGTGTTGTGACAGAGGCAAATTTCCCACCACTCTCTCGTGTTGAGGGTCAGTGAAATTAGTGCTGAAGTCGGGAAAGTGCTGTAGGCCCCGGGGATGTTTTACGGACCAGTGCACACCGGGCGCCGCCGCAGCAGTATCTGGGCCGGAGTTATATGTAGCCGTGTCTATTGTCACTTACAGATGGTGTGAGATTGTGCGCTTTTTATAAGGTTAGCGCCCGGGAGGTCCAGATTCTGTCCCAAAGATAGTTCCTGTGTGTCTGAAGTAATGAAGAAGTAAAAATGGGAAATATGGATTTGACTCTGGATATTGATGGCCTGGATGCAGCGGCGCGGTGAGCCTGGCAAAGATAACTGAATTTGACGTGTGTGTGTGTGTGTTTGTGTGTGTGTCTGTGTGTTTGTGTGAGTGTGTCTGTGAGTGTGTTTGAGTGTGTGCGTTTGTAAGGCAAGGCAAGGCAAGTTTATTAATATAGCACAATTCATACACAAGACAGTTCAAAGTGCTGAGAAGAGGGTAAGAGGGTATGTTTGTGTGTGTGTGTGTGGCTGTGTGTGTGTGTGTGTGTGTCTGTATGTGAGTTTGCGTGAGTGTTTACTCGTGTGTGTATGTGTGAGTGTGTGTGTGCGTGTATGTGTGAGTGTGTGTTTGTGTTAGTGTGTGTGAGTGTGTGCGTGTTTGTGTGTGAGTGTTTATATGTGTTTGTGTGAGTGTGTCTGTGTGTGCGTGGCTGTGTGTGTTTGTGTCTGTGTGTTTGTTGCTGTGTGCGTGTTTGTGTCAGTGTGTTTGTGTGGGTGTGTCCGTATGTGAGTGTGTGTTTGTGTGTGTGAGTATGTGCGTGTATGTGTGTCTGTTTGCGTGTGTATGTGTTTGTGTCTGTGTTTGTCTGTGTGTGTGTTTTGTCTGTGTGTGTGTTTTGTCTGTGTGTGTGTGTGTATGTTCAAACAGGGACCTCCAGCGCACACTCATCAGTTTGATCACAAAGTTTGAGGGTATTCTTTATAAACACAATTTGCACAACATCCAATATTTGTGTTGACAACAGTTACGTTTCCGTGATATTTCTTGGCAAGGCAAGGCAAGGCATGTTTATTTGTATAGCACAATTCATACACAAGGCAACTCAAAGTGCTGAACAAGATAGCATTAAAATCATAAATAATCACAGAACATTAAAAAGAAAGATAAAAATATAAAATCCCTCAGTTGTATGCACAGCTAAACAGCACAGTTTTTAACTTGGTTTTAAACATAGTCAGAGAGGAGGCCTGTCTCACATCTTCAGGAAGATTGTTCCAGATTTTAGCAGCATGAATCTGAAAAGCAGCCTCCCCATGTTTAGTTCTGACTCTGGGCACTAACAGGAGTCCAGTCCCAGTGCTCCTCAGAGTCCGGGCTGGTTCATATGGGACTAACATGTCACTAATATATTTTGGTGCGAGGCCATGGAGAGACTTGTACACAAGCAAAGCTGTTTTAAAGTCTATTCTCTGAGCCACAGGAAGCCAGTGCAGAGACCTGAGGACCGGACTAATATGGTCGTACTTCCTGGTTCTAGTCAGGACTCGAGCTGCTGCATTTTGAATGTACTGCAGCTGTTTTACAGCCTGTTTGGACAGACCTGTGAGCAGGCCATTGCAGTAGTCTAACCTACTGGAGACAAATGCATGGATAAGAATCTCCAGGTCTGCTTTAGACACTATGTTTTTGATCCTGGAAATGTTTTTTAGATGGTAAAAAGCTGCTGATGTTACTGATTTGATGTGGCTATTAAAATTTAAGTCTGAGTCCAGTATTACCCCTTGATTTCTGACCTTGTTTGAAGGTTTTAGGGAGAGAGACTGTAGATGACTGATGACGCTCTCTCTTTGTTTCTGGGGACCAAAGACAATCATTTCAGTTTTGTCTGCGTTTAGCTGAAGGAAGTTGTTTTGCATCCACTCACTGATCTGTTGGATACAGTGAAGGAGTGAGTCCACTGGTCCATGTTCTCCTGCAGTCAGTGAGACATAGATCTGAGTGTCGTCTGCATAGTTATGATAGGAAACTTCGTTTCTGCGTATTAACTGACCTAACGGCAGCATGTAGAGATTGAAAAGAAGAGGTCCCAGGATCGACCCCTGTGGTACTCCACAGGTCAGGGCCATATGATCTGAGACACAGTTTCCAATCTCCACAAAGTACTTCCTGTCCTCAAGGTAAGACCTAAACCAACTTAGGGCGGTGCCAGCGACGCCAACCCAGTCCTCTAGTCTCTGTAAGAGGATCTCATGGTCGACAGTGTCAAAGGCAGCACTCAGATCTAACAGGATTAGGATTGAGACTTTGCCTGCGTCAGTGTTTAGCCGGATATCGTTTGTAACCTTGACGAGAGCAGTCTCAGTGCTGTGGTGGGGTCTAAAGCCGGACTGAAACATATCAAATGAGTTGTTGATTATAAGAAATCTATTTAGCTGTTGGTAGACAACTTTTTCAAGGACTTTCCCCATAAATGGCAGATTTGAGATGGGACGGTAGTTGTTAAGTACCGTAGCATCCAGACTGCTCTTTTTAAGCAGGGGCCTGATGACTGCAGTTTTCAGGGCCTTTGGGAATATTCCAGAATGAAGGGACATGTTTACTATCTGTGTGAGTGAAGGTAACAGACTGCTCAGAACAGGCTTTAGAAATCTAGTGGGTAGTACATCCAGGCTGCATGTGGAGGCGCTCAAACTGGAGATTATCTCTTGGACAGTTTGATCATTTACAGGTGCAAAGTAAGTTAGCTCAAAGAGCCTTTTAGGCTGTTGGATGGTTATCTGTGGATTGGAGACAATGGCGTTTTTGATGCCTTGAACCTTGTCATTGAAAAAATGTGCAAACTCATTACATTTACGTTTGGAATTTAGCTCTAATGGCATCTGAACAGGGGGGTTTGTTAATCTATTAACTGTTGAAAACAGAACACCCAGATTGTTGCTGCAGCCTTCAATCATTTCAGAAAAATACCTTTCTCTCGTACTACGTAGCACCTGGTTAAACTCGCACAACTTTATCTTTGAAGATCTCGTAATCAACCTGGAGGTTGGACTTGCGCCACTTCCGCTCGGCCCTCCGGCACTCTCTCTTTTGTGCCCTGACCGAGTCTGCTTTAGCCCACGGCGCCTTCTGCTTATTTTTCACTGTTTTAACCTTCACAGGAGCGATGGTGTCCAGAACATTCAAAACACTAGAGGTGACAGAGTTAAACAGTTCATCTACAGTAGAATACGATGCATTCTCAAAGTTTATCATTCCCATAAATAGTTCACCCGTATTTTCAATTTATGTGTCTTCTTCGTACAGTTGCAGAGTCCACTGGTGGTTTGTTAGTGAAACACATGTCAAAAAATACACAAAAATGATCCGAAAGCGCAACATCGACCACGTTTACATTTGAAATATTCACCCCCTTAGTAACTAACAGGTCTAGAGTGTGCCCTCTGCTGTGGGTGGGGCCACTCACATGCTGAGTGAGACCAAAAGATTCAAGAACAGAACTCAGCTCTTTTGCCTTTCTGTCAATAACATTATCCACATGAATATTAAAATCCCCTGTAATAACTAAGCTATCAAAATCTGTGCATAAAACTGAAAGAAACTCCGTAAAATTATCAATAAATCTGTGACATGACTGCGGTGGCTTGTATAGGACAATGAAGAGTATTGGACTAGATTGTTTTTGTTGTATTTTAAAAGACACATATTCAAAAGACGGAAACTTCCCAAGAGACATTCTATGGGAGACAAAGTGGTCTCTGAAAATGGCAGCTAAGCCTCCTCCTTTTTTGTTTTCCCGTATTTCAGATTCAAATTTGAAATTTGGTGGTGATGCTTCTATTAAAACTGCATTTTCTGTATTTTGGTCAAGCCATGTTTCAGCCATGAACATAAGATGTTTGTTTGTTTGTTTGTTTATTTATTTCAAGTAAAGAAAGAAAAATAACATACACAGTCAATTACACTTCACAGTCATATGACTTGAAAAGGGTATGGAGGAAGCTTACGCTTATTCGATTCCAACCCCCCACTCACACCACATTACACCAAATACACACACTACACAATAAACAGAAACACGACACAGGCCCCAAACACTCCGACCATACACCCCTTTGCCCCATACAATACATGACAGACACAATGATAGTACTCAAAAAACAGTACTCAAAAGGAGTAGCTCCATCACAATTGCACATATTTACAATAAAGTCATTTACAGTCTTGACATTTGAAATGTATAAAGTGTAACTCATCTTAAACATTGACCCATACCCAGGCCATACACACACATGTGCATGTGCCTGTCTATGAGAGCATCAATCTCCCATCTCTTCCTGGTACTTCATTCATTTATTCATTATATATCTTTTAAACATTTTTTTAAATTGCACAAGTTTTTTACATATTTTCAATTCCTCTGGAAGACTGTTCCACAATGTCACCCCCCTCACTGAAATGCAGTTAGATTTAAGGGTTGTCCTAACTTTTGGCTTATATAGTTTATTGATCCCTCTCAGATTATAAGAGTGATGAGCATCCCGATCTTGGAAAAGACTCTGGATGTGATCAGGAAGAGAATCTGTAGATGCTTTGTACATAATAAGAGCTGTTCTATAATTTACCACATCATACAATTTTAAATTAAATGAGTGAAAAAACAGTGGGTTGGTGTGATCATTATATTTTACTTTATGAACAATTCTAATTGCTCTTTTCTGTAGCGTAACTAAAGGTAATAGATTTGTTTTGTAAGAATTTCCCCAAATTTCTATACTATAATTTAAGTATGACATTGTGAATGAGTGATACAAAATAAATAAGGCATTTTGATTGAGCATGGGACTACATCTCTTCATCACACCAACACACTTTGCTACTTTTGATCTCAGATAATTTATATGAGGTTTCCAAGAGAGTTTTTGATCAATGATTACTCCTAAAAACTCATTTTGCGGTACCCTTTCAATGACTGTATCTTTAATGATTATTTGTACCGTCGTGTCTGTGGTCCTGTTTCCAAATAGCATTAGTTTTGTCTTTTTTAAGTTAAGTGATAATTTATTTACATCAAACCATGTTTTTAATGTATACATTTCTTGAGTTATTTGATTGAGGAGCTTCTCCAAATCCGCTCCAGAACATAAGATTGTAGTGTCATCCGCAAACAATATAAATTTCATGACTTTGGATACATTACAAATGTCGTTGATATACAGTAAAAACAGTGTTGGCCCAAGGATAGAACCTTGAGGGACCCCACACATGATGTTACAAAGAGAAGATTTGTGCTGTTCCATCTGCACAAACTGCTGCCTGTCTCCCAGATAACTCTCCAACCACCTCTGTGGCGTTCCTCTGATGCCATAGTGGCCCAATTTGTCTAAAAGAATATGGTGATCAATTGTATCAAATGCCTTTTTTAAATCAATAAAAATTCCAATAATAAAGTTGTTTTTTTCTATACAATTGGTAGTCTCTTCCACCATTTCTATTAGAGCTTGTGTTGTTGATCTACCTTGTCTAAAACCATATTGACTGTTTGATAATAAATTATTTTTTTCCATAAAATGTAGTAGTCTTGAATTAAATATTTTTTCTAGAATTTTTGAAAGCTGGGGTAGAAGGGAGACTGGGCGGTAGTTTGTGAAGCAGTGTTTATTGCCTGACTTGAATAGAGGAATTACCTTGGCTATTTTCATTTGGGTGGGAAATTGTCCGTATTGAAAGGACAGGTTGCAGATATGTGTTAGTGGTTTGACAATTGCTTCCGCAACAGCTCTTATTGTTTTCATGTCTATATCATTGAAATCCTTAGAAGTTTTGTTGCTACATTGTTTTATGGTCAACAAGACCATTCTCATCAGTGGGAGTCAGAAACATAGAATTTAGGTTCCTCTCAAGCGAAGTATGAACAGTATCACTGACCGTTGGAATGTTCGCTGCTAGCTCGGGTCCAATATTCACAAAAAACCTATTAAATGTTTCTACAATGTCTTTTCCAACATTAATTACCTTGTCATTTTCAACAAAATACTCTGGATAACAAGGGCCACTCGCATTGCTCCCCATTATAGAATTCAATACCTTCCAGATACCCTGAATATTATTCTTCGTACTTTGAAGTAACTTTGCATAATATTCTTTTTTGCATTCTCTCAGGATACTTGTTAGTTTATTTTTATATTTTTTGTACTTAAGTTCTGCCTCAGTATTCTTAATTTAAGGAAATGTTTATGTAAATTGTTTTTCTTTTTGCAAGCATTTGATAGTCCTTTTGTTATCCAAGGAGTATTTGATTCATTTTTTTTCCGGCATTTCCTAACTGGACAATTTTTGTCATAAAGTGCAATAAATATATCCATAAAAGAGTTATATGCTGTGTTTACATCAGACTCTGCATATATAAATGACCAGTTGTGAGACGCTAAGTCTGTTTTTAGAGCTTCCAGTGCTTGATCTGTTTTAACCCTTCTGTAACAGTTATTTTCTTGAATAATTTTGTAGTTCACATCATAGACCATAAAGACAGGGAAATGATCACTGATGTCATTTAGGAGTATCCCACTAATTATTTTATTATCTATAATATTAGAAAAAATATTATCAATTAAAGTTGCACTGTGTGCTGTTACTCTTGTAGGTGATGTGATTAGTGGATACAGATTATTACTGAACATTGTTTCAATAAAATCTTCTGTAATTCTGTGTTTATTTCCATTCAGTAAATCTATATTAAAGTCGCCGCACACAATTACATCTTTTTTTGTTATACTAGCAAATAGCCTTTCCATCCAGTCATTAAATAAATGGATATCAGATCCAGGGGCTCTGTAAACACAGCTTACAAGAATGTTTCTCCTTTTTTGCAACACTAGCTCCACAGTAACACATTCAAATTGTTCTTCCACTGTTAATGACATATTTTCAATAAGTTTACAATCAATGGTTTTATCGACATATAAAGCCACCCCCCCTCCTTTCTTATGCTCTCTATTCGTACTAAACATTTCATATCCACTCATTATAAAGTCAGTACCTTTATCCTCATTTAACCATGTCTCTGAGACTGCAATGATATTAAAGGGTGATTTTAACTGAGACAAGTAGTCTTTAATATTTTCAAAATTACAATAGAGACTACGACTGTTGAAGTGAACAAGTGATGACTTGTTATCCATTGTAATTGTGTCTCTAAATGTTTTGTCTGAATAATATGCACAATTATTACCAATATCTTTGAGAATATTATTGTCCGGATCTATATCGTTCATCCACTCATATGCTTCCTGAACAGAAAATTGAGGAAAACCTAGATCTAAATCCAGCATATCTTCTGAGGTGGATGAAGTATCACTATCTGAATTGTGCATAATACTCTATCTCAGAAACATGGAACAGGGGTGAGCAGGCACATGGTTGAAGATTAGGGGCCACAGACAGACATACATACAGACAATACACTCATACCCCCCAAACACACACACATACACACCCATCCACACACGAACACACAAACAATATAATAACATAATAATCACGATAAATGAAAGAGGATGCCAGCAGGCATTGACTACTATGCTGTAATTATTTATTATAAATTAATATCACTGTTCTCTTTTTTTTTCTTTTTTATATATATATACACAAATATATACACAGATACATACATACATATGTGCGTATACATACACACATATTACATACATAAATGTACATATATATTGTTTTTAGCCATTCCCTTTAATGGACACGCCCTCAAATCAAAATTATAAATACTTGTATCGACAGCATCGGTCAAACTCATTATTATAGATTCATTGACGAACTCAAAATATGTTGCATTTTACGACCCTTTTGTCACATTACGGAAGACGCTTTACGGCAAATACAGAGATCCTTCACTGCCTGTCCATTGTAAAAGTTCGCATCAGAAATGAAATAGCAACCAATATGATCTCGACATCCTGTCGAACATAGACACAGTCCAGGCACCGACAAGGCATATCCAACACGGTCTGAAAGAGAGTCTTACTTACTTCGCCGTTTCGGGAAGGTGTTTGAAGAACGCTTCTGCATCCTTGGGGCAGCGGAAAAGTTTGGGCTTCCCCTCCACAGTCACCCTCAGCGTGCTGGGATAAACCAGGAAATAGTTAATTTCAGCGGCACGGAGCTTTTTTTTAACTTCATCAAATCCTCTGCGTTTCTTGACGGTCTGTGGACTGAAGTCGGGATAAATGAAAACTTCTACTCCTCCGAACGAGAGGCGCCCCTTGTCCCTGGCCAAGCGCATAATCTTCACCTTGTCTTGGAAATTTGCAAACTTCGCAAGAATAGGTCTTGGACGGCCAGGGTTGCTGGAGAATGTTGGAGAACGATGCGCCCTTTCCACAACAGGCTTCTTGGGGAAGTTCTCCCCGCCGAGGAGGGTGGGGATCAGCTGATTACTCACGAAGGCCATCATGTCGTTCATTTCACTCCTTTCTGGAATATTAAGAAAACGAAGATTGAATCTTCTGCTTCTGTTTTCGAGATCCTCCACTTTCTCCTTCAGGTAAGCATTATCTTTTTCAATTGCGTTCGTCCTCTCCAAAAGTTGGGCAACGTCATCCTCATTGGTGCTTACTCGCTGTTGTAATTCCGCGACCTGGCCCGTAACAGAACTGAGTGTTTGCTGAATATCCATTAGTCCTGCCTGAACAGATCTAGATTATAAGAACAAATAAAATTATTGATTAAAAAAGACTTGTTACAAAGAGATCTGACATTTAGCATAGCAAGTTTCAAAGTTTCAGTATCAGCGGTTGTGGTCGGCTGATTCTTACACGGAACAAGAATTAGATTTTCCTGATTAGACTGATTAACTTCAGATGTTTTTCTGTAATGTATTCTTTGTGTTATCACTAAAGGAATGGCACAGGTGGCTTCATGACAGGGCCCCAGCCGGGTCTCTCCTCTAACTAGACTGCCAGTGGCTGCGAAGCAGAGACCCTGTGCATCCTAGTGTTTAGATAAAGGAGGGGAAGGGGAAGGTGGGGGAAGAGGATGGAGAGGCAGGTGGTTCTTGGGAGTTGGACGGGGGGGTTTGAAGGTGGATGGGTTTTTGGTGATGGGTTAGGGGAGGGGCAGGCTGAGTTGGGTGGTGGACGAGGGGGGAGTGGAGGTGGAGGGTTTCTTGGTGCTGGGTTAGGGGGGAGGTGGGCTAAATGAGCAGGAGGGGGGGGGGGGTGGAATATTATGGGGTTAGAGGAGGGACGGGTGGATTTTGTGGGAGAATTTGAGTTGGACGCCCTAGGTAGCTTTGGAGGTACGTATGGGGAGTGGTTTTGAATGTTAGATAGGACTCTTGATCTGGCTACAGTGGGTGTGAGAGGAATAGTCTTCATCGCCGATCTTATCATGCCTGCCGAGTGTTCCGGTAATTCCAGTAGTGAAGGCGGGGATAGAAAACAAAGGGAAAGGTCGTCCTCATTTTCCCTAGATGGAGTGGATGTAGCGGGGGGGACCCAAGCCGGGTCCATGGAAGGTGATGAGGGAGTCTTTGGTGGAGACAGAGGTGGTTGAGGAACCCCCAGTACAGGCCTGACTGTAGCCTGGAGCAGTGGGGGAAGCTTCACGGGAGCTGTAGGTGGGGAAGGTGCTGCTGAAGATGATGGAGCAGCCACTGCTGCTGCTGTATCCACTGCTGCTGCTGAAGATGATGGAGCAGCCACTGCTGCTGCTGAAGATGATGGAGCAGCCACTGCTGCTGCTGTATCCACTGCTGCTGCTGAAGATGATGGAGCAGCCACTGCTGCTGCTGTATCCACTGCTGCTGCTGAAGATGATGGAGCAGCCACTGCTGCTGCTGTATCCACTGCTGCTGCTAAAGATGATGGAGCAGCCACTGCTGCTGCTGAAGATGATGGAGCAGCCACTGCTGCGGCTGTATCCACTGCTGCTGGTGGTGCTGTATATGCTGATGGCGCTGATGAAGATATGGCAGCTGCTGATGATGCTGGTGGTGGAGGCGTTGAGCTCTTTCGGAGCCGTGGAGGTGTTGAGTTCTTTTGGAACCTTGTAGGTGTTGAGTTCTTCTTGAATCGTGGAGGTGTGGAGTTCTTTTGAGGCGGTGGGGGTGCAGAGACCTCGGGAGTCGGTGGAGATGGTCGTGATGTCTGTGCCCTTTGCTTCTTCTTTCTCCCTTTCGACGGCTGCACGCGCTGCGCAGGCTGAGGTCTTAGGGCAGATGCAAAGTTATCCATCAACACTTTTACTCCGTAGTTGTTCAGATGTGGGCCTTTTTCTTCAAAAAGCTCGTGCCTATTCCAGAACAGGTTAAAGTTTTCAATGAAGCCAAGTCCTCTGCGTGAACACTCATTGAGTAGGAATGTATTTAGCTGATACAGACGGCTAAACTTCTCAATTTTTCCATCTATATTTGGAAGTGGGCCACTAAGGAAAATTGTTATGTCCATTTTCTTGAGGTCATCCAGTAACAGCGTTAAATCCATTCGTAACTTCTCGCTTGCCTTCTCATAGATATCTACCGCCCCCGTGTGGATCAATAATGTACGCACACCACTGTTCTCAGATAACACTTTAGGCAGAAGAGACCTTATCTCAGCAACTTTTGCAGAGTGAACTGAGATAGTGAGCATGGACTCCATGTTTACATTTTTCACCGAACCATCTCCGATAAGGACACAGTTTGTCCTTGGTGGAGGCGCTGCAGTTGTTAGCGGCTTTGTTGTTTCAGAAAGCGGTTTGAAGTCTTCAGAACATTTAGTTGTGGCCTTATTTCACTCCTATTGTCATTCTTAGCTTTGTCCACTTTGGGTTTAGCTCCACAATAGTTCCAATAATTCTCATTGTTGATTTTGGGAAAAGAAATGACGTCATAACTTACATTTCCAGTCTGTCCATTCATCCCATTTTCACTCATTGGAAGAGTCGGGTAAAGTCCCATTTCTGTTTCCACAATAGATATCCGTGTTTGAAGAGATTTGAGCTGATTTTCCAAAGCACAACAGCCGTCGCAGACGTTTCTCCGTCTCTTTCGTCCCGACATGACTAAAGTTGATAAATTCCACATAGCTGAAGTGTGTAGAAGGAGTAATCCTCGTTTTGTAAATAAAATGATTAAGAGAGAAACAAAAAAATGTAAATAAAATGATTCAAGGAGATTAAAAGGCGAAGCAAAAGCAGAGCCGAGAGACACACGACTGCTCTCTTCAAAAGCAGGAAGTACTGTTCTTATTGCGTGAGAGGCTTCCACATGACGTCAGCAGAGCCCAGGCATGTTCTTTCACATGACGTCAGCAGAGCCCAGGCATGTTCTTTCACATGACGTCAGCGTAGCCCAGGCATGTTCTTCCACATGACGTCAGCGTAGCCCAGGCATGTTCTTCCACATGACGTCAGCGTAGTCCAAGCATGTTCTTTCACATGACGTCAGCAGAGCCCAGGCATGTTCTTCCACATGACGTCAGCGTAGTCCAAGCATGTTCTTCCTCATGACGTCAGCGTAGCCCAGGCATGTTCTTCCACATGACGTCAGCAGAGCCCAGGCATGTTCTTTCACATGACGTCAGCAGAGCCCAGGCATGTTCTTCCACATGACGTCAGCGTAGCCCAGGCATGTTCTTCCACATGACGTCAGCGCAGCCCAGGCATGTTCTTCCACATGACGTCAGCGTAGTCCAAGCATGTTCTTCCTCATGACGTCAGCGTAGCCCAGGCATGTTCTTCCACATGACGTCAGCAGAGCCCAGGCATGTTCTTCCACATGACGTCAGCAGAGCCCAGGCATGTTCTTCCACATGACGTCAGCAGAGCCCAGGCATGTTCTTTCACATGACGTCAGCAGAGCCCAGGCATGTTCTTCCACATGACGTCAGCGTAGTCCAAGCATGTTCTTCCTCATGACGTCAGCGTAGCCCAGGCATGTTCTTCCACATGACGTCAGCAGAGCCCAGGCATGTTCTTCCACATGACGTCAGCAGAGCCCAGGCATGTTCTTTCACATGACGTCAGCGTAGCCCAGGCATGTTCGTCCACATGACGTCAGCAGAGCCCAGGCATGTTCTTTCACATGACGTCAGCAGAGCCCAGGCATGTTCTTCCTCATGACGTCAGCAGAGCCCAGGCATGTTCTTCCACATGACGTCAGCAGAGCCCAGGCATGTTCTTCCTCATGACGTCAGCAGAACCCAGGCATGTTCTTCCACATGACGTCAGCGTAGTCCAAGCATGTTCTTTCACATGACGTCAGCAGAGCCCAGGCATGTTCTTCCACATGACATCAGCAGAGCACAGGCATGTTCTTCCACATGACGTCAGCAGAGCCCAGGCATGTTCTTCCACATGACGTTAGCAGAGCCCAGGCATGTTCTTTGACATGACGTCAGCGTAGCCCAGGCATGTTCTTCCACATGACGTCAGCGCAGCCCAGGCATGTTCTTCCACATGACGTCAGCAGAGCCCAGGCATGTTCTTCCACATGACGTCAGCGTAGCCCAGGCATGTTCGTTCTCATGACGTCAGCGCAGCCCAGGCATGTTCTTCCACATGACGTCAGCAGAGCCCAGGCATGTTCTTCCACATGACGTCAGCAGAGCCCCAGGCATGTTCTTCCACATGACGTCAGCAGAGCCCAGGCATGTTCTTCCACATGACGTCAGCAGAGCCCAGGCATGTTCTTCCACATGACGTCAGCAGAGCCCAGGCATGTTCTTCCACATGACGTCAGCATAGCCCAGGCATGTTCTTCCAGATGACGTCAGCAGAGCCCAGGCATGTTCTTCCACATGACGTCAGCGTAGCCCAGGCATGTTCTTTCACATGACGTCAGCAGAGCCCAGGCATGTTCTTCCACATGACGTCAGCATAGCCCAGGCATGTTCTTCCAGATGACGTCAGCAGAGCCCAGGCATGTTCTTCCACATGACGTCAGCGTAGCCCAGGCATGTTCTTTCACATGACGTCAGCAAAGCCCAGGCATGTTCTTTCACATGACGTCAGCGTAGCCCAGGCATGTTCTTTCACATGACGTCAGCGCAGCCCAGGCATGTTCTTCCACATGACGTCAGCGTAGCCCAGGCATGTTCTTTCACATGACGTCAGCGTAGCCCAAGCATGTTCTTTCACATGACGACAGCGTAGCCCAGGCATGTTCTTTCACATGACGTCAGCAGAGCCCAGGCATGTTCTTTCACATGACGTGGGCGTAGCCCAGGCATGTTCTTCCACATGACGTCAGCAGAGCCCAGGCATGTTCTTTCACATGACGTCAGCGTAGCCCAGGCATGTTCTTTCACATGACGTCAGCAGAGCCCAGGCATGTTCTTCTACATGACGTCAGCAGAGCCCAGGCATGTTCTTCCACATGACGTCAGCAGAGCCCAGGCATGTTCTTTCACATGACGTCAGCAGAGCCCAGGCATGTTCTTTCACATGACGTCAGCAGAGCCCAGGCATGTCCACTCAGATATTCCCTCTGTGACATGTGGCCCTCTGCTGCTGGCATTTTGACAGTGTCATCCAACCAACTTCAGCTCCACCAATACAGTCATGTTGTACCTGATTGTAAATCAGACCCTCTGGAATCCACTCGTTTTACCGTCTTTTGTTTTATGATTGTGTCACATTCCAAATAAATGCAGGTCTGTGGTGTGAATCAATAAGGACATATCATAACATATTTTAAATTCCAGAATCCAGTCAATCCAGCTCCAATCCAGTTTCTTAAATCCAGGTTGTCGGCCCCAGGTCAAGTCTGATGAACAAAAGTGGCCCTTTTACTAAAATGTTTGGACACCCCTGCTTTAAAAGTCATCTCCCACTTGTGTCGTTTACGTCCCGAGGCTGAGTCACCCCTGAACACCTCCACTTTCCCTGTTTTCACCTGTTTGTTTTGAATCTATTTTACATGGATGATTCAGCAATGTTGTGCCGTCATTTTAGTTTGAAGCAGAAATAACTGGTGTTTGCTAACTTCATCTAAATATGGCCCTCTAACATTATGTTAATGGGCAGAGAGCAGATCCATCTGGAGGGACTGAATACCAAAGTGTATGGACTCAGTTTTATTGTTTTACATTTAATAAATTTATAAGAATTAAAATTTTAGATTGTTCCAGTGTTTTCCCTTTGGCTTGTTTCATTTAGGAACATGTATTTAAAGTAGCCTCATGTAAGATTTTCATAACAAGTCATCATTAAAGGGCCCTAATCTGTCAAAAGGCATTAACAAAACATGCTCTTTTCAAATACTTTTTCAACTCAAAACAGTAGTTCAGAGATATTTGGATTTCAAAATAAGTTTTACAGCCCCTAAATCTTGTTTTCTTTTCAATGTCCTGCCCTCCATCGTTTTACCAATCAGAAAGTCTGTGACCCGGGTTGCCAGAACTCACCGCGTTAAGCTAATCTCACTGGTAAAGTACCGTGTGGCGCAGAACTAAAAAAGGTCCCAGCTGGATTCGTCTGCATATCTGGCAACCTGAGTGGCAGACCTTGCAGAACCACTTTTTACATACTGCTCCTATAGTTGATCACAAGTTAAACACAACAACATTATGATTGAAGTAAAACGAGTTGTTTGACAATTATCTCAGGGTGAACTAAGTTGTGGAAAACTTCATGGTTTGAGCATGTGTTTCCATGGAGACACTGAAATGATTAAAAACGTTTCTTTCCAACACAAACAGGAAAAGTAAAGTGCACTATTTCCATTTTGAATGTGACCTTTGGCTGGTACTGACTTAGTATTGTGATGTTAAAATATCCCAGTTATTAGAGAAGGGAAGTCAGAAAATGTATCATCATTCTGGGTTAATAAATGGTTTTCTAACTAAAAAATAATAACAATAAATTAAAGAGGAGGAGATGCGTCGTAAGGTTAATTATGGCCGTTTGTTGAGCACATACAGTGAAAAACATGACTGATTTAAGAATAGAAGCAATATAACATTACAGTACGGCTTATTTCATACGCAGCTAACTTTCAATTAGCAATAAAAATATATATAAAAAGCTCCTTCCAAAAAAATAAAAATAATCCCAAAGTAAAGTTTAGGTAAAGTGGGTTTTAAATAGACGTGATTCACTCCATTCACAGACTTCTGCTTGTTGTGAGTCACTCATGAGTCGAGCTCTGTTCACACTTTTAACACGGCCGTTGCCAGATTCCAACCTCCACTTTGGGTCCGGTGCCATACGGAAGTCTAATTATGCCATGCTAACAATGCTATGCTAACGTCTTTGTGTGACTCTGCTGACTGCACAGATGGACATTTGTAACGGATATACACTGTAGAAATGTATTTTGTTTTTTGTTTTTTTACAATTCCTGGATGTATTTTATTTTAAAAAGTAATTTTGTGTGAATTTTATTGTTTTGACGTTTTATTTTGAAATTCCCAGAGATGCGTGCTGCTTCCCTGTGTTTTATTCCCTGAAGCCCCTTTGTATGCTTCAGAGGATGAGTTCTGTCTCTGTGAAAAAGACATATTTTCAATCATTTAGCGTTATTTTCCGCAATATTCACCTAAATATGTTTAGTGGAAATGTATTGGGATGCAATGAACGTACTTTTGCACATTTTTAGTTTTCTGTACTTTTTACTTAGCTAGCTTACCATGTGCTCAAGTGTATTGCCATGCTCACGTGCCGTTTTCATCCCGTAGGGGGAGCCAGTGTGTCCGCTGTGACTAAAAGTGTATATTTTTGGTCTGTCACGGGTCTGAGTAAAGTAGTTGACTCCACACTGTCCTGAGTTTGCAGCCGTTACACATAAGATTGTCACATGTGAAGGTCCCACCACGAGACCTTCTCCACCGACTCCCACTGAAGTCTGCTGCCGTTGTGTCCTTGGGCAAGACACTTAACCCACTGTGCCTATAAGGAGCGCGGAAGTGATGTTTGCTGCTTGCCTTGATGTGTGTATGTACAGTATATGAGAATTGTTTGTTTTTTTTATTGCTTTTTATTTTATACATACTTTGTTTGCATGTGTTTTTTATTTACAAAAAGCTGCAGGTTTGTGGATCTGAATGTGTCACTACAGACAAAGAAGAGGCTGTGTGTTCAAAATGATCTGTCCAATGGAATGTATATGAAAACGTAAATATAATAATGTTACTTCAATGTTAAACGTATCTGATAATCGACTCATTTTGCATCACGAAAGGAAGTGGAAGTAAATAAAACAGGTTTTTTTATTCTGAATCCTTAGAGTTGTGTTTTATTGTCAATGTAAAGCAATTTGACCAAGATTTAAAACCTCATATCTCATTTTTTGTTTGCCGTGTGTTGTACATAAAATGTCACCACTGTGGGACGAATAAAAGATCTCTTAATCTTTAAGGAGCGATATGTAAAAATCCGGTCAAGAGACTGCACTCTCCCTGACTCAGGTTGCCAGATATGCAGACGAATCCAGCCGGGACCATAAGAACTGAATAGACAAGAGTTTTGACAAATCTATAACCAACATCTTTCTCTTGTTTTGTCGTTAACGATTTGAGAATCATAACAAGACCTTTTTTAGTTCTGCGCCACATGGTACTTTACCAGTGACATTGGTTCGACACGGTGAGATCTGGCAACCCGGATCAAGGATTTTCTGATTGGTGAAACGGTGGAGGGCGGGACATCGAAATTAAAAGAAAAAACTGGGATTTGAAAGCTATAGCACCTTCATGACGAGATGCAAGAGTCCTGCCCCAAACTAAACAAATCAATCATTGGACACGAACAAAAGAAAAGCCTCCAAGAAGTGAGTTTTTTCTCTTTAATCAGTGGCTTGTTGGTTCAGTTGGCTTTCCGCGCTCAACAAACACAACCAAATGGCACCTTCTGGCCAAGAAACAGGCAAACGCACACATTTCAGGGTAGAGCAAAGGAGACTGGGAAATCAAGGTTTCATTAAGCTGAGCAAACAGAACGAAAGCAGCGGCGGTGAGAGAAGCCAAATATAACCGTGATACATCTCCACAACTGACTATCACTTTCATACAAGTTTTTTCAAGTTTATATGTGACTGCAGGCAAAATCACAACATATGATTACAATACACAATTATGAGCATTCTTTAATGATGGTGGGATGCAACAAGTAGATACAACTCGCACACAGGCCTCTCCCCTACACTCTCCTCCCTCGGAGCAATCTAGTGTTTGGTAGTTCTCTGATTGGCAGTAGTTAGCATTGGCATTAGCACTACTGAATTAGCATTAGCACTACCGCAAAACAATCACTGATGAAATGGTACAAAAGCAACGCACTGCTAAAAAAATATGCAGTACAATAACTTAAAGATTACTGCTAGTTTTGCGTCCAAATGTAGTCCGAGCCCGTCCCGCTCCCGCAGGTCTCACCGAAGGATACGATGTGAGCTAACGTTACGTATATTCACCCGGGCTTGATTTCTTCTTTTATCATTTTTTCTCTTTAGTTCCCTCTTCTCTTCCTCACTGTTGCGTTGTTTAGGCTGTGTTGCTGTGTCTGCATTTACAGCCAGAGGAGTTCTACGGTGTTTACCTGCACTGTAAACGCTAGAGGAGGCGTGGCCTGGAGGGGGCGTGGCCTAGAGGAGGAGGGGCCGGGATGGGGCGTGGCCTAGAGGAGGCGTGGCCTTTTGGTTACAGCGCTGCCCCTCGTTCTGTGATTTTTACGGCCTGAATTTACACACAGCTGAATCAATGAGTTTTCAATTAAACTACGCATTTTAATACAACTTGTGTTTAGTAATCAGCATTTTTATGAACTCATTAGAAAATAAATCAGGTACAGTTCCTTTAATAGGCAATTGGGAAGTTTGCCTTTAAGTGGGAAAACGTGTTTTATTTCAAATATCAAATATACGTAAAAACGCAGGCCTAGGATAATAAAATTGCTCATAACGCACAAAACGCCCAGTTATATAAACATAATCTGTTTGTAGCCTTTATTAAAGTTAGAATGAAAGTTTTGATTTTCCACTACGCCACTATTTTGGTTCTGATTAGATTGAAATCGTTTCCACATTCCATGATTATGACTCACAATCATATGAATTAATCACGGAAGAAAGTGTAAGAATTCAGCATAACTCAAGTGTTCATCATTTGGATACAGTTTTAATACTCGGGTCATTCTTTAAGGTCAGCTTGGTGTTGTTGAGGAAGAAGTGAAAAGACTGAATAACTTTCACTGATGCATTTAGATTTACAAATTATTTTACTGCTGGAAATAGTAAGATCCAAACCTGACATTTCTAATAAAATACCTCAGTGTCTCAATCACGCAGCGATGCAGTCGAGAATGTACTGTGTCATTTGCAACAACATACTCCAATAAGGGGTTTTTGTTTGGACCAGTCTAGTTTAGCCGCTGTGGACTTCAGAATGCACTTGTTTAATGAATGGGGCTCGTGCGCAAATGTGTTTTGGTGTGGGTCGGATTGTTTGATTCTCTGATCTGTGTTGGCAAATTGACAACTTTGTAAAGTCCTCAGAGATTTCTGCTGTTGCAATTTAGGGCTATACAGATTTTTTTTATAACAAGTATGTAATGTTTATTTATTTAGCGCCTTTCACCATTGTGTCTCTCACTCCGGGACGGGACAGAGGTCGTCATAAAGGAGGCGCAGGCCAGACCTTAACACATGTTTTTTATGGTAGTGGAAACCGGAGCACCTGGAGGAAACGGCAGCAGCTAGAGAAAACCGGAGCACCTGGAGGAAACGGCAGCAGCTAGAGAAAACCGGAGCACCTGGAGGAAACGGCAGCAGCTAGAGAAAACCGGAGCACCTGGAGGAAACGGCAGCAGCTAGAGAAAACCGGAGCACCTGGAGGAAACGGGAGCAGCTAGAGAAAACCGGGGCACCTGGAGGAAACGGGAGCACCTACAGAAAACCGGAGCACCTGGAGGAAACAGCCGCAGCTGGAGAAAACCGGAGCACCTGGAGGAAACGGGAGCACCTAGAGAAAACCGGAGCACCTGGAGGAAACGGCAGCAGCTAGAGAAAACCGGAGCACCTGGAGGAAACGGGAGCACCTAGAGAAAACCGGAGCACCTGGAGGAAACGGCAGCAGCTAGAGAAAACCGGAGCACCTGGAGGAAACGGCAGCAGCTAGAAGAAAACCGGAGCACCTGGAGGAAACGGGAGCAGCTAGAGAAAACCGGAGCACCTGGAGGAAACGGGAGCACCTAGAGAAAACCGGAGCACCTGGAGGAAACAGCCGCAGCTGGAGAAAACCGGAGCACCTGGAGGAAACGGGAGCACCTAGAGAAAACCGGAGCACCTGGAGGAAACGGCAGCAGCTAGAGAAAACCGGAGCACCTGGAGGAAACGGGAGCACCTAGAGAAAACCGGAGCACCTGGAGGAAACGGCAGCAGCTAGAGAAAACCGGAGCACCTGGAGGAAACGGGAGCACCTGGAGAAAACCGGAGCACCTGGAGGAAACGGCAGCAGCTAGAGAAAACCGGAGCACCTGGAGGAAACGGCAGCAGCTAGAGAAAAGCACCTGGAGCACACTAGGAGGAAAGAAACGGCAGCAGCTAGAGAAAACAGCACCTGGAGGAAACGGGAGCACCTAGAGAAAACCGGAGCACCTGGAGGAAACGGCAGCAGCTAGAGAAAACCGGAGCACCTGGAGGAAACGGGAGCAGCTAGAGAAAACCGGAGCACCTGGAGGAAACGGCAGCAGCTAGAGAAAACCGGAGCACCTGGAGGAAACGGCAGCAGCTAGAGAAAACCGGAGCACCTGGAGGAAACGGGAGCAGCTAGAGAAAACCGGGGCACCTGGAGGAAACGGGAGCACCTAGAGAAAACCGGAGCACCTGGAGGAAACAGCCGCAGCTGGAGAAAACCGGAGCACCTGGAGGAAACGGGAGCACCTAGAGAAAACCGGAGCACCTGGAGGAAACGGCAGCAGCTAGAGAAAACCGGAGCACCTGGAGGAAACGGGAGCACCTAGAGAAAACCGGAGCACCTGGAGGAAACGGCAGCAGCTAGAGAAAACCGGAGCACCTGGAGGAAACGGCAGCAGCTAGAGAAAACCGGAGCACCTGGAGGAAACGGGAGCAGCTAGAGAAAACCGGAGCACCTGGAGGAAACAGGAGCACCTAGAGAAAACCGGAGCACCTGGAGGAAACAGCCGCAGCTGGAGAAAACCGGAGCACCTGGAGGAAACGGGAGCACCTAGAGAAAACCGGAGCACCTGGAGGAAACGGCAGCAGCTAGAGAAAACCGGAGCACCTGGAGGAAACGGGAGCACCTAGAGAAAACCGGAGCACCTGGAGGAAACGGCAGCAGCTAGAGAAAACCGGAGCACCTGGAGGAAACGGGAGCACCTGGAGAAAACCGGAGCACCTGGAGGAAACGGCAGCAGCTAGAGAAAACCGGAGCACCTGGAGGAAACGGCAGCAGCTAGAGAAAACCGGAGCACCTGGAGGAAACGGGAGCACCTAGAGAAAACCGGAGCACCTGGAGGAAACGGCAGCAGCTAGAGAAAACCGGAGCACCTGGAGGAAACGGGAGCAGCTAGAGAAAACCGGAGCACCTGGAGGAAAGGGGAGCACCTAGAGAAAACCGGAGCACCTGGAGGAAACGGGAGCACCTGGAGAAAACCGGAGCACCTGGAGGAAACGGCAGCAGCTAAAGAAAACCGGAGCACCTGGAGGAAACGGGAGCACCTGGAGAAAACCGGAGCACCTGGAGGAAACGGCAGCAGCTAGAGAAAACCGGAGCACCTGGAGGAAACGGCAGCAGCTAGAGAAAACCGGAGCACCTGGAGGAAACGGGAGCACCTAGAGAAAACCGGAGCACCTGGAGGAAACGGGAGGACCTAGAGAAAACCGGAGCACCTGGAGGAAACAGCCGCAGCTGGAGAAAACCGGAGCACCTGGAGGAAACGGGAGCACCTAGAGAAAACCGGAGCACCTGGAGGAAACGGCAGCAGCTAGAGAAAACCGGAGCACCTGGAGGAAACGGGAGCACCTAGAGAAAACCGGAGCACCTGGAGGAAACGGCAGCAGCTAGAGAAAACCGGAGCACCTGGAGGAAATGGCAGCAGCTAGAGAAAACCGGAGCACCTGGAGGAAACGGCATCAGCTAGAGAAAACCGGAGCACCTGGAGGAAACGGGAGCAGCTAGAGAAAACCGGAGCACCTGGAGGAAACGGGAGCACCTAGAGAAAACCGGAGCACCTGGAGGAAACGGGAGCACCTAGAGAAAACCGGAGCACCTGGAGGAAACGGCAGCAGCTAGAGAAAACCGGAGCACCTGGAGGAAACGGGAGCAGCTAGAGAAAACCGGAGCACCTGGAGGAAACGGGAGCACCTAGAGAAAACCGGAGCACCTGGAGGAAACGGGAGCGCCTGGAGAAAACCGGAGCACCTGGAGGAAACGGCAGCAGCTAGAGAAAACCGGAGCACCTGGAGGAAACGGCAGCAGCTAGAGAAAACCGGAGCACCTGGAGGAAACGGGAGCAGCTAGAGAAAACCGGAGCACCTGGAGGAAACGGGAGCACCTAGAGAAAACCGGAGCACCTGGAGGAAACGGGAGCGCCTGGAGAAAACCGGAGCACCTGGAGGAAACGGCAGCAGCTAGAAAAAACCGGAGCACCTGGAGGAAACGGCAGCAGCTAGAGAAAACCAGAGCACCTGGAGGAAACGGGAGCACCTAGAGAAAACCGGAGCACCTGGAGGAAACAGCCGCAGCTGGAGAAAACCGGAGCACCTGGAGGAAACGGGAGCACCTAGAGAAAACCGGAGCACCTGGAGGAAACGGCAGCAGCTAGAGAAAACCGGAGCACCTGGAGGAAACGGGAGCACCTAGAGAAAACCGGAGCACCTGGAGGAAACAGCCGCAGCTGGAGAAAACCGGAGCACCTGGAGGAAACGGGAGCACCTGGAGAAAACCGGAGCACCTGGAGGAAACGGGAGCACCTTGAGAAAACCGGAGTACCTGGAGGAAACGGCAGCAGCTAGAGAAAACCGGAGCACCTGGAGGAAACGGCAGCAGCTAGAGAAAACCGGAGCACCTGGAGGAAACGGGAGCACCTAGAGAAAACCGGAGCACCTGGAGGAAACGGGAGGACCTAGAGAAAACCGGAGCACCTGGAGGAAACAGCCGCAGCTGGAGAAAACCGGAGCACCTGGAGGAAACGGGAGCACCTGGAGAAAACCGGAGCACCTGGAGGAAACGGCAGCTGCTAGAGAAAACAGGAGCACCTGGAGGAAACGGCAGCACCTAGAGAAAACCGGAGCACCTGGAGGAACCGGGAGCACCTAGAGAAAACCGGAGCACCTGGAGGAAACGGGAGCACCTAGAGAAAACCGGAGCACCTGGAGGAAACAGCCGCAGCTGGAGAAAACCGGAGCACCTGGAGGAAACGGGAGCACCTAGAGAAAACCGGAGCACCTGGAGGAAACGGGAGCACCTTGAGAAAACCGGAGTACCTGGAGGAAACGGCAGCAGCTAGAGAAAACCGGAGCACCTGGAGGAAACGGCAGCAGCTAGAGAAAACCGGAGCACCTGGAGGAAACGGGAGCACCTAGAGAAAACCGGAGCACCTGGAGGAAACGGGAGGACCTAGAGAAAACCGGAGCACCTGGAGGAAACAGCCGCAGCTGGAGAAAACCGGAGCACCTGGAGGAAACGGGAGCACCTAGAGAAAACCGGAGCACCTGGAGGAAACGGCAGCAGCTAGAGAAAACAGGAGCACCTGGAGGAAACGGCAGCACCTAGAGAAAACCGGAGCACCTGGAGGAACCGGGAGCACCTAGAGAAAACCGGAGCACCTGGAGGAAACGGGAGCACCTAGAGAAAACCGGAGCACCTGGAGGAAACGGGAGCACCTAGAGAAAACCGGAGCACCTGGAGGAAACGAGAGCACCTAGAGAAAACCGGAGCACCTGGAGGAAACGGGAGCACCTGGAGAAAACCGGAGCACCTGGAGGAAACGGCAGCAGCTAGAGAAAACCGGAGCACCTGGAGGAAACGGCAGCAGCTAGAGAAAACCGGAGCACCTGGAGGAAACGGGAGCACCTAGAGAAAACCGGAGCACCTGGAGGAAACGGGAGGACCTAGAGAAAACCGGAGCACCTGGAGGAAACAGCCGCAGCTGGAGAAAACCGGAGCACCTGGAGGAAACGGGAGCACCTAGAGAAAACCGGAGCACCTGGAGGAAACGGCAGCAGCTAGAGAAAACCGGAGCACCTGGAGGAAACGGGAGCACCTAGAGAAAACCGGAGCACCTGGAGGAAACGGGAGCACCTAGAGAAAACCGGAGCACCTGGAGGAAACGGGAGCACCTAGAGAAAACCGGAGCACCTGGAGGAAACGAGAGAACCTAGAGAAAACCGGAGCACCTGGAGGAAACAGCCGCAGCTGGAGAAAACCGGAGCACCTGGAGGAAACGGGAGCACCTAGAGAAAACCGGAGCACCTGGAGGAAACGGCAGCAGCTAGAGAAAACCGGAGCACCTGGAGGAAACGGGAGCACCTAGAGAAAACCGGAGCACCTGGAGGAAACGGGAGCACCTAGAGAAAACCGGAGCACCTGGAGGAAACGGGAGCACCTAGAGAAAACCGGAGCACCTGGAGGAAACGAGAGAACCTAGAGAAAACCGGAGCACCTGGAGGAAACGGCAGCAGCTAGAGAAAACCGGAGCACCTGGAGGAAACGGGAGCACCTAGAGAAAACCGGAGCACCTGGGGGAAACGGCAGCAGCCAGAGAAAACCGGAGCACCTGGAGGAAACGGCAGCAGCTAGAGAAAACCGGAGCACCTGGAGGAAACGGCAGCAGCTAGAGAAAACCGGAGCACCTGGAGGAAACGGGAGCACCTAGAGAAAACCGGAGCACCTGGAGGAAACGGCAGCAGCTAGAGAAAACCGGAGAACCTGGAGGAAACGGCAGCAGCTAGAGAAAACCGGAGCACCTGGAGGAAACGGGAGCAGCTAGAGAAAACCGGAGCACCTGGAGGAAACGGGAGCACCTAGAGAAAACCGGAGCACCTGGAGGAAACGGCAGCAGCTAGAGAAAACCGGAGCACCTGGAGGAAACGGGAGCAGCTAGAGAAAACCGGAGCACCTGGAGGAAACGGGAGCACCTAGAGAAAACCGGAGCACCTGGAGGAAACGGCAGCAGCTAGAGAAAACCGGAGCACCTGGAGGAAACGGGAGCACCTAGAGAAAACCGGAGCACCTGGAGGAAACGGGAGCACCTAGAGAAAACCGGAGCACCTGGAGGAAACGGGAGCACCTAGAGAAAACCGGAGCACCTGGAGGAAACGGCAGCAGCTAGAGAAAACCGTAGCACCTGGAGGAAACGGCAGCAGCTAGAGAAAACCGGAGAACCTGGAGGAAACGGCAGCAGCTAGAGAAAACCGGAGCACCTGGAGGAAACGGGAGCACCTGGAGGACACCGCAGCACCTGGAGGAAACCGCAGCACCTGAAGGATACCGGAGCACCTGGAGAAATCTGAGCACCTTTGGGGAACCGGAACACCGGATCACCTGGAGATTTCTGAGCACCCAGAGGGAACCCGAGCACCTGGAGGACACCGCAGCACCTGGAGGAAACCTACGCAGACACAGGCGAACATGGAAACTCCACTCCGAAAAGCCATGTTCCGACCGGGATTCCAAACCAGGACCTTCTTGCTGAGCCACCATGTCTGTCGGGTTTTCCACTTTAGCTGTGTTTGAGAGAGAGGAGTCAAAGATGATGTCCACAAAAACAATTCTTCCCAAAAACAGAACAACGCCATCAGAACCAAAAGGACAAAAGCCAACATTAGGCTCACTTAGAGACTCAAGTGCAGCAAGATTAACGCAGACAGAACTACAGAATGTTGTTGAGAAGAGTGTGCATGGGTTCAAACAATCATCTGTTCTCCTGCCGCTGGAGTCTATTTGAGTGGTTAACGCCTGGAGCTGTAAGAAAACGGCTGAAGCTGGAGGTTCAAACGTCAACAGTGACTGATATCGCTCAGGAATGCACTGGACGCACAAATTGGAGACTTGAACGCTTTTTACACAATTAGAGGGCAGGCTGCTCTCTGACCCGCCGCTTAATTGGCCGAACAACGAGCTCTCGGCCGACAAACACACACTGACATATTGCCAGATTGAATGTCTTATTTTGATGGCGTTCTCATTAGCTCAGCCTTGTTAGTCCGTCTGTGTGAGTGAGAGGATGTGTGTATACGGCTTGTTCAAAGGATCCAATTCTTCAGTATCCGCTCAAGGAAAGAGTGGGTGACTGTCCACACACACAGATTCATGTTAGTAATTGTCATCGTATTTATATGTGTGTAAAAATGTCGAGTTTGGATTGCTGCACACACACAAAGACGTCTGGTGTCGTTCAACATTTCTGGTAAATTAAAAACTAAATATTTCTCATTTCAACAATAAGAAAATTCTTTAAAAATTAAACAGTTTAGCAATTGTTTTATCAGTCAACAATAAAAGCCACTGTCATATTCTACTCGTACAAATGCTACGTTGGTTGTTTTTGTTATCCCGGTGCTAGCAAAGGTGCTATACTCTGTGCGGCGGTGAGTTGTTGGTGTTATATGCATTTGTTTAGAATCCACCTCGTGACAGTTTTGCCTCAACACCCTACATACAGTCCGCTTTACTCTTGACACTTGTTTACTTAAAAAAACTGCTATAAGGCCAACATCCACTTGCTGCTAGCTTGCCGGTAAGATCGCTGCAGAACTTGAGCGATCACCATGGCGACACTAGCTCAGTTGATAGAGCATTGGCCTTTGAGCCTGAAGGTCGTGGGTTCGAGCCCACCGTAAGACCTACCTCACAACTCCCACTGATGACTGCTGTTGTTGTGTCCTTGGGCAAGACACTTAACCCTACTTTGCCTGAAACCCCCACAGAAAGATCTCAGCTCCTGTGGACTCAGCACCTGCAGGAGGATCAGTGAGGGGCTGGTGCTCTGTGGACTGGGTGGCATCTCTGGCCACCCCCCCCGACCCAGAAATGGATTAAGGGGAAGAAAATGGATGGATGGTATCGTAATCCCAGATCGGGTACAACTATAAGCCTATGGTGTAGCGGTACAAGAGCACGTTCATGACACACTTTTTCCTGCTATTTAACAAGTCACCGCTCTGTGACAGAAAACACAATCATCCAAACAGACTTCAACTTCATCTTCATCTTCACCTTGTATGTATTGTATAGAATATTTTAAATGGATTTGATATATTTTTATTGTGAAGCACTTTGGTCGAGTGTTGTAAAGGGCTCTAAAAATAAAATTGATTGATTGATTTGATTGATTAACAGATGTGTAGGATCCTATTATCTCTGAATCTACTGTATCTACTGTATCTCTGTACTGTGTAAATGTGCACATATTCACAGATATGTACATTCCTGAGTACCTACACCCAGATTATTTTATTCTCACAATATTAAATTATTATTATTTTCAGATTATTACTTTAATGTTGCTTTTTTTTTTGTGAAATACTATGCAAGCTGTGCAATACTGTGAAAACGCAATTTCCCTGTGGATCAACGTATGAACCCGCTACCAGTATCAGTGCATCCCTCACCTCAACCCTCATATTTAATCATTTCTCGCAGTGTAAATGTTACTGTAAGACTTGATTTGAGCCAGGAGTGCTCTCAACACTGAAGATGGAAAAGCAGTGACTGTAGAAGAAGCCTCTGAGGTCCACAAACACGACCCGGTCCCTGCAGGGTTCAGAGCCCGTCCGTCAGCTGTCCGTGTGCGGGAGAGCCTCAGGTCGTCCACATCCTCCATCAATCCGCCTCCCTTCAAAGTGTCTCGTCAGGGAAAAGTTGTTTAAGACCGTGGATAGTTTACCCACTCGCATACATCGCCTCAGGAACTTTTATTATGTGCACCCTTCAGTTTTCACACAATTGGCTTTGACAGGAAATTCAAAGCTAACATTGTTTATCAAGTTTGCCCGAGGAAATTTGCCAGAATCAGTATTTACTTTTCTTTAGAAGTTAGTTGTTATTAAAGGGGAGGGTGTGAGTGATGCGGCCTGAAACTACGGAATATGTCGGTTCAGGGTCAGAGAAGTAAATGTATTGTGATTGTATCAGACAGAAGAAAAATATTGCCTTAAGATTTTACATAATATTAATGACATGTTGTGGGTTTTACTAACGATTTTTCACAAAGGAAGTCCCAGCTCTTCAGCCAAAAAGTCAGATGTTTTCTTTTTCTTTATTAAAGACAACAAAACAGACGGACACATCTACATTCAACAACAAAAAAACAAAAAAGTATACAAATATATAACAATAATAGTAATAATAACAACAAAGGTGCACAATTAGACAAAGGTAGATTATTAGATGCTAAATTTATACTACAACTGTGTGTGTGTGTGTGCGTGTGTGTGTGTATGTGTGTGCGTGTGTGTGTGTGTATGTGTGCGTGTGTGTGTGTATGTGTGCGTGTGTGTGTGTATGTGTGTGTGTGTGCGTGTGTGCGTGTGTATGTGTGTGTGTGTGTGACATTTAAAACACTATATAGAACAAAAATATCCACTGAGAAAGTACGTGAAGAACCTTAAAACGACATGGAAAAGAGGTGTAGGATCAGAGAGTGTTTGGGTCTGTACCTTATTTGTGTGTGTGTGTGTGCGTCTGTGTGTGCGTGTGTGTGTGTGTGCGTGTGTGTGCACTTGTTTTCAACTCCTGGTGGGTTCCATAACCTGAGATTCCACTCACGTCATGGGGACTGGTTTTACGTGGTGGGGCCCGAACACCGGACCCCACTGGTCCAAGCTTAATAATCAATGGGTAATGCTTTTCTAACGGTCCTTATGCAGTCTCTGTAAAAATATGGAAAGGACCCCTGGAGGTTTACTTTCCTGAAAAAAGTGTGTTATGTGTCGGAACCCTGGTGGTGGGTTGCGGGATATCAAGGAGGGGCACACTGGGGCAATTTCAGTCCAGCAGGCTGGAGCCAATCATGGAGCAGCACAACAGAGGAAATCAGGTGTCAGGCTAGAAAAAGGTGCAAGTGTGTGGTTCATTAGGCTGCAAGAAATCATGGAGGAGCACACTGAAGCGCACGCTTACAAACCACTGGTAAGTGCTGACTACAAGTCATGACTTCAAATTGTTATATAGAATGATTACAAATTATTTGTTGTTTGTGCAGCTTAGTCAAGAGTCCCTAATTGATGAAGTCGACTCAGATTCTGACGATTTAACTGTCAAGAAGAAACCTGTAAAAAAGTATGGAAAAAGAAAAATCAAAAACACTTTTCTTCAAGACTCGGAAAGTGACGAACCAAAGGCAAATAAGATTGTTATCATGCAGCTGCAAAAGAAGAAAAATGGGGGTCGAGTTTACAGCAAGAGACACTTCTGCCTCTACTGTTCAATGTCCTGCCACAAAATGTCCCGTCATTTGACTAGAAAACATGGAAATGAAAGTGACGTAGCCAGAGCATTGGCTCTACCTGTGAAATCTAAAGCACGTGAACTTCAGTTTGATTTGATCAGGAATAGTGGAAACCGTGAGCACAATGTTGAGGTTTTAAAGGCCGGCATTGGAACTTTAGTCCCAGCTAAACAACCGAATTCCCCAGTTAAATCCAGTGAGTTTTTGCACTGTATAGACTGTGGGGCATTGCTTAAGCGAAAGTCGCTGTGGAGGCATGTGGCCAGGTGCCGGCTTTCACAGAAAGATGCCCAGGCTAAACCAGGTAGAAGTAGGGTCCAGTCCCTCTGCTCCCTAGCCCAGCCTGTACCGGAGGGCATCAGCAAAAAGCTGTGGTCTTTAATTTCGGCAATGCATCAGGATGAGGTCACGGGTGTTGTCAAAGCAGAAAAGGGGATTCTGAGACTCGGAGAGCACCTACTTAAAACACGGGCATGATAAGACTAGGCATGATTACATTAGGCAGAAAATGAGAGAAGTCGGTAGGTTAATTAACGAAGCAAAAACTGCAGGGAAACTGAAAACAATGAAGGATTTCTTTATTCCTTCCAACTTTAACCATGTGATTGATGCAGTCAGGTCTGTGGCTGGATATGATGAGGAAACAAATCAATACAAGACTCCATCCTTGGCCCTCAAACTCGGCCATAGCCTCAGAAAGCTAGCAGATATTCTTGAATGTGACTCAAAAATGGAGCATTGTGTTGATGAACTATTTTTTAAAAACCTCCAACGAAGCCGGCTGCTTTTTGAGAAGAGGTGGGACGTCTGTGTTTCTTCTGCTGCCCTACAGACCCTCCGGCAAGCCAAGTGGAACACTCCGGACCTGCTCCCTCTGACTGAGGACGTTAGAGCCATACATGCACATATTGAGGTATGTGGACCTGAATATGTGCAAACCCTAATAAGTGAGCCAACGTCTAAGCATTGGTCTAAACTGGCAGTTTTGACTCTTTGTGAGGTCATTATTTTCAATCGAAGAAGGGAAGGTGAGGTTTCAAAGATGCCACTGACAGCCTTTACCTTAAGAAGTAAGACTGGGATCCATTCTGACATTGCTCTGGGACTGTCCCAACTTGAGAAAAAGCTGTGTCAGCATTTTCAACGCATTGAAATTAAAGGGAAAAGAAGTCGGAAAGTGCCGGTTCTTTTGACTCCTGAAATGATTGCTTCGATGGAGGTGCTGGTGGAGAACAGAAGGGCCTGTTCCATCTCTGACCATAACCCATACTTCTTTTCCCGCCCGGGCGCAGACACCCACATCAGGGGATCAGACTCCCTACGCCAGGTAGCCAAAGAATGTGGTGCGGTGCATCCAGAGATGCTATCCTCAACCAAACTTAGAAAGCACATAGCTACTATGTCTACAGTTCTCAATATGAAAGAGAATGAGATGGACATACTAGCCAACTTCCTCGGCCATGACATTCGCATCCACAGACAATATTACAGACTACCAGAGGGGACACTGGAGCTGGCCAAAATCAGCAAAGTGTTGATGGCCATGGAGCAGGGAAGAGTGACGGAATTCGAAGGAAAGAGCCTCGACCAGATACAAATTGAGCCTGAAGGTAATTCTTGATATTATTAAAATATGTATGATTTTTTTCCCCTAAAGGCCACTTGTATTTTTATTTTCTGTGCGACAGGGAGAGCAGTAGAGATCCTCTCACAAACGGACGGGCTAAAAGAAACTTCAAGCGGAGAACCTTCAACCATTCATCCAGATGCACCCCATGGTAGTGGCAGTGCCCCTTCTGGTAAGTGTACCAGGTGGGGGATTACAGCCAGGCTGCTTGGTCCTAACCCTGGGAGTGTATATTGCTAATATATTTTTATTTCTCTCCCTAGAACGTGTAAGAAAGCCATGGTCTGCATCTGAGGTGAAGGCTGTGGAGAAGACCATGACACCTTTCATACAGACTGGAAAGGTCCCTGGGAAGTCTCACTGCCTGGCCTGGCCTGGCCTGGCCTGCATTAATGCCTCACCAGATGACCTTAGACATCGGACATGGAGTGCAAATTCTATGTCAAAAATAGAATCACTGCAATTCAAAAAAAAAAATCTAAAATAAAATTCCTTTAAAATAGTTGTTTGTTTTCTATTGACTGTTTTGTATTACTTAAAGTAGTCCCAGTAAAAAAAGATTATGTCTATGGGTCCCATTCTGAACGGCCCTGTCAAAGGGACCCACCAGGTAACAAAAACGTGTATGTGTGAGTGTGTGTGTGTGTGTGTGTGTGTGTGTGTGTGTGTGTGTGTGTGTGTGTGTGTGTGTGAGTGTGTGGGTGTGTGTGGGTTCTGTGTGAGTGTGAGTGTGTGTGTGGGTTCTGTGTGGGTGTGTGTGGGTGAGTGTGTGTGGGTGTGTGTGGGTGTGTGTGTGTGTGTGTGTGTGGGTGTGTGGGTGCGTTTTTTGACTTTCTATAAAAATACCCTTTTCGGGTTTTTATTCACATTGTTGTAATACTGTAATAATAAATCGGTTTTATATAGTGCTTTTTTGGACACTCAAAGACGCTTCAAATGTCATTATTCAACAACTACTGTAGCCACAGCTGCCCTGGGGCACACTGACAGAAGTGAGGCAACCAGTCTGTGCCATTAGCCCTTCCCACCACCACCAACCATTCACACACACACCAGACTCATTCTAATGGGGCTGAAGTGTCTTGCCTAAGGACACAACAGCCCCACTGTGGCATCAGGTGTTCCCAGAGGTTAAGTGTCTTGCCCAAGGACACAGCAGACATCAGTGGAAGTCCATGGTGGGCTTGAACCTTCAGCTTCAAAGTCCAATGCTCTACCAACCGAGCCACTGTCGGCCTTTTCTCAGCTTTAATAAATAATCATTTTAAGTGAATTTTGTCTAGGGGATAAATAGAAGTTTCAGATTCTTCAGCCATAACACATTTGTCCTTAATAACCAGTGTCCTTTTCTCATCAGATAAACACTGAGCTTTTGTATCGAAAAATAACCTTCAGGACAAGGTTTTATAACATTCTGTTTTGAAAGAGTTATAGAAACAGTTTGGGTAATTGGCAGTTGAAATCTCACTGGAACTTATGGGTAAATAAACGGGAATAATAAGAAGAACATGTCTGTTTGTGGATTGGAAAAGAGTTTTTTTCATGCATCCAGTCATTGGACAATATTTTTTTATGTCATGTAACTTAAAGTAGCAGTGTGTAAGATGTTCATGTCATTAAAGGTCAAGAAACTTCAATAAAACATGCTCTTTTCCAATAGTTCTTTAACTGATAACTGTAGTTCAGAGATATTTGGATTTCATAATTAGTTTTATAGCCCCAAAATATTGTTATTGTTTTCATTTTGATCGTTTCACTAATCAAAAAGTCCGTAATCCGGGCTCCAGAACTCGCCGCGTCTAGCTAATCTCACTGGTAAAGTAACATGGGTTCTTTTGCATATCTGGCAACCTGAATCAGGAAGAGTGGGGGAGGTTACAGTCCCATTTTTGTCCAGATTATTACATACTGCTCCTTTAAAGCTAAATTACAAACAGCAAACTAGTATGTAACTAGTAACTGTAACTAGTATGAGACTAGTTCAAGACTGCAAAATATCAAATGTTTACTAAAAATAAGAGTTTTGTCATTCATAAATCAAATTGTATTTCTTCCTGTAGGGAGAATTTTGTTTGATTTAGGAAACAAAAACAGTGGGGACGCGACCTTTAATGAAACCATGAAAATGTGTTTTGTGAGTCTCACTGATATCACTTCACCCTCATGACCACAACAGACAATACTTGTAACTCACTCCAGAACCATAAAGTCTGACTGAAGAGACACCTGGTTTATATCACGACTGTGGTGTGGTTTAAAGACGTCTTTTGTGTCGTGTTCAAAGACAGGGAGGGGCACGAGGTGGGGCAAGAGGAGGGGCACGAGGTGGGGCACGAGGAGGGGCATGAGGGGCACGAGGAGGGGCGTGAGAAGGGGCATGAGGAGGGGCATGAGAAGGGGCAAGAGGTGGGGCACGAGGAGGGGCACGAGGAGGGGCACGAGGAGGGGCACGAGGAGGGGCATGAGGGGCACGAGGAGGGGCGTGAGAAGGGGCATGAGGAGGGGCATGAGAAGGGGCAAGAGGTGGGGCACGAGGAGGGGCATGAGAAGGGGCACGAGGTGGGGCACGAGGAGGGGCACGAGGAGGGGCACGAGGAGGGGCACGAGGAGGGGCAAGAGGTGGGGCAAGAGGTGGGGCATGAGAAGGGGCACGAGGTGGGGCACGAGGAGGGGCACGAGGAGGGGCACGAGGAGGGGCACGAGGAGGGGCAAGAGGTGGGGCAAGAGGTGGGGCATGAGGAGGGGCTTCTCCATTGTGGGTAAATAATATTGTTTCACTAATGTTCTCCCACATGTTTAACTTACAAATGTCCACTGAAAAATCTTGGTAGGATTTATTTACTAAGAAATAACATAAATTATACATTTTTGGCTGGGCGCTCCATGGAGGAGCTCAGTCACACGGGAGGAGCTCGGAGTAGAGCTGCTGCTTCTCCACGTCGAGAGGAAACAGTTGAGTCCAATCCTGGACGTCTCCCTGGGGAGGTGTTCCGTGCACGTCCCACTGGGAGGAGACCCCGGGGAAGACCCAGGACACGCTGGAGGGACTATGTCTCTCAGCTGGCCTGGGAGGGCCTTTGGGTCCCCCCGGACGAGCTGGAGGAGGTATGTGTGGATAGGGAAGTCTGGGCGTCTCTGCTTTGACTGCAGATGAAGTGGAAGAAAATGGATGGATGGCATCTATCACAATCGTGGCATCTATTTCTATTGTGGCCTCCATCGATCGGCTGGACTGTAGGGTGTAGTATAAAAAAGATCATTTCTGTGGCTCCAATATAGTTTAGGATGTGAATTATAAATGTCACAGCAGAACGTGTCTAAGTCCAGAGTGAAGGCTGCATGCACATTCGATTGGCCACTGACCCAGAGCAGCCCCGTCCCCAAACGTGTTCCGTAAATGTAATCCTTTAACATCCTCTGCCTCTGAGAGCGGACATGATGGAGCGAACATAGAATCCCTTTTAGAGATAAAAAACCGGCATCGTCCATTTGTAACCACCAACTCACCAGGTTCTTTCCACTGCGGGGCCAAAGAGACGTCTGCCGCCAAGTATCTCACAATGCAAAGCTCAGAACTAACTCCACATTTAATGCCAGAAGTCCCGCCTCTGTGTAAAAAAGTGCTTTCCACAGAGCCACTCTAGATTTATCCGGTCCTCTACTGTCTTGTCTCTTTTGCTACTCGTCCATATCTGTCAAAATCACATAGAAGCAGCTGCTAAAAAAGCGCCATAAACTGACCTGGCGATCGCTACACATGGGAAAGGGGTGTGATGGGTTCTAGACCGTGAGGCAGTGAAATGGAACCATTGTCAATCTACTTTTAATTTATAGAAATTATTTGTAATTATCCTAAATAAATCCCTTTAAGAATGGCAGACCAGTGATTATTATTGTATTCACTAAATAATAATTATATGTGCACTTTATTGTCCCCGTTGGGAAATTTGTCCTCTGCATTTGGCCCACCCTGATGCCACTGAGGCTTACGTCAGGCGCAGTGGTCGCCGTAGCAACAGCACCTGAGACCCATCTCCAGATGTTGATGCTCGGCAAGGTCAGGGCCGCAGCTGGAGGATTCTAGTATTGTGGTAGGGAAACTTTAGCACCCAGAGGAAACCTACGCAGACACGGGGAGAACATACAAACTCCACTCCGAAAGACCCTGTTCAGACCGGGATTCGAACCCAGGACCTTCTTGCTGAGAGGCGAGAGTGCTATCCCCTCAGCTACCTGTGATTGGCATGTGATTAGGAATATTGATTCTCGCTGTTCCAATCCACCCTCAGAGAATAACCACAAATTGTGAAGAAACTTTAATATACTACAAGCTTTTAATTAGGTAAACAAGATAAACAATGTAGCCTCTGACATCCACCTCTGACATCACCGCTACGGCGCCGCGACGCTGTGTGTGCGAAATGCTAATACGTTTAGAGAGCGTGTCCTCCTCCAATAAAGAAGGCCCGGTTTATTACATCCCCTTCACTACAAAACTGCCTCTAGGCCCACATTCCACTGCACTAATTAGGCTGCGATCGTGAACATGGCGCTTATCTCCACGTTGTCTGGGAGAGTCGCAGATTGACGCAATTAGCAGCAGCAGCAGGTTCGTAAGTTTGCTTAATTAATAAGAAGTAACGGCGGTGAGATTTGCATGGGCCTCGTCAGCCAATAAGGCTTCTTGAAGTTGACGCGCTGCCAAGAAACACATGCTAATCTGCCGCCTATCATTCCCCGGTAAATATTAGCATAATGTCTGGGGCTGTGGAGTCACGGCGCATAGGGGCGTTTGTGTTTACGAGTCGCCAGGGTTGGTTTTAAAAGCGTACATGAATTTTTTTTATTCAAATGTTTAGCTCATCTCCAGGCAACAGAAGTCTATTCTTATAAAGTAGACACAGGAGAAAACACCACCTCCGGAACAGGGCACAGGGACAAGTTGTTGGCAGTGGGAGGCCATGGACTGATTCTGTGCTGTTTATAATGCGTGAGATACATTTGGATATTTATTAAATCTACATACTAAATAAAATACATTAAAAATACCACCCAAAACAACAAAGTCTACTGGGGACAAGACAGTTCCCATTTAATAACATCGAGTCCCCAACAATACTAAAACCAATTCTCACAAAGTTATAGCATGTGAACTTGTGATTTGAAGAAATATTGTGACTTTTTATGCCTCTCTTTGAGGCCGAAGCAAATTCTTATTTTTTATTTCCTGTTTCTTACAATAGCAATAAAAGCCGAGTCTGATTCTTAGAAAAATGTGAATGAGTAATCACAAATCCAAACCTCATGTCGTATCAAAACTACTCCTACTACTACTGAAAAGAAGGGTCACAAATACAGAACCATAAACAACCACTGTTTCTACAACAGATACTCAATGTAGGCAAGAAAGTCATATGTTAGAGATAGAGTTAGAGTTAAAGATAGAGATAGAGTTAGGGATTGGGTTAGAGATAGAGTTAGAGATAGAGTTAGAGTTAAAGATAGAGATAGAGTTAGGGATTGGGTTAGAGATAGAGTTAGAGATAGAGTTAGGGTTAGGGTTAGGGTTAGAGATAGAGTTAGAGATAGAGATAGAGATAGAGTTAGAGATAGAGTTAGAGATAGAGTTGGAGTTAAAGATAGAGATAGAGTTAGGGATTGGGTTAGAGATAGAGTTAGAGATAAAGATAGAGATAGAGTTGGGGATTGGGTTAGAGATAGAGTTAGAGATAGAGTTAGGGTTAGGGTTAGGGTTAGAGATAGAGTTAGAGATAGAGATAGAGTTAGAGTTAGAGATAGAGTTAGAGATAGAGTTAGAGATAGAGTTAGAGATAGAGTTAGAGATAGAGTTAGAGATAGAGATAGAGTTAGAGTTAGAGATAGAGTTAGAGATAGAGTTAGGGTTAGGGTTAGAGATAGAGTTAGAGTTAGAGATAGAGTTGGAGTTAGAGTTTACGTTGTTGTGGCCTTCACTTCACACAGAGATGGGAGCGGGGCCAGCACAAGAGTCACATGCCAGATCTATAGTACAGGTTTTTAGTGGGAGGGGAAACCGGAGCAGCCGGAGGAAACCTACACAGACAAAGGAAGAACATCCAAACTCCATTCAGAAAGGCCCTGTTCCAAACAGAATTCGAACCCAGGACCTTCTTGCTGAAAAGCATGAGTGCTAACCACCGAACTAATTTATTTCAAACCAGTAGCACTCTGTGGGAAAAGGGTGGAGACTGGTGAGTACTGATACACACAGGTACACACTGATACACACTGACACACACAGGTACACACTGATACACACTGATAGACACAGGTACACACTGATACACACTGATACACACTGACACACACAGGTACACACTGATACACACTGATACACACTGATACACACTGATACACACAGGTACACACTGATACACACTGATACACACTGATACACACTGATACACACTGATACACACAGGTACACACTGATACACACTGATACACACTGATACACACTGATACACACTGATACACACTGATACACACAGGTACACACTGATACACACTGATAGACACAGGTACACACTGATACACACTGACACACACAGGTACACACTGATACACACTGATAGACACAGGTACACACTGATACACACTGATACACACTGACACACACAGGTACACACTGATACACACTGATACACACTGATACACACAGGTACACACTGATACACACTGATACACACTGATACACACTGATACACACTGATACACACTGATACACACAGGTACACACTGATACACACTGATACACACTGATACACACTGATACACACAGGTACACACTGATACACACTGATACACACTGATACACACTGATACACACAGGTACACACTGATACACACTGATACACACTGATACACACTGATACACACAGGTACACACTGATACACACTGATACACACAGGTACACACTGATACACACTGATACACACAGGTACACACTGATACACACAGGTACACACTGATACACACTGATACACACTGATACACACTGATACACACAGGTACACACTGATACACACAGGTACACACTGATACACACAGGTACACACTGATACACACTGATACACACTGATACACACAGGTACACACTGATACACACGGGTACACACTGATACACACTGATACACACTGATACACACAGGTACACACTGATACACACGGGTACACACTGATACACACAGATACACACTGACACACACAGGTACACACTGATACACACGGGTACACACTGATACACACTGATACACACAGGTACACACTGATACACACAGGTACACACTGATACACACTGATACACACTGATACACACAGGTACACACTGATACACACTGATACACACAGGTACACACTGATACACACAGGTACACACTGATACACACTGATACACACTGATACACACAGGTACACACTGATACACACAGGTACACACTGATACACACTGATACACACTGATACACACTGATACACACTGATACACACAGGTACACACTGATACACACAGGTACACACTGATACACACTGATACACACAGGTACACACTGATACACACGGGTACACACTGATACACACTGATACACACTGATACACACAGGTACACACTGATACACACGGGTACACACTGATACACACAGATACACACTGATACACACTGACACACACAGGTACACACTGATACACACGGGTACACACTGATACACACAGGTACACACTGATACACACAGGTACACACTGATACACACTGATACACACTGATACACACTGATACACACAGGTACACACTGATACACACAGGTACACACTGATACACACTGATACACACTGATACACACTGATACACACAGGTACACACTGATACACACGGGTACACACTGATACACACTGATACACACAGGTACACACTGATACACACGGATACACACTGATACACACAGATACACACTGATACACACTGACACACACAGGTACACACTGATACACACGGGTACACACTGATACACACTGATACACACAGGTACACACTGATACACACTGATACACACAGGTACACACTGATACACACGGGTACACACTGATACACACAGATACACACTGATACACACTGACACACACAGGTACACACTGATACACACGGGTACACACTGATACACACTGATACACACTGATACACACAGGTACACACACAGATAGCGCCTGTTTTGCTTCTCAGGATTAGACCCAGCGAGGATCAGAGCGGAGGGAGCAGACAAGAGACTTCAAACCTTTAACCGCACAAGGAAAGCTCAAAGCAGTGTGATCTAATATTTATTTGGTGCTTAGACCCCGGCAAAGGGACCACGAAGGAGAAGAATGACGAGATACTGATATGAAATCTCAATCCCCTAGACACTGGTGTTGAAATCCCAGAACGAAGCAGAGAGGATGCTGGGAGGAGACTGTGTGGACTGTGTTTGGTTTAACACCGATGACTTCAGATGAAAAGGGCCATTTTCAAACTGCTCGAGGCGACAGACACGATCAGGGAGAAGCAGCAGGGACTCGATCTGTTGATCAGCGGTGACACGGAGCCAAGGGTGAGAAGGGGAACTGAACTGAACTGAGATTTCACTGAATACAGGTCTTCAGTCTGGACTAAATTCACCATCCCTCAACATTGTGAGTATTTATCATTTTATATTTTTTCAGAAGTTGCTTTGTGCCTTTTATGTCATTGGTGTTTGAGAACTTTTTTTTAATGAAGTACCTCTGACAGTAAACCCCCCCCCCCATCACACCGGACCAGGTGAGGAGTCAGCTCCAGCGTCTGAAGCAGAGGAAATCCGCAGGACCGGACGGGATCAGTCCCAGGCTGCTGAGGACCTGTGCAGACCAGCTCTCTGAGGTCCTCAGCTACATGTACAACCTGAGCCTCAGCCTGGAGAAGGTCCCTATCCTGTGGAAGACCTCCTGTGTGATCCAGGTTCCTAAAACAGCGCACGCCAAGGAACCGGCTCACTACAGACCAGTCGCACTGACCTCCCACTGACCTCCCACCTGATGAAGACAATGGAGCGGCTCATCCTCACCCATCTCCGCTCTGTGGTCAGCCCCACCCTGGACCCGCTGCAGTTTGCCTACAGACCCAACATCGGAGTAGAGGACGCCGTCATCTACTTCCTGCAGCGGACGCTGCTGCACAACGCCCTGCATAAGAAGGGCCAAAGTCGCCTCTTTCCTTCGGACCTTCGGAGTGAGCAGGCCTCTGCTCAGGACTTTTTATGACTCTGTGGTAGCCTCTGCCATCCACTACGCTGCCGTGTGCTGGGCCCCGGGCAGCACAGAGTGGGACCGGAGCAGACTGAACAAGCTGGTCAGGAGGGCCAGCTCCACTCTGGGCTGCTCCACTGCTGTCAGACTGTACAATAAGTCACTTTAAGTCACTTGCATTAGGACTTAAAAAAACTTGACACAGTTTCTTGTAAGTAAGGTTTTATTTATATAGCGCATTTTACAGACCAAGGCCACCCAAAGCGCTTTACAATGATTCAGATTAATTTCATTCACCATGTGCAGTGTAAAAACCACATTGGAAAAGACTTGCAAAGAAAGGTTCTCTGTGTGCACCAACAGAATAAAGAGCACAATATAACATAACATACACAACATAGATAAAAAACAGCTGACAATGTGGCACCGATCGACAAAAACCGTCACGATGCACAACAGAGCTTTTGCAGCGGCGCCATCTTGGTAGTTGTTCTTGGTAAATGTTCAGAATTCAGATATTTGTTCTCCATTCACTCTCTCATTACATTCAGACCTATTGTACACGTTTATAGTTTATTGTGTTTCTATGAAATGTCTGTGTTTCTGTGTTGTCACTGATGAGGTGGGAGGTGGAGGGGGGGTGGGGGGGTAATCAAAGCAGAGCGCTGTCTTCCGCCTGACACCGCTGTAAATACAGACGTGTAGGTGTTCAAAAGTGCTCACGACTGAAAAACAAGGCCCTGGACATGAGACGCAGTGTTCCGGAACAGGTCGGACGGTCATTGAACCGTCGACCTCTACATGTCATCCTGGGGTTTTATGTCATTCCTCTTCATCCTCTTCATCCTCTTCATCCTCTTCACTCGTGTCATGAGGCAAGTGTTCTGAAAACACCACAACATGCATTTTCTCTGTGGAAAGGTCACGTTTTTGCTGCCTCAAAATCAACAAAATGTTTAAAGACAAATTGCAACAAACTGCTGTCTATATGTACCTGTGTCTATATGTACCTGTGTCTATATGTACCTGTGTCTCTCTGTGCCTATATGTACCTGTGTCTATATGTACCTGTGTCTATATGTACCTGTGTCTCTCTGTGCCTATATGTACCTGTGTCTATATGTACCTGTGTCTCTCTGTGTCTATATGTACCTGTATGTACCTGTGTCTATATGTACCTATGTCTCTCTGTCTGTACCTGTGTCTCTGTGTGTCTATATGTACCTATGTCTCTCTGTGTCTGTACCTGTGTCTCTCTGTCTATATGTACCTGTGTCTCTCTGTGTGTACCTGTGTCTCTGTGTCTATATGTACCTGTGTCTCTCTGTGCCTATATGTACCTGTGTCTCTCTGTGTCCATATGTACCTGTGTCTCTCTGTGTCTATATGTACCTATGTCTCTCTGTGTGTACCTGTGTCTCTCTGTGTGTACCTGTGTCTCTGTGTCTATATGTACCTGTGTCTCTCTGTGTCCATATGTACCTGTGTCTCTCTGTGTCTATATGTACCTGTGTCTCTGTGTCTATATGTACCTGTGTCTCTCTGTGTCCATATGTACCTGTGTCTCTCTGTGTCTATATGTACCTGTGTCTCTGTGTCTATATGTACCTGTGTCTCTCTGTGTGTACCTGTGTCTCTGTGTCTATATGTACCTGTGTCTCTCTGTGTGTACCTGTGTCTATATGTACCTGTGTACAAAGTAATATACAAAGTTAGCGACTCCTCATTACAGGTTCAACAGCCTCTAATCAATAATAAACCATCCCATCATCATTTCTTCAAACGCAAAAGAGAAACTGCTGAAAACAACCACTTTTTTGGGGGGATTCCCTGCGGGCAGTGCGGCGTCATTCAAGCATTTAACCGGACCAGAGTGACATTTACAGAGCAGGGTGTTGTGGCGCTTTCTGTCACCTCGCTCAAAACACCGCACGCTTCACTAAACCCAGAGGCACCATTTACACCTCTCCAAAAACAAAGCAACACACACAAAAAAACAGAAAAACCTGTCGCTTGTGTCTGCCGTTTGTGAAGAGGCCGGTAATGGCTGCTCCAATAAAGCCAATGAAGTGTTACCTAAAAATCAATTGACGAAATGAATATGTCACGATTGGCACCAGAGCTGAGTCCATTTATCTTTCTGAAAGCAGGTTTAAAAGCCCTTGACTCCGGGTTATTCATTCATTAAACCTCTTTACGAGATTAAATGATGGATGTGTCTGTAGTATGATTTGATAATGAGCTTGATCTACAGTTGTGTGTGTCAAAGTGAGGAAATGTCAGGGTTGCGTTGGGAGTTACAGGACAGAAAGAATGAGGAGCACAAGAGAAAAGAATAATAACTCTATACTAAAATAAATTATAATGAAATCTCTAACAATAGCATGAAAAGTAAGTACGTAATGTTTATTTATATTGCGCATTTTACAGATCAAAGTCCCACAAAGCACTTTACAATTGTTCAGAGCTCAGATATTGTTCCATTCTCTCTCCACACGGTGATGACGGCTGCGAGTCGTCGAACGCACTGGTCCGTCAAAGCCTCCGACCAAACACCCTCCATTCACTCACTCGTTACATTCATTTCTATTGTGTTTTTAGTGTTTGGGGAAACCGGAGCACCCGGAGGAAACCTACACAGACACGGGGAGAACATGCAAACTCCGCTCAGCCACCGTGCCGCCCCAACAGCGGCTGAAGAAGCAGTATAAAATCTCCAACTTTAGCAAAACAAGGAAAGAAGTCTAAAATCTGATGATGAAGAAGCCACATGCCAGATCTATTGTAGATGTTACAAGTGGGAAGGGAAACCGGAGCACCTGGAGGAACCCTGCAAACTCCACACAGAAAGGCCCCACACTCAGGACCTCCAGTGCAGTAGTATAAACAGTGGTTGTGTGTTTACATCTGTACATGTTGCAGCATAAGGCTCTGTATCCTCTGCAGCTGTGTATTTTAAAGCGTACGCACGGCTTTTGACAGCTGCAGCAGCGCTCAGACCTACAACGAACAGGTTTGATACTTCAGCAATCGCACTTCTGCAGTTGTTAGTTCAGGGGGGTTGGAAAAGTGTGAAAAGGTGAAGGGTTTTACAGCCTTAAAACATACAGCGGCTACGTTTCGGGTTTTGATTTTGTTTTTGACGTAACACCTGTTCACTTGTCTAAGGGCATTGGAGGAAATGTCTATTCAGAATTGTGTAAATATTGTTTGTTTGTGTGCTGTCTGGGTGTATTTTTGTTTCTTTTTCATACGGACCTGAAATAAATATTAAATACATGCATAAATAGTACTTTTATTGCTCTTAATGGAATCCCTAGTGTCATATCACAAATAAGACACAAAATCCAACCCCAAAAAAATGGCAAATCCAGAATAATGTGTCAAATCTGTCGCATAATCTGAAATAAAATTATCATAACTGAATTTTCTTTTCTTAAAGGTGAAATCCCGCCTGTCGCAGTCACTCGGAAATCAACCGTCTTTGGAGAAACGCGGTGGTTTGGATGTGACAGTGTGAGTGTGCGTGCGGCGCCTTCGTCTGGTCTGCGGTCTCAGGCTGATTACATAAGCTTGAATCTTGCCAGCTGTATCTGACTTTGCTTCTTGCCTGGATGTAATGCAGCTCTGTGGCTCAGTGTGTCTCCTGTAGCATGCAGTGTACCCGGGTGTGCATAATACCCGGCCTCCTCCACATCCAATAGCGTTCCTCGCGGCTCAACTGCACGGCAAAGAGAAGCTCCCCTCCTCCTCGCGGCTCATCCGAAAAGTTTCTGTGAATAAGGAGGATCATTGCACGGAGATTTCAATCCAAAAAAAATCAGATCTTGTTTGTGAAGCACGCGCAGGGCTCAAACTAAGAGCTCAAAATAATCATTCAAATGGATAAATGTAGAAACCGTTTAAAGGGCAAATGTTTAGGAGTGATGAGGTCATGATGATGCCACAGAACATTCTGCAGCGGCCTCCAACATGTTCAGGACTCCTCACATTTTAGTCTTCTCTGATCCATACTGTATCTGTCATGGTGTGGATTTTATTTTTGTATTTTTGTGTTATTTTGAAATTGGTTTTGTTGTGGTTTGGTTTTAGTTTTGCTTCCTGTCTTGTTCCCCTGTCTTGATTGTCTGCCCCGCCCTGATGTGTTTCACCTGTGTCTGTGTATATGTACCTGTGCTTCTCTCCCCTTGTTGCTGGTCCATTGTATTGTCAACGTCTGTCTTGTTTGTTCATGTCTTCAGTCTGTTTCTGGTTATTTTGGTTTTTGAAGTTCTGTTTTTTACCTTGGACTTTATTTTATTAAATCATTATTTTGGCATTCTCGCATTTTGAGTCCTCCTCCTTCCCACCACATGACAGTATCTCTTATATATTTTTATTATTATTATGACACCACCTTTTGCCTCTCTTGCATAAAAATTATAGTTCTAGACCTATGTATTTTTCATACCATTCTTTTTAATATACTGTGATTATATACGATTTTAATGCTATCTTATTTTGTTCAGCACTTTGAGTTGCCTTGCGTATGAAATTGTGCTATACAAAAAAACTTGCCTTGCCTTAAATAAACAGGTTCTTTTTCACTTTCTGATATGGAGGACCAAAACATTGAAACCAGAGCAAGTGTCATTGCTGCAAAGATGTGGTGGCAAAGAAGATGGCTAAAGCTAGGCTACATGCTAAAGCTAGGCTAAATTCTAAAGCTAGGCTAAATTCTAAATGCCTCACTCACTCGGGCTCATTACATATGTCACGGTAAACTCAGATCCAATCGTTTCAATCTGCAGAGTTAATTTATTTTACGAAATTATCGTAAAATAAATTAAAAGACAAATTAAAGTATAAGGGCTCCAGGATTATAATAAGGATTACAATGGACTCAAAATCCCAACTCGAATTGTCATTTAACAAAAATAAAAAATAAAGTTACTATCTTGTTACTATCTTACCCTGGTCATTATTCTTCCCTCATGATACCACCCACAAAGTTTAGTCCACATTCTGAAGAGTCTCCCCCACTCAGATAGTGTCAATGATTCCACTCTGTCGGGCTTTTCATCACTGTACAGTAAATAGCTGCACAATTAGCTGCGGAGGCGGGAAATATCAATACGAGAGGTCGATGCTGACGCTAACAGCAGAATGTGAGCTTGTTACGGCAAAAGGCGAAAGGCGGGATTAACTAAAAAAAACAACCGGCGTTTCACAATACTTGTACGCAATCGTTAGCAAAACTTTTCATAGTGGACTCCTCTTTCTGTCGCTGTCTCATCTGGGTTTGTATGATAGAGAGATGCTCAGAGGGAGGTGTTGCTTCTCCTCCCTTTGGGTTCAAATCACTTATTTTTTGAGTGTTTAATTTATTCTAGAGCAGGAGTGCCCAAAGTGGGGCCCGCGGGCCAAAGTTGGCCCGCCGGACCATTTCAGTTGGCCCGCCAAACATTGCCCACCTCCTCTGTAAGTTTCTATTTGCGTCCCTCAACCTCACTGAACAAACAGTGACATGTCTGAAATCGCACGGGCGCACCAACACCCTCTGAATTCAGACTGTCCAGTACTTTACTGGTGTATCGAGATACACTCCTCACTCATGGTTCACATCTACTTGCACTAAAATGTTTTTTAAAATCAAACACATCTTTCAAAACAATTGGGTGCAAGGCACCTTTATGTTCTTTTTTTTCAGCCTACTATTATTATTTTTTTGAGCAATTCAATGTTTTATCAAATTGAGAGGATTGTGCTGGCGAACTGCCACTCCCCCTCCTCACCGGAGGGAATTGGCGAGTGGAACTATTCACCCGCGCAATCCGCACCCACCCGGTGTGTTAAAAAAGACGGACACAAACACTTCAGAGTGAGTTCAAGCAGGACAAGCAGGGATCGCAGCGCACGATCCACGTAAGTAGAAGCAACAAATACTGCGCAAAACAAACCCTTCTACAGCCCCATGAAAGAAGCCGGTAAGCGCCGTCCTCACTCGCGATCATTGAATGTCAGAACTTACGCTGAGTTTTATGATGCGTTCAAGAGCCCTTTGGAGGAGCGGAAACACGGACTCTTTAACAGTTACTTTGTTTTGATTGTTTATAAATGTTGTACTGTGTTTAGGCAAAACAAAACAAACTCCAGGAACAAATCATGGTTAACTAGTCTGATTTCGTTAGTTTAATATTCAGTTCACAACTAATTGAAAATACTTGTCCTATGTTAAAAATATTAAGTTAAAACAGAGTTAAAACCTGATCATGTTTAGAAAATGCAGTTAGCAATTATGTTCCCAAATTCATTACTTAATGTTAAAATGTTAAAAGTGTGCTAAAACCAGATCTACTGATCAGTGATGTCTCCCCTTTTTGATAAAAGCTAAGATAAAGTAATATGATTCAAATGTAGTTAAAAACTTTTGTTCAAAATAAATATATGAAAATAGACTTTACTTTTGTAAAGTAAATGTCATTTGCTAGTACAATAAACCTATACATTATAAATCACTATATAGTAATGCAAAACTGTTTAGAAAAAGGTCTTCAACAAACAGTTTACTGACATGAGCAGGTTAAAAATATAGATTATTTAATTTGGGGGTATGATATTATTTAATATAAATTAGTACTTTCATTTACTAGCAGGAACATTATTTGTTTACAAGTGGCATTTAAAAAAACAGTTTAGTTACATAGAAAATGTATGTTTCTGTTCTCTTTTAGAGGTTTTTTTATATGATTTTAAGCTGTAAATAAGCCATGACAGAAAATCTCCCTCCTCTGGACCCTGATTACCCGGCCGGAATCTTTCCGTACTGTAGTCTCCTCAAACCTGCATATTTCCCTGGAGTCTCCACTTCACTAAGACTGTGTTGATTTCATTCATTCAGCTGTGATTTGCACTGATAGACAATAATTAATGCATTTAATTGAACTTGATCAAATCTAAATTTATTTTTGTTTCATGCGAAATATCGGTGTATTTGGCCCGCGGCCGACTGGCAAATTTTTACTTTGGCCCTTGGAAGCAAAAGGTTTGGGCACCCCTGTTCTAGAGAGACAAGAACTGACACTGAATGCATTCTAGAAAGATTTGTGGATTAGCAAAATGACCCTGGTTGAAGATGATCTCACTGGTGGTGGCTGGAGGGCGTGGTGTGAATGGGGCGCAGGAGCAGGAGTCAGAACAGGAGCCAGAGGAGGAGCAGGAGCCAGAGAAGGAGCTAGAGGAGGAGCAGGAGCCAGAGCAGGAGCAGGAGTCAGAGGAGGAGTCAGAGCAGGAGCCAGAGGAGGAGCAGGAGTCAGAGCAGGAGCCAGAGGAGGAGCCAGAGCAGGAGCTAGAGTAGGAGCAGGAGCCAGAGCAGGAGCTAGAGCAGGAGCTAGAGCAGGAGCCAGAGCAGGAGCCAGAGCAGGAGCTAGAGCAGGAGCCAGAGCAGGAGCCAGAGCAGGAGCTAGAGTAGGAGCAGGAGCCAGAGCAGGAGCCAGAGCAAGAGCTAGAGGAGGAGCAGGAGCCAGAGCAGGAGCTACAGTAGGAGCCAGAGCTGTAGCAGGAGCCAGAGCAGGAGCTAGAGTAGGAGCCAGAGCCAGAGCAGGAGCTAGAGTAGGAGCAGGAGCAGGAGCAGGAGCTACAGTAGGAGCAGGAGCTAGAGTAGGAGCCAGAGGAGGAGGAAGTGTTGGTTAGTAGGAAGTGGCTGCTTTTAAAGTGTCCGCTTTGCTGTCATTGGTTGGCAAAGAGGCTGATGTGCTGTGATTGGCTGAGAGCGGAGAGGCGGGCCCTGGATGGGATTAAACTGCACCATGTCCTCCTCCATTCTGAATTTGCACTTAATCTTCATAATGATAATAAAACATTTTACTTTGTTATGTCTTGTTTTAGAACTTGAAATGAGATCATAACTATAAAACACCTAGCCTGGTCGCACCACACCATAGTACAAATTACACTTCGTACTAAGGTTTACTTTGCTCCATTGAGCTCCGTTCACAGGTGGGAGGGGTTAACTCCTTTTGCAGATTGAAACGATTGGATCTGAGTTTACCGTCACGTATGTTACCATTTATCATTTAGCCTAGCTTTAGCCATCTCCTTTGCCGCTAACGGAGCCCGTGGGGAGTAGCGCCACAATCTATGCCTGTGACTTTACTATCACATTAGTCGCCATTGCCAAACTCCAACCTGCCCGTTCGACGCAAACTCTTGGCGTTCACCCACATCTAACTACAACACCCGCCTTCCGCGCTCTCTGATTGGTCGATCGAAATTTAACCGATTGTAATCGCTAACACAGGGACCAGACCCAGACGTTACATGCAGTGAAATGATGATTGAGCGGAGTGTACGGATGGATAAGACCAGGCAATAAAATACCGGTGAAACAGATTAGTTTAAGACGTCTTTGCAATCGGGAAAAACAAGGGACAGGAAACATTTTCACTGAGAAAGCAAATGTTGGGACTTAAAAACACACGTCTATGTTTTAGTGAATTAAACCATACTGTATGTTGCCGAGTGAGCTTTTAAGTGGATCCAACTTTGCACTTGCAGGAGATGAAGACGATTGTTTCCCTTGGCTCGTTTCCGGTCTCAAAAGACTTTAGATTGAGATTAGTTTGGCGACAGGTGCATTGGGACTCTGTAAGCTCCTGTACTTTCCGATGGCGTCGCTCTCAGTCACTTATTTATTCACCTGTGTCGACTTGTTTGTCTCGCTCGCTCATTTCCTCGTTATCGTCCTTTAATCTGCAGGTTTTTGTGTTTTTCCTCCCTAAAAGGTGTGTTACCTTTCACTGATGTCTGCTATTGTTGCGTCCCTGGGCAAGACACTTAACCCCACTTTGCCTGAAGTCCCCGCTGAAAGATCAAGGCCGTATTATGCGTTGAAGGAGCAGCCAACAAGGGACTGGTGTTTTGTGTTTTTGTGACCCCCCCTGATCCCGAAATAGATCATAAAGGGCTGAAAATGAATGAATGAATAAAAAGATACAAGAAATGTCTCCTTTGGAATGAGAAAATAAAGCAACAGTTTTTTAATTAAGACCAGATTACTTCGTCCCATTGGAGAATATAAGACTTATTAAATTATTGCAAAAAACACTGGATTCAAGCATTTATTACCTCATTCTTGATATTTTTTTGCAGTGAACCATTGAATATGATTTGAGCTTTAAAAGAAATCGACAAAAGTTCAGTCTGAGTAAATGACAGTTTGATTTCTGGTTATGACTGATGACTTTTCTCTAATCGCTGTGAGGGACTAATGAATGTGCGAGAGTCAGCGCTGTGATTATAAATACCAAAATAATGGACAGATAATTCTTACACGGGAGACATGAAGGGGCGCCGCCGGCTTCACTACATCACCCAGCCCGTTTAATAAGGCAGAGGTATACACTTGACACTCATTTTTCATCTGGACTTTTTTTCCCGCTGGCTCAAAACTACACTTGAGCGTGCGTTGTTCTGGCTTTGATAAATCCTGATTGTGTCGTAACATTATTGACTTGAAGTGTTGATATTTCTCAAATTAGTTCCACTCTCCACACACCTAGCCTGGCCTTCGCCGTCCGTAAACAATAATATTTCTCTACATGTATGTCGGGTGTTGGAGGTACGGGTCGTGACGTCAAAAGTTTGCGCCAAATTTGCTGGTTTTAGTTTGGCGACGGCAGAGAATGTGACGGTGAAGTAAGGTCTTGAAGTCGCTCTGGTTCGGCCGGAGAAAGAGAAATGTTTAGCAAGTGTCATTACTGCCAAGATGTTGTGGCTCTACTCCCCACGGGCTCTGTTAGTGGCAAAGGAGATGGCTAAAGCTAGGCTAAATGCTACAGCTAGGCTAAATGCTAAATGTGACTCACTCGGGCGCAATACATACGTCACGGTAAACTCAGATCTAATCGTTTCAATCCGCAAAAGGAGTTAACCCCGGAGGTCAATGGAACAAATCCAGATATTAGTATGAAATGAAAATAGTACGATGGTGTGGTAAGACCAGGTTATCCACATCTTGCCTCCTTTTGCAACAGTTAGATCAAATTTACTACTGCTTGTAAACAGATGCTTTCTATAAAATACATTTGTAAAAGTGAATATGGCAATGTAATGTATGGACCTAAAAACCTAAAGAAGCAAATATGCTACATTTACACATTTGGTGATTGAATACTGATTCCCAAAAATACCAAAGTTTTTTTTTTAAGTTAATTTTTTGAAAGAAGTAGTTTTGTCTGGGTTCTATGAGGTTAAAGATGAGGCTCTTACAAACTAGTGCAGCAGAGCATTGGTCAAACCATCATTAAAACACCAAATGAGCCTATAAATTAGTAATAGTCATTTATCAGTCAGTTACAGAATACATTTCATCAGAAGAAGCATTGACTTTAGTTCACAGACTGAACGGGTTATGGCTGAAGTTAAACACAGAATATATTCAAAGCCTAACCCTCTTTTTGTAACCAATCTTGGTGTTTTGGCTCTGTCCTTGGTCCTGACTCTCTCTGCCCAGGACAATAACCTGCCCTGTTTATTGTTAAGTCAACTTGTAATTCTCTGTTTTGTCGTTGCTCAATAACTCACTGCACAAACACACGACTTCAGAGATAAAAATGGCCTCTTTTACCTCTCCTCTCATCTCAAATCCTTTCCTTTGCAACATCTAAATCTGAATGGTTTTTCCCCTGTCACGTCTCTGCTCTTCCCATCCATTCTCACGCATCAAAAGAGTCTGATGGTTTGACAGGACGGGCCCAGGAAAGTTGGTCTCTCCCCGTAGACCTTTCCAAAGTCTCTGCTCCCTCATTGAACTGTTATCTGCCCCATTTTCCGGGCCCCTCGCCATGGCAACCAGGAGCCGGTGAGCGTCTGCGAGAGAGCGATTCGAGGTCTCCGATGGAAGAGAGGCGTCTGGGCTGGAGACAGCTGTCTGCTAAAGAAGACAAAAGAACAAGGAGAAGTCAGCCAAGTTTTTCGGGGGGAAGTTGTTGTCTATTCTTTTCCAAATTCAAAAACAACTTGGATGTGTTGCTTTTTTAATGTGACCAATGATTGGACCAAAATATAATTTCACACAATTCCACCGAAATTTCAACGGTGTCGCCACAAGGAAAGAAACATCTGAGAGAGACGCAGAGTGACAGGCTTCATGGGGACCCCCGCTGTGGACGTGACCTACATCTGCAGCTAGTGTAGACCCTGGACTGTTTCAGGGGAGCCACAGATAATCAGAATCACCCTTTAATGGTTTCTCCGCCCATTTGGTAGATCTCATTTTGAGTCCAAATATATTTACTTTAAGCTTGGAACTGAAATACTTCAATTATTATTTTTCTTTGTATTATTTTTGTTTTTCTTCTCTATTATTCTTATTATTGTGTTATTGTCGTCTTGTTTTAGTGTTCTGTCTGTTCTGCTTGGGGTTGTACTTTCAGTGTTGCCAACTCCTCAGTAAGGAAAGTAGCTATTGGCTGTCCCAAAAGTCGCTAGAAGTCGCTAAATGACGTCATCGCCCAATTTGCATAATTTGCCATTTGCAAATAACTGTAACGGACGCTGTAGGAGAGAGGAATAAGGTCGTGGGAGAGACAAAAGTGAGTAAAAACACCCTAAATATGTTTAGAACTACAAATGTACAAAAATAATTTCAACATTAACAACATTTAATGATTTTAATGCTTTGTCTAGATCCACATTACACACATCAGTTTTGTCCTGTATTGTTAAATGTTATAACAGCAAATGTAATCAAAAGATTGTTATGTAGGGTGAAATTGCTAGCTCTACAACCAACCCTCCTCCTTTATCCGGGCTTGGGACCGGCAAAGTGACCCAAAAGACACACTCTGGCAGAGTTACTTAGGTTTATTTTTGTAAGTTTTTTTTTTTTTCATAGTTTGGCATAACAAATGATTTAATGTGACCCACTACTGAGAGAAAACAGAGTCACGGACAGAGCTGCCGCGGATGGAGTGGGGGGTAGTGGGGGGTGGCGGTGGTAGGAGTGGCCGGGGAGCTTTGGATGTGTGTGGTGGTGGTGGAGCTGAAGTTCAGTCTGCAGCAGCCTGAAAACTTCCTGTGCTTTTGAGTCTCCTCTCTCTCTGCTCCGCCCATAGACTGTAGCTGGGACTGCTGCGCAAGGCTACTGTGAGACTGGCCGCCTGTAGTGCTTTGGGACGGGGGAGGGGCTCACGTTGAGGACAGCAGAACAATACGTGCTTCACGAGTCTCCAAAACACCAGATAAGTCGCCAAAACACCAGATAAGTCGCCAATAACACCAGAAAAAGTCGCTAGATTTGTCGCTAGTCGCTTTTTTGAAAAAAAGTCGCTATAGGGGTCTGAAAAGTCGCTAAATCTAGCGACAAAGTCGCTAAGTTGGCAACACTGTGTACTTTTGTGTTTTTGTTGAATGTTTATGTGTTTGACTGTTTTCTTGTCGGTGATAAAGAAATTGAAAAAGTCAAAAAAGACAAAAGTGCATTTCTTTCTTCAAGGTGGGTTAGTTAATCTGGTTAATCTGATTATGTATGATGAGAATAATTAACCAATAGACTTAAAGTTGTATAGGAGGATGTTATCAATTTTTAGGAAAGAACCAACCTTTCTAATTTTTGAACAAAACTCTCTGGTCTTATTGGACGAGCTCGTGTCACCAGAATGATTGACATTTGGGAGGACCAATAGTCTTGATGATCCACCAGGAAGTAGAAAATCCTCCTTTATACCTTTAACAAAAATCAAATAATAATAATAATACCTTGTGGACCTGTCCCAAATGTTTTCAGGTTGTAATTGTACATTTTAACCCTTTAATGTATGCTTCATAAATAATACATTGTGTTGGTCTCAATAGAAAGATAAAACCGTTCTCATTTTTTGCATGTTTATAAGAAAGGGCCCTGTGACTGGTCTTTGATTGGTCGAGTGATGGTTGTCCTGTCTTTTTCCGCATTTCTGTCTGAAAAAAACAATGTGACAGAGGTCAAAAAGGCACGTGATGAGCAGTGGAGGTCAAAAAGGTTCATGAGCATGAGCGCTGACAATCTCACTGCTGCCTGTGGGGGTGTACCCGGAAACAGAAATATCCATTGAATTATAATGACGTCTTTTATCCTGTTGAAAACGTCATCGCATTATGGTCCAAAAGTCACTCTTGGCCCAAAGCTACGTTCCAGATGCTGTCAATGCTGAGGGGAATATTAGTTTTTCCAACCAATCTAGTTTAGCCGTTGTGGACTTCAGAATGCACTCGTTAAATGAATCGCAACGGCCAATAAATGCGCAAATGCATTTTTTCACATTATGGGGCTGTTTGTGGCCTTTTTGAATCTGCCCATGTCTGTGGCCAGTGGGGGCGGGTGCCAGCTCCAACAGGTCCATGAGCACGTGCGCTGACATACTTGCAACACCACCCCAGGCCGGTGGGGGTGTACCCGGAAAGAGAATTACCCAATGCTTTTGTATGGCGTCTTCTTTCCTCTCGAAAACGTCTTTAAAGTCGCTCCTGGTCCAGATGCTGTCAATGCTGAGTTTATTTTTTTGGACCAGGCTGCCAACAAATGCCCAATTGCGTTTTTTACACATTTTCCTGTTTGAGGGGCTGCTGGCGGCCTTTTTGAATCTGCCCATGTCTGTGGCACAAAGAGGAAATAGGCGTCACTACGTCCGTTAATAATTACAGTCGATGGTGATAACTCGTGGTAGGACTAATATGTTTCCCCCTCATCATCTGTTCTTCATTTACCAGGTTTTCCGACTTAAATTACACAAACTACAAAACATGTTAACAAAGAAATACATCTAAACTTGTCTTTCAAAACAACCAAGAAAGCGTTTTAACTTGAATCATTAAACAAACTAGTGATAGGAAATGGATTTTTTTACATTATTCTATTTTTTTGTTGTTTGAAAGAAATGTACCCAGCTTTTCTTATTGATGTTGTTTTAAGTTGTACAGATGTATCTATGACAACCAATCAATCAATCAGTCACTTTATTTATCCCCGAGGGGCAATTAAAAAGTCTGACTGTATATTATGTAAAAATGCCTGTATATTATGTTTTTTATTGTCTTCATATTTGTGTGTTATTGTAAAAAAGAATAGATAATTAATCAAATCAAAACATAAACAACATTTAACACTTGGATCGGCACATCCCGGGCCCCCACACTCCTGGATATATATCGTGCAGAGGACATGAGAATAGACGGGTGATGTGTTTCTGTAACGGATTACACCACTCGATCCCTGAGGTTTTAACCAGTCACACTCTGCCACTCAAAGACATTTCCGTTCTCTGGCGTTTATTAAAGGAACCGGAGACTGGGGCCGGTGACAAGTGAAGCGTTTTGTGGAAAGTGAATGAGGGATGGAGGGAGATGCTGCAGACAGAGGACGATTTCTCCTCAAACTTTTCGTCTTAAGGGTTTGGTTTGTTTTGTGTGTGTTTGTGTGTGTTCAGTGTGTGTGTGTGTGTGTGTTCAGTTCCCGTCGATCTGCTTAAAAATACAGTCACAAACTCAGACCAGAGACTCGCGGACCCGGAGGACTGACAATGAACAAACAGTCGATGTGTGAGAGAGAGATAGCCTGCACTTCGCAAGAGACCAGACTGAGAGGAAGAGGTAGAGCTCCTTATTTGGGCGCATCCTCTTTTAATGTTTGAGGCAAGAATCAGGAAGTATGTTCGGGAAAAAATATCATGCTAAGTTTGTGTGTGCGTGTGTGTGTGTGTGTGTGTGTGTGTATTTATGTACATGTATGGTATATGTATGTATGTGTGTGCGTGTGTATGTATGTAAATGTGTGTATGCATATGTATGAATGTGTGTGTGTATTATGTATATGTAACGTGTGTGTGTGTGTGTGTGTGTATATATGAATACGTGAGTGTGTATGTATATGTATGAATGTGTGTGTGTGTGTGTGTGTGTGTGTATGTATGTAAATGTATGTATGCATATGTATGAATGTGTGTGTGTATTATGTATATGTAACGTGTGTGTGTGTGTGTGTATGTATGAATACGTGAGTGTGTATGTATATGTATGAATGTGTGTGTGCGTGTGTGTATGTATCCGTATGTACAAATGTGTGTGTATGCATTTGTATATGTATGCATGTGTGTGTATGTATGTAAATGTATGTATGCATATGTATGAATGTGTGTGTGCGTGTGTGTATGTATCCGTATGTACAAATGTGTGTGTATGCATTTGTATATGTATGCATGTGTGTGTATGTATGTAAATGTATGTATGCATATGTATGAATGTGTGTGTGCGTGTGTGTATGTATCCGTATGTACAAATGTGTGTGTATGCATTTGTATATGTATGCATGTGTGTGTGTATGTATATGTATAAATATGTGTGTGTGTGTATGTATGCATATGTACGAATGTGTGTGTGCGTGTATTTATGCCGCGCTCACTGATTGGTCGGACTGATCTCTCCCCATGTCTGCGTAGGTTTCCTCCAGGTGCTACGGTTACCCCTACCACTATAAACATGTACAGTAGCTACCCCTGAGAAGAGCCTTTCCTGGTTAATTAAAAAATAATCATAATACATTTTTGGTATGAAATAAAGTACATAGTGAAGTGAAATTGGGACTTGAAGTTTGAGAGAATTCTAAAAACAGCTACATCCTTTAAAGCAGAATCCTTATATATTCATTTAGGCCGAGTATAGCACATCCAGAGCACAGAACCGTCAACATCTGAAAGAACAATAGCTATTCTCCTCCTTATGTACGGATCTATACCTCAAACACATTTACTGTTTTAAACAATGGCCTCGTGTTAACTTTGTGGAAATAGCAGCATCAATCACAGCGCAAAAATAAACCAATGCAGGATAATTAAATAAGAATATCCAGAGGGGTTTTTTATTTTTTTTTTTTTGGTTTCCGACAAAAATAAATCCAGCTTTTGTCACCTGCCCTAAATTATGTGTGTCTAGGTGTCACTCCCAGCTCATCAGCTCCGAGGTCGCTGTGATAAGAATGTATGGATTGACTTCATGACTATCCATCACTTATGACACAAACACATTGTAATCTATTTTAAACAGCAGGGAGTGATGCTGATGATGCTCGGCAAGAGACGCACAACATACACAATTATGAGCGCTCATATAGGTAATCAATTCCCTCATTTTAACCACAGGGTAGAGAAAGGCTTTAAGGCAGAGAAGGCCACGGCACTGCATCAACAAACTAATATGTGTCCACTTAACCCTGCGCCTTCACTTAATAATATACGTTATTATGACTAAAGTGTCCAATTTAAAACCTGCGCAAAGTTTGAGAGTGTTATTGGAACGTTATCTAGTCACAAACTCAACAGCACTTTGAAAAGTCGTACGGCAAATAACATTAAGAGTTGTTGCTAACATGTGCAGATGAATACATGCACCTACTGTATATATGTATCGCACTAGAAAATATAAAGTCTTACCTACTTCTTTATTATATTAAAGTCAGAGATTTTATACACAATTCTGGCGTCTTTACAACGCTATAGTTAGTGATTATAGACTTGCTTCTTTATTATGCTAAAGCTATAAATGTTATACTAGCTTCTTTATTATGCTAAAGCTAGTGATATAATACTAGATTCTTTATTATGCTAAAGCTAGTGATTTTATACTAGATTCTTTACTATGCTAAAGCTAGTGATTTTATACTAGATTCTTTACTATGCTAAAGCTAGTGATTTTATACTAGCCTCTTGTTATGCTAAAGCTAGAAATGTTATACTAGCTTCTTTATTATGCTAAAGCTAGTGATTTTATATTAGCTTCTTTATTATGCTAAAGCTAGTGATTTTATAATAGCTTCTTTATTATGCTAAAGCTAGAAATGTTATACTAGCTTCTTTATTATGCTAAAGCTAGTGATTTTTTACTAGCTTCTTTATAATGCTAAAGCTAGAGATTTTTTAGAATTTTAGTATAGAGTTAAATTATTCATTCATCTTGTGTTGTGTGCTCCTCATTCCTACCGTTCCGTAACCGGTAATACAACACTGACATTTCCCCACTGTGGAACATTAAAAAAAAACATCTCAACACCATTGAGGGAATTATTGGAAGTTCCTCATGTCGCAAACTCAACAAAACACTTTGCTAACTCGTGCGTCAAACAACACAGTGTGACTGATAGAAGTTTTGGTCAAAGTTGCGTTAAATAATGTGGGGCCGGGCCAGGCTCCAGTCGATCGGAACCACACGGTCACGTCCCGGTTCATTTACTCTGCATATTGGGCTAATACAGCAGACTATGTGGCAGTAAACAAATACATCAGCTAATGGGAACTGGCAACGATTTGGCAACAGCAGCTTAACTTACGAGTCATTTAAGAGAAAGCGTGTCGGATGAAGTTGAATATTACTTGAGAGAAAGGAACAATGTGTTGTCGTGGCGATAAAGGGGAATGAAAATGTTTTGAGTTTTCTTTCTTGCATAAAAGTAAAGCAGTCTGTTATGTTTGCCTTGTCACATGCATTCAGTTCATCCTTTTCTCCCCGGGGGTCAGCTTGTCACGTCAGAAATCATCGTGCTTTGGATTAGACTCATATTTGTGAAGGAGGAGACGACACCAGGCCTGTTCTGTTGCAAAAACAGTGTCATGGAAAGTATCGACATGTTGTAATGATGATACTTAAGGTGATAATCTCACAAGGATTATTACAAACATGTACAAAAGGTAACAAGAGGGGCAGGACTGGGACTGGGCAGGGCTGGACTGGGCAGGGCTGGAGGCTGAGGCAGGACTGGACTGGGCAGGGCTGGAGGCTGAGGCAGGGCTGGACTGGGGCAGGGCTGGAGGCTGAGGCAGGACTGGACTGGGCAGGGCTGGAGGCTGAGGCAGGACTGGACTGGGCAGGGCTGGAGGCTGAGGCAGGACTGGACTGGGCAGGGCTGGAGGCTGAGGCAGGACTGGACTGGGCAGGGCTGGAGGCTGAGGCAGGGCTGGACTGGGCAGGGCTGGAGGCTGAGGCAGGACTGGACTGGGCAGGGCTGGAGGCTGAGGCAGGACTGGACTGGGCAGGGCTGGAGGCTGAGGCAGGACTGGACTGGGGCAGGGCTGGAGGCTGAGGCAGGACTGGACTGGGGCAGGGCTGGACTGGGGCAGGGCTGGAGGCTGAGGCAGGACTGGACTGGGGCAGGGCTGGAGGCTGAGGCAGGGCTGGACTGGGGCAGGGCTGGAGGCTGAGGCAGGACTGGACTGGGCAGGGCTGGAGGCTGAGGCAGGACTGGACTGGGCAGGGCTGGAGGCTGAGGTAGGACTGGACTGGGCAGGGCTGGAGGCTGAGGCAGGGCTGGACTGGGCAGGGCTGGAGGCTGAGGCAGGACTGGACTGGGGCAGGGCTGGAGGCTGAGGCAGGACTGGACTGGGGCAGGGCTGGACTGGGGCAGGGCTGGAGGCTGAGGCAGGACTGGACTGGGCAGGGCTGGAGGCTGAGGCAGGACTGGACTGGGCAGGGCTGGAGGCTGAGGCAGGACTGGACTGGGGCAGGGCTGGAGGCTGAGGCAGGGCTGGACTGGGCAGGGCAGGAGGCTGAGGCAGGGCTGGACTGGGCAGAGTCTGGACCAAAAACCGAACCTGAGTCAACAAGGAAAAACAATTAACGAATAAATCTAGTATTTCAGGAATGAGCAAAGAAGTAATACCATGAAAGTTTTACCGACAATCTGGCACATGGTGAAGGATGAACAAGGTGAGGATGAACCAGGTGAGGATGATGGGCTGTAGGTGTAAGAGGCTGAACCAGGGGCAGGACCAGGACTACAGACACTATTTCATGAAGATTGGTAACACTTTAGATTAGCCCTCACTTCCATCCATCCATCCATTCATCTTCTTCCCCTTAATCCATTTCTGGATCGGGGGGGTGTCAGTCAGAGCTACACCCAGTCCACACAGCACCAGCCCCTCACTGATCCTCCTGCTGGTGCTGAGTCCACAGGAGCCCACACTTATTAACAGCTAATTTGGTGCTAATTAGTGTCTACCCTGACCCTAGCCATAACCTTCACCTTCTTATGAATCAATGATAAGGAATAAGCCGCCCAAATCCAGCCCTGAACTGCAGGTTGTCGGCCCATGCACTAAAAACACTAACCCTAACACATTGGGTTGTTGGATTAGTTTCATTTTCATTTCTTTCTGCTTTCATAGAATAGCAGAGAATTATCTGAATTAAAAACTATAATAATCTATCAATAATAATCAATAATCTCTCATATGTTTGTGTCACTAATAATCTGTATTTTATATGTATGTCATTAGTGTTTCTAGTTTTACTTTGTCTCTCTCAAAGGTTCAATTCCAGCAGAGGGCAGGAGGGGTGCGAAGGATTTTTTTTTTAAAGTGTTAGTCTTTATTTTTGTGTGTTTATGTAATTTTTTGTGTGTTTAAATGTGTGTATTTATGTTTAGGAGCCCCTCGAAAATGAGATGATTGATCTCAAGGGGCTTTGCTTAATTCAATTCAATTCAACTTTATTACAGACTAGGTCCAATTTAAAACAGACAAGACAAAAGAAAATAACAAACAAATAGTTATGACTTTAAAAGACAGCTTTAAGTTTTGTATGTTTAAATTAACTTAAACATAAACTTAATATGCAATTCATTTATTAACTCGTGGCAGCCCTACACGTATCTATACTCTATGAAACTAATGTGGCTTTAAATGAATGACACATGAGAAATGGTAAGTTGTATTCTGAGGGTGCATGTGTGGTTTTCAGGGTCATATACACTTTTTTGATGTAAAAAATATATTAGTATTTATTAAGTATTTGAAAGAATATTCCCAATATCCCAACATATTTTTTTTTACACTAATTATATTACTGTGTGTGATTAAAAATCCATTTGTGAAATCACTGTTGTTTTATGAGATCGCATAGAAACATATCAACAAGCCACAAATGTGTTTTTAAATGTGGACATAAGCTTCTGTTTCTAGTTTATACAAAATGACTCTTTCCACTGTCCAATCCATCCTGCTCTTACATCTTCATACAACTCTCCACAGTTCTACTTCCTTGTGTCCTGAATGGCCTCCGTGGCTCCTCTCGGCTGCACCTCCATCGTCCCGGGGCTCTCGTGGCTGCCTTCCTGATCATTCCAGAGCATCCTTTGGAGATTCCGGCGCCTTTCTTCCCACTCCCACATCCCCGCTGCCTCCTTTTCAATCTGCAGGCTGGGTTTTGATGGGGTTGCCAGGTGCTTTTGGCCCCACCATATGTCCTGTGACTCTGCTCTCCTGTGGATAAAGGAAGCTGGAACCAGATCTGGATCTACCTCCAAGACGGACTTTACGCTCAAACTCTTGGCGTGTGAAAGAAAGGCAGAAAAGGCATGCTTAAATTCAGTTTCTAAAGTCTTCCGGCTAACCCTAGAGGAAGGGTTCAGATGTGGCGTGGTGGAATGGCAGACATTTCTCTTCAGCCGGTCCCAGGGGCTTTAGAGAACAGATCTCGTTTGAAGGCCCGAGTCGGTGCGGTGTGTCCAGTGACCGCATCGCCGTCCAGGGTTTGTGCCTGTCATTCAGTCACAGTCTGGCGATCACTGCTCCACGCCGCTTCATTCTCCTCACTATAGTGTCTTTCTATGGCCGCCAGACTCCCCTTTAAAGCCCCAAACTTGGACGCTGAGTTGGATCCGGGCTGTGATTTGGCACCGGGGCGCACACAGTCGCAGCTGCCCCTTCTGCCTGGAGGTGAGGCCTGGGACGCCCGATAGTTCTGCTCACCGCGGAGACTGGCTGCTGTGAAATGAGCCGAATTATGCTCGTTGAATAAAAGAGGAGCAGAAATGTCTCTGTTTGCAACATCAAACTTTACCGTTATGAGAGATATTTAACGTTTGTAGATCAATTCCTCCAAACACATTTGTCAGACACACAAAAGTCAATGCTCCCAATTTGTTTTTTTACCATATTCCAAATTCTCAACAATTAGAGCATTGGTTTGATTCCTCCTCCAGACTGGGGTTTTTTGGAGTCTTCATGCTTTAGGTTTCCTCCAGGTGCTCTGGTTTCCCCCACCACAAAAAATAAGCTTGTATGATAGGTTGAAAAAGAGAATCTGGAATCTCTTTGGGACTTTCCTGGTTAAATAAAAGGTCAATCAGAAAATGTAAAAGGCCTGAGGTTTGCACAGGTGAGAAAGTACATTGTGCTGTCTGCTCCTGGTGCAGAATACTTCATAAATGTGGATTGTTTTTAACCAAACATTGTCTGTTTGAAAAGCGCTTCATTAATAACATTTGATTGATTGAACTTGTATCTAGAGAGACCTTTCGAGACCAGAAGCACACTTTTTTACTGATAGTAGACGTACCCAAAACTGCAGCTCCACATGGAAACTCTCGCTGTTTCAATGGCCCATCAGGACTTTATACAGTTGCTGATTCGCAAACATGTGATGCAATAATAACAATAACAACAAACACATAGAACCCAATGTTCATAAATGTTCATAAATGTTGTTTACGTGTGCGATGTTCAGGAATGATGACATCTGTTCTTTACTGAATACGGCCACACAATGAAACCATGAGATCTAAATCCACATGTGTTTGTCTGCATGAGGTCAACTGTATGTCCTATTCAAAGAAATCCCAAAATCACCCAAACATTTTTGAACTCTACATTCCCAAAGTTGATCCCACACATCATAAAGCATTAAGAAGTCGCACCGTCAGAGTCCTCCCCCGTGTCCTGAACTCCCCCCTCAGCTCTGCGAGTGTGTGTGTTATGACAGTCTTTAAATGAGTGGCGGAGCTCTCGTCTCCATCACCTCGCAGAGATGACAGGGCCCGCAGCGGCGCCTCCCAGTGGCCGGACAGGGCTCAGCTGTTGGACCCGCCGCCTGACAGCTCTGGCAGGTACTTGACCTTAACTGCTTTTGGCTTTCCCGCTGGTCTTCGCCTGGGCCTGGGCTCGGTGTGAGGCGGACCACGCGGCTCCACGGACCTTCTGGGCGTTCTGACAGAGTTTGCAGTCCCGCAGTCTCCCACCGTGTTGCTGCAGTCGCGCTGTTTATTAATGAGCGCTTGTTTTTGTTGTAAGAAGAAGCCGTGAGGTGTTGTTGATCTCAGAGGATGCATCACCGGTTTGCAGGTTTCCCACTCTTTACAATCAACAATTCATTTCTGGTTTGTTAAATGGAGCAAATACAGTACGTGAAAGTAATTTTTCCCAATATTGTATAGAATGGGGCGACAGTAGCTCAGTCGGTAGAGCATTGGCCTTTGGGCCTGAAGGTCGTGGGTTCAAGCCCACCATAAGACCTACTTCACGACTCCCACTGACGACTGCTGTCGTTGTGTCCTTGGGCAAGACACTTAACCCCACTTTGCCTGAAGCTCCCACTGAAAGATCTCAGCTCCTGTGGACTCAGCACCTGCAGAAGGATCAGTGAGGGGTTGGTGCTATGTGTACTGGGTGCAGCTCTGACTGCCACCCCCCCGACCCAGAAATGGATGAAGGGGAAGAAAATGGATGGATGGATGGATGTATAGAATGGGCTGGTCTGAAAGGACATAATACTGTTCTTATAACAATTAAACATACAACAAAAGGCCTTTTGTTTGTCCCGCAGTGGTAACATTATGTGTCTAAGATAGCATGACCAGAGCGAAGTCTAATTCAGGGTGGGACCAAACCATTTTCAGCCCCCCCCCCCAAAAAAAATATTCTAAACTTACATTACATTGAGGGGAAGAATGTACTATGGGCTAGCATCACATCTCATATGTAATTGTAAAGCTAATTTCTTGCTGATTCTATAGGGACAGAGCACAAAGCGGCTGAAGTACGTTGACTTGTAGATCCTTGTTGTGCGTTTTTAATGACATTCATGGACTTTGGTCATCCCACCTCATTTGACTGTTTGATTCTCTGATCTGATCAACTTTGACCATGTTTACGGTGGGTTTAAGGACACTTCAATTCAATTCAATGTAAAGCCCTGAGTCACAACAGTAGTTATCGCTGAGGACAAACGGATCAGAGAATCAAACATTTCAAACTCAAGAAATGCAAATGATAAAAACACAATGGTCTTGGTCCATAAAGAGAAGATGACCAATGTCCATAAGTGTTGATAAATGATCGTAAAGTGGTAATGATCGAGGGCGTTGAAACAGATTTATGGACATTTCTCATCCTGCCCCCTATGGGCCGATGGCTGCTACAGAATGTGTTTGTTGTCATTCCATTTCTTGTGTACAAATGAGTCTTTGATCCATGTTGGCGAATCGACAACTTTGGTAAGTTTAGTTTACTTTAGTTTAGTTCCTTTTTCACACACACACACACATACGACAATATGAAGCTCAGTGAGAAATCAATTACAAACAAAAAAAATATTTATAATAGTAACAAAGTATTTTACAATTCAGGAAATAATTAAATTGTGTACTTTTAAAAATAGGAAAATAAATGAATTAAAACATTAAATCTGCCAGAACCCCAGAATGTTCTTCATTGGCTTCAGTCACACTCAAATATAAATATTTATGTCCTTTTTAGTTTCAACAATATATACACACAGACACATATATACCAACTCTTATACACATATGTCTTTGGTGTCCAACCGGTCCAGAAAGGTCCGCTCTGGCTGCAGGTTTTCCATCAGACTAAGCAGGAGCAGAGTAGACTCCTCCCATTTAATCAAATCTTCAGGTCAAGACTGAATGGGCGGAGTGAAGAGGATATGGGCGGAGTCTGCTCTACTCCTGCTGGGTCTGATAGAAAACCTGCAGTCACAGCGGACCTTTCTGGACCGGATTGGACACACTCTAATGTTCATGTGTGCAAAAATATAGCTTTAATCTATTTTGAAAATGCATTTTTTCACTCCTTTTGATCAAAAAGAAGGGCAACATACGTCTTCCAAAAACAACTATATACTGTTGTGATTTAGGGCTATAGTTAAACAAATGAATTGAGTTGTGATTTCAAATATTACATAAATATAATCAATAATAATGAGCCACGTGTGTCACCACCACATCGCAGGAAGAAGCACATAACGCCTTTAACTTCTAAATATTCAGGACCCTCTAGTGCTCTCCTCTCGTCGGCTTCGGGATATTTGACAAGCACTTGACCATTCATCGCTAGAACTGCTTATAATATTTCACCAGAGATTATCAAAGATGCAACAAGACGATCTTAAAACGCCAAATCCCATATACGTCAGCCTTCCCCCCCTCTCTCCACTTTGAGGCCAGAAACTTAGCATGTGGCTAATCAGACGTCGTGCACGGTTAGCGCGCGGCGGTTGGGATCTACATGCGTGTGCGGAGAACCGGCTGAATTTTTTACACCGTCAACGCGGATTCCCATTGCTCCAGCAGACACCGTCCCATGTCACAATGGGAGAGATGTCAGCCCACTTTGAGCCCGCTCTGAATTAAACATAAACTTTGTCGATGTGATAAAACACAACCCCGCATCTCCTTCACCCCGCCCCGAGGCACACAGGCAAATTTGGTACACACCCATTCCAATCAGCTTAAACACATTTCAGACGCAGTCAAAGTCGCTCATAATTATCCATTCCAAATTCCAAGTGGCAGTTTTTTGGGTCATCTATAGGATCATGTCTCAGTAGTCCCAGGATGGCCAAGAAAGTAAAGTCTTAGAGATAGGGGAGGGGATATTTTATTAATGGGGGCTATTAATATTCCAGCGCAGAGGGTCTGGGGTGTTTCTTTTTTCGCAGTGGCATAATGAATAACTGAGGACCTCCTTGGTACCCGATTCCTCTGCATGAATATTCAGGAGCTCCGGGCGTATCGTGGGAGATCGGAGAGAGCGGCTCTTGGTTCGACGCGAATGGATCACACCCGGGCCTTTTGTCTCACCTCCCGGAGACGGAGGAGTAGATAAACACCGCTTCCCAGTGACTATTTTATGATTTCAACGCCGGGGACATCGGTAATTAACATTTACAGTGCGAAAATACACTGCGGTCTCAAGAGCATGTGTGTTTATGTTCAGGACGTAAGTGGGTTTTGGAGGCAATAAGGTCAAGGGCAGAAGGAGGAAGGCAGCGGTGGCCAAGTTTACCGTTTTTTATTCTATATATATGTACTTTATTACATGCTTTGCACAGTACATCTCTACGTGATTAAAGCAAATTTTAAGTGCCGTATTAGACACACTTTTTTGTTGTCTTTTTGCTCATTGTGACAAACAAGAAAAGTAAATAAAATATAATAACAACACACATTTTAATAATGAATAGATACATAAGAGGGGCCTGGATTAGCGTTAAAAAACAGATTTTTTGTCACACTGAATCTACAGCCAGCGCCATGCAGAGAAAAGACAAAGAGACAAAACAAACATATAAACTCATTCTAAAAGGATTACCGTTCTTCATTCTTTATGTAGCCGATGTTTACTAACTGACTTCAAACAAGCTGAAGAAAGTTAGCTTAACTCTCTGAATGTACATAAAGCCCAGATTGAAAAGGGTTTGAACTTATCGTGCGATTCCTTGTCTGCTCTAAAGGACGTCACACAAAATAGATATAAATTAACATTAGGTTTTTCTGAAATATTTAGAATGAGCTGACACTGAGTTATAGAAGGTTTGATGTGATCAGCTCCACCTTAAGTCCTCTTGTTCCATTTACATTTTGCTCACAGCCGCAGTGTGAAAAAAACATGTTTAACTTAACAATGGAGATCTGGTCTAGTTTATGCGGCGCCACCTGCAGGTGAAAAGCCAGATCCTCTCAAACCTCTGAAACTAAGCAGGGTCTGGTTAGTGCGGTGATGGGAGACCTCTGAGGACACATTGCCGTGTGTGTGTGTGTGTGTGTGTGTAAATGGATGGCATCTGTCATGTCATTTTCTACCCCTTTATTTTTCCATGTCTGGGTCGGGGGGTGGCAATCAGAGCTGCCACCCAAGTCTCATAGCACCAGTCCCTCGCTGGTCCTCGTGCAGGTGGTGGTCCACAGGATGATGGCTTCTCCGTCATCAACAAGATGGCCTTGATCTTTCAGTGGGGGCTTCAGACAATGTGGGGTTAAGTGTCTTGCCCAGGGACACAACGATAGCAGACATCAGTATAGGAGCAGGTGGTGAGCTCGAACCCATGACCATTAGGTCCAAAGACCAGTGCTCTACCAACTGAGCTACTGTCGCCCCCAGATGGATATATATATAGCCCTGAAAGATAGATGGCATCTTTGAGGGCTATATAAAACCACTGCAATTATTTAATACAATGAGATTTGATTAGATTCCTTTGAGTCCACGTTGTCACAGCAACAAAACAGGGATATATTGTATAATCATGAATGCTTTTCTAATCAATGCTGACGTGTGTTTGGTTAATGTGGACAACTGTAATCGTAGAATTGATTGTGATCATGGATGAGCACATCCACAGAGCCTTGGGTGTGTCTATGTATGGAAATGATCATTCACTAATTGCTTGTAACCTGCACCTTCTGATGTGCATGTGTCTGGGTAACTCAGGAACTCATGTTTATTGTATGTAAACTGTATGATGCCTGTGTTCACGGTTATTGTCTGCAGCTTAAAGTGATCACTTGGAACAGGGGGTGGGCACTAATAAGCTTTCTTGCTTCAGCCTACTCCTTTTGAGCCACTTTATAACAGTGTAACCTTGTAACAATGAAAAATATGTTTGTAAAATGCTCAAATAAATAACAATCAATCAATCAATCAATAGTGTGTTTATGTAAAGCACAAGAAAGGTCTTATGGTCTGAGTTTCACCTGTATATTCTCTGCTCTGCCACTCGCTGACCTGTGACACGAGGCGCCTGCCCGAACACCTCCGACTGTGGCAGGAGGCTGTGACTGTGGTGTTGGTGACTGAAGTGTGAGCTGACGGCTGTGGACCATGTGTACGTGAGACCATAAAGGAACAGCCTGTCATATTTTAATGTTAAATAACAGCGACGTCTTGTACATGTGTCTAACAGGTCGACGTGTACAAATATTAGACAAGTATTAGAACGAACGGTTAAAGTGGACTTACTCTTGACTTTGTGCGCGTAATATTCATGTTTATAATTTACAAGAATAGCACCACACCGTTGTTTTAATGGCTGTAAATAGCCTAACACCAGCAGGTGGATTGCATCTGTATCCCGTTCTTAGGAGCCACAGTCAGGAAGAGTCTGGCAACAAAAGTGTGGTAGTATTTGTATTGTACGTTATTAGACCAATAAGACTGCTTACTACACACTTAATTCTCGTTTTTTTTTTTTTACTAAAGTCATAGATATATTACTATTGTTAGCTTTTGAGAATAATCAATTTTATTTTTTATTTTTGCTGCTGTTGGACATCAGAATTTCTCCTACAGGGATCAATAAAGTATCTATCTATCTATCTTATTTTATACTTGCTTCTTTAGTATCCTGAAGTTGGACATTTTAGACTTGCTTCATTAATACAAGGAGCATTTTCTACTTCCTGATGGATCATCAAGAAGATTGGTTCTCTTAACTGTCAATCATTCCGGTGCCCGTCAAATAAGACCAGAGAGCTGTGTTTGAAAAAGAGAGAGAGTTGCTTTGCTAAAATTTGGGGAATATCGTCTTACAAACCTTTGAGACAGAGATGTTATTTTACTTTAGTCCAGAGTTGTGGTTCACTTATCTTGTGCTAGTCATTCCTACTGTTCTGAAAATGGCGATGCAACACTGAAATTTTCTCACTGTGGGACCGATAAATTATCTCTCACTCTTAATCTTATGATCGCTTTAACAATAAAACTGATTAAAATCTCAAACCTAGTAAAAGCCCCCAATCAACACCATTCACTCATTACATTCAGACCTATTGTGCATGTTTTTAGTGGTAGGGGAAACCGGAGCACCCGGAGGAAACCTAGGCATACACGGCGAGATCATGCAAACTCCACTCAGAAAGGCCCTGTTCCGATCAGGATTAGGACCCAGGACCTTCTTGCTGAGAAGTGAGAGCGCTAACTGCTAACTGCTAACTGCTAACCACTCAGCCACTGTGCCAACCCAGATAAATATGCCCACATTCCAGCTACTCTCATCTTGTCATTGATACTTTTCGCAGTAACGCACCTCTTCGCACCGAGTCTATAGATCTGAGGCTCGATACTCTCCTCGTGATGGATTACTTTTGTTACTTTTTTTTTAATTGATTGATTTTAACGGTGAGCCCGGTGCTGTGGTGATCAATGGGAGCAGTCAGCAGCAGTGGCTCCAGCTCGGCCAATCAAAGCTCTCCCTGCTCAGAGGCCAGATCTTATGGCTATACCGTGCTTTTATCCCACAATCCTTTGCTCTTTTTTTTTTTTTTTTTTTTTGCGCTGCCCTTCCTCCTCTCCCGCTCTTTCTAGTGTTCGTCCAACGCCGCGGTTGTCGCCCGGAGCCAAGCGGGCGTTCAATAATGTCTGTAGTGTGGAGCGGGATGCAACAAAGGGCCTTCTTTACACACCTCAAAGCCTCGGCTATCGCTAGCGCCAACGACGGCGAGGATGGAGAAACATTTCCAACATAAAAAGGACAGGAACAAAGAGAGACACGGGAAGAACAGAGGAGGCATGTGACGCTGCAGAGAACTGTGCTGAGGAAGAGGAGGGAGCACAAAGGAGAACGAGAAACTATTGATTTGATAATGCGAGCGAGAGAATGGGAAGGACAGGAACCGATGTAAAAGCTGCATGATTTTAAAATATGAAAGTGTTCAGTGTGAGATTCAGGAAGTTCCGGAAACGTCTCAATGACAAATGTACACTGTAGAAGTATTATGTCTTTTAATGTGGAAACAGAATCTCTATGTCCACATTTTAAACTTTTCACTGTAGTTTAAACAAAAGGGAGCACATCACCCCTGTATTAGAGTCCCTACACTGGCTTCCTTTGAGAATACACTGGGCGGCTGAGTGGATAGCACTCTTGCCTCTCAACAAGAAGGTCCTGGGTTCGAATCCCGGTTGGACCAGGGCCTTTCTGAGTGGAGTTTGCATGAGTTTGTATGTTTCCTCCGGGTACTCCAGTTTCCCCTACTACTAAAAGCATGCACAATAGGTCTGCTTCTGTACTGGCCCCGCTCCCATCTCTGTGTGGAGTGAGAGACAAATGCCCAAAATTAACAATTGTAAACCGCTTTGTGACTCTGGTCTGCAGTGAAAAGGCGGTATATAAATAAAATAAAAATTACTTATTAGCTGTAGTTTTTCTTCAGCCTAGTGCAGCCTTGGATCAAAAGTCAAGACTCTGGATAAAAACTCTAACACAAACAATTATCTTATCGGGAAATCTTTCAGGAAACGTCAAAAATGGGACGAGCAGGAAATAATGTTGTCACCTTTACCCAGGAATGATTCAGTATGATGATGATGATGATGATGATGAGGCGACAGTGGCTCAGTTGGTAGAGCATTGCCCTTTGAGCCTGAAGGTCGTGGGTTTGAGCCCTCCACAAGACTTTCACCACCGACTCCCGCTGATGTCTGCTGTTGCTGTGTCCTTGGGCAAGACACTGAACCTCTGGTAACACCTGATGCCACAGTGGGGCGGCTGCGGCTGTAAAGTGCCAAACTGCTGTTGTGTTCTTAGGCAAGACACTTCACCCCCATTGCCTAGAATGAGTCTGGTGTGTGTGTGAATGTTTGGTGGTGGTCGGAGGGGCAGATGGCTTCTGTCAGTGTGCCCCAGGGCAGCTGTGGCTATAGTAGTAGTTTATCTTTCTATATCGTCCAAAAAAGCGCTATATAAAACCGATGCATTATTATTATGATGATGATGATGATGATGAGGAAGATTAAGATGAAGATGAAGAGGCACAAGAGGAAAATTTCAGTGTTGAATAATTGACAATAAGACAATTATTCACCAGAATGATTGACACCTGTGAGAACCAATAGTTTTGATGATCCTCCTGTTTACCTTTTTGATACATTTTGCCAAATTTTTTCACGTTTTGACTTCATTTCATCATCACTTTTTTGCAGTTAAAATTAAAATTCAGGTAAAAAGTCCCATTAACAAATCTGCCTCAACATCTTCTCAATCCACTACATCAACAAAAACAAAAACAAAACTTACTTCACGCACCTATTATTAACTTTTTGTTTCTGTATTTTTTTTTTTTTTTTTCCAGTACCACTCGGTAAGAACTCTGCGGTCCAGACTTTCGCCTCAGCCTGACCTGTTGTCTCCTCTGGGGGCCGGGGAACATCACAGCGAATGCCACGAACGCTTCCTGCCTCCATTAGAGAGAGAAACCCAGGGATTACTGCCAGGACCAGGGCTAATGACTGCCATGGCCACAGAAAGCCGATTTTGTGAGCGCGTGGCAGGGAGGCGTGAAGCCAAAGCTCCCACTAAAACCTCCTGCGAGAGCCCAACAAGCCCGGCTCCTTCTGCACTATTGTCGGATGTTAAACTTCTTTATTCCTTCAGATTGGGCTGGTTCCGACATGTCTGTGTAAAAATACAGTCTTTTGTTTTGAGAAATTGTCAAAATGGTTGTCTGTTGCTCTGATCCACTTTTGTCATGATTCTCAGGCTGTTTCAAAATAAAGGTGTCGCTATATATGTTGTTTTTTTTTCAGCCTTTTTCTTTAGTAAAGCCAATTGAAAAAAAAAGGCGCACTTTCAATCTCCTGGAAATGTGAAAAAAAATTCTTATCTCCCGTCATGAAAAAATACAATCTGGGTCGAATCAGGAGCATTTTGAACTCAAGGCAAATCTAAAATCTATGACATGTTTCCAGGTTTTTCCGTTCAAGGATTTCGTATTTTAGTTATTTTTATTAAATTCCTTTAATTTTGAAAGTTTTAATGGTTTTAATCTTTTGTGTGATTTTTATGTTTTAATGTATTGCCCTGTGTTTGAAAGGCGCTCAACAAATAAACTTTGATTGATTGATTGAACAACAAATCTATAACCAACAAATGTTTCACAAAGGCCCTGAAAGAAATGCTAGTTTTATTCCTTGTTTTGTCGTTAATGATTTGAGAATCATAACGAGACCTTTTTTAGTTCTGCGCCACATGGTACTTTACCAGTGAGATTAGCTCCACACGGTGAGTTCTGACGCCTGGATTACGGACTTTCTGATTGGTGAAACGGTGGAGGGCGGGACATTGAAATGAAAACAAAAACAATATTTAGGGGCTGGAAAACTAATTTAGAAATCCAAATATCTCTGAACTACTGTTATCAGTTAAAGAAGTATTTGAAAAGAACATTTTTTATTAATGCTTTTTGACAGATTAGGGCCCTTTAATGAGGACTTGACATGAAAATCTTACATATTACTACTTTAAGTAAAACACATCAACAATAACCTGTGCATTGGAAACAACAAAAGATAAGGTCCATTGTTGTTTTAACATATAATATTTAAGTAAAAACATCAATGGACCTTTTATATTGTTGTTTCCGATGTAGATGCAGATGTAGAAAGTAAAAAACAATTCAATTACCAAAATAATGTCAATGTTTTTTCACAAATAATCCATGTTCATGTGTGTATTGTCGTCATGAACATTGGTGAGAAGCTTAAATACGTGTCAAAAATATATATATTATTGAAAATCACGCTAAATAATGTGCGGTTGTTCCCATTACTAAATCATGAGCCATAAACCTCTTGAAATTACAGTGCTGGTGGGGGGTTGAGAAAACCATTTGCCTTTTCAGTTACGGCGCGATGTCGAAGAGAGCGATAAAAGTGTTACATTTTAATGCTTAATGAACCCTCGCTCCCCTCGAGTCAGCCCACTTTTTATGGATTCGAAATGAAAGCGCTGTATTCTATAACTGGGACATAATCACAGAGAGACGGAGGCACGTGACCGGGAACGGGGCCGGTGTAAGAACAGCGCTGGTGGCACGTTAGTTTGTGTACGTTTTGTGACCTAAAACTGTCTTGAAAGTGAGGAGTTAGTGGATGTTTATGCCTATACTTATGGGCGCCAGTTTCTTTTTAACCAGAGTCAGAATCAGTAACAGGAAGTCACAAACTGGGAATTTGGTTTTGCTCAAGTTGTAAGAGTAAAAAGGTAAAATAATGCATATAACATCAAAACAAATGTATTAAAATGACAACAATATGTTAAAGTTTGAGACACAAATGAAGGACCAAATGGAGGACCAAAGAGATGTCATGCTGCCACACTGGCTCCTCCCCCTCTGCATTGACGCCTCCCCCTCTACACTGACTCCTCCCTCTGCACTGACTCCTCCCCCTGTACACTGGCTCTTCCCCCTCTACACTGGCTCCTCCCCCTTTGCACTGACTCCTCCCCCTCTGCACTAACTCTTCCCCCTTCACTGACTCCTCCCCTGTTGCACTGACTCCTCCCCCTCGGCACTAGCTCCTCCCCCTTCACTGTCTCCTCCCTCTGCACTGACTCCTCTCTCTGTACTGACTCTTCCCCCTGCACTGGCTCCTCCCCCTTTGCACTGACTCCTCCCTCTCTGCACTGACTCCTCCCCTTCTGCACTAACTCCTCCCTCTCTGCACCCCCCTTGACACTAACTCCTCCCCCTCTGCACGGACTCCTCCCCCTCTGCACTAACTCCTCCCCCTCTGCACTGACTCCTCCCGGTCTGCACTGACTCCTCCCCCTCTGCACGGACTCCTCCCCCTCTGCACTAACTCCTCCCCCTCTGCACTGACTCCTCCCGGTCTGCACTGACTCCTCCCCCTCTGCACTGACTCCTCCCTCTCTGCACTGACTCCTCCCCCTATGCACTCCTGTGGGATTTTGGAAATTAGCTACAAAAAAGATAATCTGGTGTATTTACAGTCGCAGTAAAAACACACTGTTTATGAATACACACTGTCCCATCCAAATCAACAAATAAAAACACAAACACACACTTTCACACACACACACACACACACACACTCTCCAGCTGCCATGTGAAAAAGAAAAAGCCTCTGGTGTCTTGTGCAGAATCCCAACCACTTCCAGTTTGTATTCAGCACAACACATTCCGGTTACACTCTGTCTCTGTGACATTTAGGAATATCGGATGTGAAGAATTTCCTGTCGTTTCCATCTTGTCCCCGTCTCTTTGCCTCCGTGCTCGCCGCCGTGCTCGCCGCCAGCGCTCAGGCAGCGGGCTGAGAATTGATTTGGCCGCAGAGCAGTGTACAGAGGCCAAACAGGAGCACTCATGGAGAAGTTTGTACAATTGATCAGTGAAGGGCTCAGGGGTGAAGCTCTGTGTCATCTCCACAGCCTCCATCTGCATCTGCCGGATTACAGCAGCGAGAGGAGAGGTGCAGATACACTGAGATTACAACATTTAGGATTTAGGATTTGGTTTGGTCCATGTGGTTAGTGTGAAGAAATGTGCATTATTATTATTATATCATTACCATCAGATTTAAACAGATCCTGTTAGCAGCGATGCTAGTATCAAGTGAAGACAGATGTTCAACAGCACTGCTTTCCCATTGTCACTCCTCGTTTAGTCCTGATTTAGTCCTGGATTAGTCCCGGTTTAGTCCTGGATTAGTCCCGGTTTAGTCCCGGTTTAGTCCTGGATTAGTCCCGGTTTAGTCCTGGTTTAGTCCTGGATTAGTCCTGGTTTAATCCTGGATTAGTCCCGGTTTAGTCCTGGATTAGTCCCAGTTTAGTCCTGGTTTAGTCCCGGTTTAGTCCTGGTTTAGTCCTGGATTAGTCCCGGTTTAGTCCTGGTTTAGTCCCGGTTAAATCCTGGTTTAATCTTTGTTTAATCCTGGGGTAGTCCTTGTTTAGTCCTGATTTAGTCCTGGTTTAGTCCTGTTTAGTCCTGGTATAGTCCTGTTTTAGTCTTGGTTTAGTTCTTGTTTAATCTCGGTTTAGTCTTGGTTAAGTCCTGGTTTTATCTTGGTTTAGTCCTGGTTTAGTCCTAGTTTAGTCTTGGTTTAGTCCTGGTTTAGTCCTAAAGAAGGTGTCGTTATGATTCTCAAACCATTAACGACAAAACAAGGAATAAAACCAGGATTTCTATCTTTGTGAAAAAGGTGTTGGTTATAGATTTGTTGTTGACAAAACTCTTGTCTATTCAGCTGTTATGGTCCCAGCTGGATTCGTCTGCATATCTGGCAACCTGAGTCAGGGAGAGAGGGAGAGGCTGCAGTACCACTTTTAGCCAGATTTTCTTTAACAGCGTCCTTCACAGTTTCTTTACAAAAATACTTATCGCAGCTAACATTTGTGAGTTAGCCTCGCGGACTGCATTACTCCTCCATGCGTCACTTGCAATGACATCATCTTGGGTAATTAAAACTTACAATGAGAAGTTGGAGGTGCCTTTCTTGGCCATCTGATGTCTGGCTGTTTTTTTCCCCGCTCAAATCTGTGTATATTTGTGAAGGAGGCAAAGTCTGGCAAAGGATTAGGGGCGAACTGCAAACTGCCAAAATGCACAGTGCCTGTCAAAGTTTGGAAGAGAAAGAGACAGGAACGGAAAAAAATGTCAAGGAGGAGACTGCAAATGAGGCTTGTTTCAATAACGCGATCGATGTGGATGTTGTGTGCATCTGTGATCAGTGCCACACACACACACACACACACACACAAACACACACACACACAGGGGGTGATTACTCTGCAGACATACGCCAGATATATACGGGCAAAAATAAATATATATAAGAACCCAGCAGAAAGGACAATATGGGATTCTACGGATAAATAGTTGCATAAAGAACTCGAGAATTCTGGTGTATGTTTGTTTTCTAATAACACTGTGCACACGGGGGTAGTTTTGCTCGGTTTTTCCAGTGTGGTTTTGCTGCAAATGGCAAATATAGTCTTGAATAGTGTGCTTGAGATTGAGATAATCTGGAAGGATAAATATGATGTGTTATTATTGGTCATTAAAAATCGTAAATTGATTTTTTTCCTTTATCATGTCATATTTTAGAATGAAAAATGAGAACACTTTAGATTAGCCCTCACTAAAATATGTGCGGTTAGTGCTAGCCCTAACCCTAACCCTAATCTTACCTCTAAACCTAACCTTAGCCTTAATCCTAACCAGTGTTGGGTGTAACGCATTACTGTAACGAAATTACAATTTGAGTAGTAGTGCAACGTGTTATTAAGAGAATACGTTTAATTTAGGGCTGTCAAACGATTATTTTTTTTAATCGAGTTAATTACAGCTTAAAAATGTATTAATCGTAATTAATCACATTTCAAACTATTGGCAAAATGATGCCATATTTTTCTGTAAATTGTTGTTTGAATGGAAAGATAAATGACAGCTTAGTGAACATATGTACTGTATTTGTTTGTTATAACAATAAATCCATCCATCCATCCATTTTCTACCCTTTAATCCATTTCTGGGTCAGGGGGGTGGCAATCAGAGATGCCACCCAAGTCTCATAGCACCAGCCCCTCACTGACCCTCTGCAGGTGGTGAGTCCACAGGAGGACGGCTGCTCTCTGAGTGTGAGCATAGCCTTGATCTTTCAGTGGGGGCTTTGGGCAAAGTGGGGTTAAGTGTCTTGCCCAAGGACACAACGACAGCAGTCATCAGTGAGAGTCGGTGGAGAAGGTGCAGAGGTGGGAATTGAACCCACGACCTTCTGGCCTTAAGGCCAATGCTCTACCAACTGAGCTACTGTCGCCCAAACCAGACCAAAACCATTGTTTGTTACAGATGAGGGACATTTCAAAACAGTCTGAAGCAGAATGTCTTTAAATCTGTTTGATTTTCTCACACCATTACTTTTTTTGGCACAACTAACATGAACTGATGGTCGAAAGGAAAATTAGGTACCTCAGCTTTAATTTAGCGAGTGCGCTTCAGGAGAAGACACGGAGGAGACTGAGGCTCCGCAGTCCAGCTTCAGCGCTGTACATATTGTGTGCATCGGTTACGCAAAGACACGTACGCACACTAGAGAATAGTTCTGTAATGGTTCTGTGCGTGTTCTTGGATATGATCCCATTACGCAGCGCCGTTCGCCGTCATTACAGTCGCTGGAAGTGGTGCTGCTGTCCAGAGCGCTGTGGCGCCCGCAGCTCATCATGCAGAGTTCATACAGGAAACAACAAGTGCCCCGCGGTCACGCGTGTATTCTTTCAAAACTTGAATTCCCAGAGGGCTCTGCTCTGTCCCCATCTTACACACGCGTGTCCGCAGCATTCTGAGTGTTATTATGGGACGCATGGGCATGCATCAAATGCGTTAATTTTTTTAACGCGATTAATTACAAAAATTAATTGACGTGCGTTAACACGATAATTTTGACAGCCCTAGTTTAATTACATTACAGTTACTAAATACTTTGTTACCGGCGGCACCGGTGTTCTGCCGAGTTGTGCAGAGAAAACTGCACTACCGCTGCGTGCGTGCTCACGTCACGATGAGCGCATGAGCAAGTTTGTTTGTAAAGCAACATGGCAGAGCCAGAGGAGAGGAATTGGTTTTACCGGTGGAGATATTTGACTCTATCAGTCAAAAAGATAAAAACGTTGTCGTGGAGTGCAAGCTTTACGCGGGCAGCAAGCGATTGCTCCGTTCACATTATTCCAGCGACTGTAGCTGCTCCGGCCATGCTTTGCGCACAGTATTTTCCCTGGCTTTGGTCTGTGTCTGTGGGAACTAATTATTCTAAAACAGTCTCTTTCAATTGTTTCAGTTTTATAATGTGCTTTGTTTGATCAGTGGATAAAAATACAGTAAATGTAATGTAATTTAAATGGCACCTTGGCCTGTCTTATTATCACCTGTGTCTGCAGGACAGTTCTCTATAAACTAACATATAATACTAATACTAACATATGATGCTAATGCTAACATATGATGCTAATGCTAACATATGATGCTAATACTAACATATGATGCTAATACTAACATATGATGCTAGCGCTAACATATGATGCTAATGCTAACATATAATGCTAATACTAACATATAATACTAATGCTAACATATAATACTAATACTAACATATGATGCTAATGCTAACATATGATGCTAATACTAACATATGATGCTAATGCTAACATATGATGCTAATGCTAACATATGATGCTAATACTAACATATGATGCTAATACTAACATATGATGCTAATACTAACATATGATGCTAATACTAACATATGATGCTAATACTAATATATGATGCTAATACTAACATATGATGCTAATGCTAACATATGATGCTAATACTAACATATGATGCTAATACTAACATATGATGCTAATACTAACATATGATGCTAATACTAACATATGATGCTAATACTAACATATGATGCTAATGCTAACATATGATGCTAATACTAACATATGATGCTAATACTAACATATGATGCTAATACTAACATATGATGCTAATACTAACATATGATGCTAATACTAACATATGATGCTAATACTAACATATGATGCTAATACTAACATATGATGCTAATACTAATATATGATGCTAATACTAACATATGATGCTAATGCTAACATATGAGGCTAATACTAACATATGATGCTAATACTAACATATGATGCTAATACTAACATATGATGCTAATACTAACATATGATGCTAATACTAATATATGATGCTAATACTAACATATGATGCTAATGCTAACATATGATGCTAATACTAACATATGATGCTAATACTAACATATGATGCTAATACTAACATATGATGCTAATACTAATATATGATGCTAATACTAACATATGATGCTAATGCTAACATATGATGCTAATACTAACATATGATGCTAATACTAACATATGATGCTAATACTAACATATGATACTAATACTAACATGTGATACTAATACTAACATGTGATACTAATACTAACATGTGATACTAATACTAACATATGATGCTAATACTAACATATGATACTAATACTAACATATGATACTAATACTAACATATGATGATCTTATAAACCAGTTTAAAAAAAGAGATAGGGCCTGGAGCAAGTACAGATTTTCATCTTGTCCTAGTGACTGGGAGGAATATAAACGGCTAAGAAATATATGCACAACTCAAACGAGAAATGCTAAAGCCAATTATTACAGAAGTAGCTTGTCAAACAATATCAATAACCCTAAACAATTCTGGAGGAAAATAAACACTTTAATTGGTAAATCTGACAATGCAACAAGCAATATGACAATCAATAATGAAATGACTAGTGATCCACATGTGATTGCTAATGCTTTTAGTTTACATTTCTCCCAGTCACCACAGGTACCACTTATCCATCTAGATCCGACTGCAAACTCTCAGCCCTGTTCTAGCTCTTTCACTTTTTCAAATGTTAGCTCGACTGATGTCTTGCAGGCCATAAACAATCTGTCCTCAAGCAGTGGTCCTGGTCCTGATGGCATTGAGGGAAGATTTTTGAAACTAGCTTCACATGTTCTTTCTTCGCCATTGGCAAAGCTTTTTAATATGTCATTTAGCACCTGTGAAGTACCTCTAGCATGGAAATGTACTAAAGTCATTCCTTTGCATAAAGGAGGGGACAGTCAAATTTTGAATAATTATAGACCCATATCCATAATCAATAGTGTTGTAAAAGCATTTGAGAAAATCATATTCATTCAATTATCTGATTTCCTTTCCAGTTATAATTTACTCTCTCAATGCCAATCAGGTTTCAGGAAATACTTCTCAACCACCTCTGCCCTTTTGAAATTTACGAACAATATTTTTTCTGGTTTTGATAATAACAAATGTACTGGTGCTATATTTTTAGATCTCACCAAAGCCTTCGACTTAGTTGATCACTACTTGCTTCTGGACAAATTAAATTCAATTGGCCTCTCCCGATCTTCTCTTCTATGGTTCAGTTCGTTTCTTCATCACCGCCGGCAGTGTGTGTCCTTTAGAGGCAGTCAGTCTGATTTTAAAACCATTAGCAAAGGCATTCCACAAGGGTCCTCTCTTGGACCTTTATTATTTTCCATCTTTATTAATGACCTGCCACTCTGTTGTTCAGACTGCGACATTCACCTTTATGCAGATGACACGATTCTTTACTGTTCCAAACCCAACATTACAGACATTAACAACTCTCTTCAACATGACTTCAATAATGTCCAGCACTGGCTATCATGCAATAAACTGCTCCTAAATAAATCCAAATCCTTTTCAATGCTGTTCCAGAGAAAAAGTATGTGTGCAGCTGGTAACTTAAATTTGTGTTTTTTAGATTCACATTCTCTGGAATCAGTTTCAACTTTTAAATACTTAGGTGTTTGGCTGGATGCTGATCTTTCCTTCAAGACTCATATTCAACACTTAACTAACAAACTGAATTTTCAGCTGAAAACTCTCTATCAATCCATTAACTGTTTTAATTTTCTGATTAAGAAAAAAATAGTTACTCAATTGCCCCCACCGATTTTGGATTATGCTGACCTCGTATATCAGAACACTTCCGCCGCCGGTCTACACTCTCTAAATGTTGTCTATAACAGTCTCTGCAGATTCATCCTTCGCTGCCCCTACAGGACACATCACTGCCTCATGTATGAACAACTGTCTTGGCTCTCTCTTACAGAAAGACGTCAACACCATTGGCTTCAATTCATTTTCAAATGCATCCACTTTAATTTCCCATCTTACCTAAAGCAATACTTAGTTCCTTTCAGTTCATCTTATAGTCTCCGTCACAATGACACCCTTTTCTTTACTGTTCCCAGAGCCATCAGAGACGTAGGGAAACACGCTTTCTTTATTAAAGCGCCTCGAGACTGGAACCAACTTCCGGCTTCTATTCGTTCTATAACTTCATTATTTACCTTCAGAAGAGCCACTTTCGCACACTTGCAAAATATTTGTTTGTGTTTGTAGCTACAGTTTGTAGTGAGTGGGACAACTTCAATCGAAGGGCTTCGGTAAAATCTTTGTGGCTTTTCTTATTTATTATTATTTTTTTTTTATGTTTTATTATTATTATTTATTTTATTTTTTTCTCGTTGGATAGTTTTCAACTTATCTAATGCTTTTCTATATTTGCCTGAATATAATGGTTTAATTATTGGTTTGTGTGCAGGAGAAATGTTTACCTTTTACTCACGTGTGATTTAACTCTAAATGTATGTTTGTAAATGTACTTCTTGAACATGCTTTCAAAAGATTGAAATGGTATCTGTAATGTATTGTTAGTGGAGGGGGGTACATGAGAGCGGTGTGATGTGTGTGTGTGTGTGTGTGTGTGTGTGTGTGTGTGTGCATTTGTGTTTGTATTCCGTTTTATTTTATTTTTGTCATTTTGTTTCTTTGGATGTTGTTGTGCATCAAATGACTACGCTGTAACCTGTATATAGAGGACCCCCACGAAAACGAGATGATGCATCTCATGGGGTTATTCCTCTTTAAATAAATGTCTAAATAAATAAAATATGATACTAATACTAACATATGATGCTAATGCTAACATATGATGCTAATGCTAACATATGATGCTAATGCTAACATATGATGCTAATGCTAACATATGATGCTAATACTAACATATGATACTAATGCTAACATATGATGCTAATGCTAACATATGATGCTAATACTAACATATGATGCTAATACTAACATATGATACTAATGCTAACATATGATGCTAATACTAACATATGATGCTAATGCTAACATATAATGCTAATGCTAACATATGATGCTAATACTAACATATGATGCTAATACTAACATATGATGCTAATACTAACATATGATGCTAATACTAACATATGATGCTAATGCTAACATATGATGCTAATGCTAACATATGATGCTAATGCTAACATATGATGCTAATGCTAACATATGATGCTAATGCTAACATATGATGCTAATACTAACATATGATACTAATGCTAACATATGATGCTAATGCTAACATATAATGCTAATGCTAACATATAATACTAATACTGATACTAACATATAATACTAATACTAACATATAATACTAATACTAATACTAACATATAATACTAATACTAACATACAATACTAATACTAAAATAGGGTGGCGTTGTTGCAATAATTAATCTACTTAGAAGTTATCCTAAATTACAATCAGCTAAAGCTCGGTACCACGACAAACGAAAAAGTAACGCAATAGTTACTTTTACTGGTAACTAGTTACTTTTATAGTGGAGTAACTCAGTTAGTAACTCAATTACTTTTTGGGAGAAGTAACTAGTAACTATAACTAATTACTTTTTAAAAGTAACTTACCCAACACTGATCCTAACCCTAACCATTGCCTTAATCCTAACCTTAGCCCTTAGCCTAACCTTAACTTTAAGCCTAACCCTAATTTGAAGCCTAATCTTAACTTTAAACCTAACCTTAAGGCTAATCTTAACTTTAAACCTAACCCTAACTTGAAGCCTAATCTTAACTTTAAACCTAACCCTAACTTGAAGCCTAATCTTAACTTTAAACCTAACCCTAACCTTAAGCCTAATCTTAACTTTAAGCCTAACCCTAACCTTAAACCTAATCTTAACTTTAAGCCTAACCCTAACCTTAAGCCTAATCCTAATTTTAGGCGTAACCCTAGTCTTAAACCTAACCCTAACCCCCCTGAAGGACCTGCCTAACCCTAACCCTAAGCCATGGGGGAAAGTGTATGTTAGTAGTTAGTCAGATGTTAAATAAGGCCCTGTGAAATAAGGACTAATAAGTGCTTAGTAAATACCAATTTAGAGCAAATTAACCATAAACGATACAGTAATTATCACTTAATTAGTAAGAGCTAAACTAAAGTGCGAGCCAAAATAAACGCACACACACATGCTCCAAATATGAGTAGATGAAATAGAAAATAGAAAAATATCCGTATGTGCGTTTTTAGAAAAAGCCAGACATATTTAGTGCCAGATACATACAGCTTTACCCGTTCGCATGCAAAGTGTTTCAACGTCACAGCCAATAACAATACACGTTGCGTAACTTTTTGACACATTTTCCGACCACAAATACTGGGTTTCGCTCTGTCCCTTTCCCGCTCTGTAAATATAGCTCTACAGACCGGCTCCGCGCCTCCATATTGTACCTTTAAAATGCACATAGGGCGTCTCTAATACCCGGCTCTCCCTCTGGACTGGACTCTGTAATTATTTTTGGGCGGCTGCTGTAATGTGATGGTTGGGGACAGGCCTTCAGCACTCCTCCATGTCATGCAGGGCCTTGTGGGGGTGCACTTTTCAACATGGCACCCATCATCAGCGGCCCGTGCTACAGCTCAGTCTATTTATGATAACCTTTCTCTTCAAAGTCTATTACTTATTTACAGTCCTGGGAGTGTGTCCTACTTACACGTGGACACGCCGGAGCGAAGGTAGCGAGTGTCGGGAGCGATAGAGGATTTTCAATGTTTTTCAGAATCTAACAATGGATTATATAAATGTTGTTCAAAGGGTTTAGCGTGATCTGGGAAAGTGTGCTATATAAGAAAATATAAGGTATACTTTATTGAGCCCACAGTGGAGAAATTACTTTCTTATCAGAGACTTGTCTGAATACAGTAAATATTCTCACAAATAATGAAACATTTGTTTTTAGTGATAGGGGAAACCGGAGCACCCGGAGGAAACCTATGCAGACACAGGGAGAACATTCAAACTCCACTCAGAAAGGCCCTGTTCCGACCGGGATTCGAACCCAGGCCCTTCTCTCTGAGAAGCGAGAGTGCTATCCACTCAGCCGCCCATGGTTTCACACCGTGCTGTTCATGGTTTTACACTGGTCCAAACCAGAGCAGAGAGGATTCATGGTCCCAAACAAGCGGATCAGGCAAATCCACTTATGCAAACAAACTATCCATACATCCATGTTCTTCCCCTTAGTCAGTGGCTGAAACAGTGGCTCAGTTGGTAGAGCACAAGACCTACTGTACTTCATAACTCCCGCTGATGTCTGCTGCCGTTGTGTCCTTGGGCAAGACACTTAACCCCACTTTGACTGAAGCCCCCACTGAACGATCAAGGCCCCTGTGGACTCAGCACCTGCAGGAAGATCAGTGAGGGTGCTCTGTGCTCTGTGTACTGGGGGCAGCTCTGACTGTCACCCCCCTGACCCAGAAATGGATTTAGGTGAAGAAGATGGATGTATGGCTAGTTTGTTTGCATAAGTGGATTTGCCTGATCCGCTTGTTTGGGACCATGAATCCTCTCTGATCTGGTCTGGACCAGTGTAAAACCATGAACACAGTGCTGCAGCAACCTCTTAGGTAGAAAAAAGCAACAACAAAATATGAAACACAAAAGAACTGTTTCAGAGCGACTCTAAAGTAAACTCTGACAGACTGATCATGACGCTGTGATTCCAGAAAGTTCCCACAGATTGAAATGACACTGGCTCTGATTCACATACAACACTCTGGAGATCCAAAAATACCAAAACATGTTCTCGTGATGGTCTTGGCAGAAAATGATGAATTTACTCAGATATAGTTTTTGTCAAAGTGAAAGTTGTGTCCGTCTCTCCTCCTCCTGCTCTGATGAGTTCTCGGTGACAAAAAGACGGATCTCACGCTCTGTGACAAATGTCTTTACTTTCAAAGACAAATGTCTTTACTTTTCAAAGACGCTGTTTATGAGTCAGTACACAACTCATCACAGACACACACTGAGGTGACACACACTGTAGGACACGGGGACAGAGACAGAGACAGAGACAGAGGCAGAGACAGAGACAGAGGCAGAGGCAGAGACAGAGGCAGAGACAGAGGCAGAGACAGAGGCAGAGACAGAGACAGAGACAGAGGCAGAGACAGAGGCAGAGACAGAGACAGAGACAGAGGCAGAGACAGAGGCAGAGACAGAGGCAGAGACAGAGGCAGAGACAGAGGCAGAGGCAGAGACAGGCAGAGACAGAGACAGAGACAGAGATAGAGACAGAGGCAGAGACAGAGGCAGAGACAGAGACAGAGACAGAGGCAGAGACAGAGACAGAGACAGAGACAGAGACAGAGACAGAGGCAGAGACAGAGGCAGAGACAGAGACAGAGGCAGAGGCAGAGACAGAGGCAGAGACAGAGACAGAGGCAGAGACAGAGGCAGAGACAGAGACAGAGACAGAGACAGAGGCAGAGACAGAGGCAGAGGCAGAGACAGAGACAGAGACAGAGACAGAGGCAGAGACAGAGACAGAGGCAGAGACAGAGGCAGAGACAGAGGCAGAGACAGAGGCAGAGATAGACAGAGGCAGAGACAGAGGCAGAGACAGAGGCAGAGGCAGAGGCAGAGACAGAGGCAGAGGCAGAGACAGAGACAGAGGCAGAGGCAGAGACAGAGGCAGAGACAGAGGCAGAGACAGAGGCAGAGACAGAGGCAGAGACAGAGACAGAGGCAGAGGCAGAGACAGAGACAGAGGAGACAGAGACAGAGACAGAGACAGAGGAAGAGACAGAGGCAGAGACAGAGACAGAGGCAGAGACAGAGACAGAGACAGAGACAGAGGCAGAGACAGAGACAGAGGCAGAGACAGAGACAGAGGCAGAGACAGAGACAGAGGCAGAGACAGAGACAGAGACAGAGGCAGAGACAGAGGCAGAGACAGAGACAGAGGCAGAGACAGAGGCAGAGACAGAGACAGAGGCAGAGACAGAGGCAGAGGCAGAGACAGAGACAGAGGCAGAGACAGAGACAGAGGCAGAGGCAGAGACAGAGACAGAGGAAGAGACAGAGGCAGAGACAGAGACAGAGGCAGAGACAGAGACAGAGACAGAGGCAGAGACAGAGACAGAGGCAGAGACAGAGGCAGAGGCAGAGACAGAGACAGAGACAGAGAGAGACAGAGACAGAGGCAGAGACAGAGACAGAGGAAGAGACAGAGGCAGAGACAGAGACAGAGGCAGAGACAGAGACAGAGGCAGAGACAGAGGCAGAGACAGAGGCAGAGACAGAGACAGAGGCAGAGACAGAGACAGAGACAGAGGCAGAGACAGAGACAGAGGCAGAGACAGAGACAGAGGCAGAGATAGACAGAGGCAAAGACAGAGACAGAGACAGAGGCAGAGGCAGAGGCAGAGACAGAGGCAGAGGCAGAGACAGAGACAGAGACAGAGACAGAGGCAGAGGCAGAGACAGAGACAGAGGTAGAGACAGACAGAGGCAGAGACAGAGACAGAGACAGACAGAGGCAGAGACAGAGACAGAGACAGACAGAGGCAGAGGCAGAGACAGAGACAGAGAGAGAGGCGTCAATGGGAACTGGTCGGGGCCGAAAGAATAGGGACTTTTTTACTACAATAATAACAATAATACTTATAATGATAATAATAATGATTTTATTTTTTTAAGTATAGAGTTACTAAAATATCTTGTGTCTTGTGCTTCTGGTTCCTTCTGTCCTGTACCTGGTGATGCTACACTGACATTTCTGCACTACGACAATTAAAGCATTTCTTAATCTTGTATTTTAATGGTTGAAATTTTAGAATCCATCAAAATTGGTTGTAATCCTGAGAAAATAACAATAATAATAATAATAGAAAATAATTTTAGGGGCCACTAAAAACGGTCTTGTGAGCCGGATTTGGGCCTTGAGCCTGAGTTTGACTCGGTTGGAGACGTCTGGACCCGATGGTGTCAGTGTTTATCTTCTGTTTGTGGGAGAACCATGTAAATCCTGATGAACGCCGTGAACTGTATGATCCGCAGCAGACACAAACATGGCCCGAGTAAATCCCCGTGTGTACAGAGAATTTATTTGTTTAATATTTGCCGTTGTCTCAAAGGTTATGGCGTGTTTACCGTCCCGTGTTTGTGCCGGTGAGCGTGTCAGCGGGAGGAGGAGGAGGAGGAGGAGGAGGAGGAGGTGGAGGAGGTAGAGGAGGAGGAGGAGGAGGAGGAGGAGGTGGAGGAGGAGGAGGAGGAGGAGGTGGAGGAGGAGGAGGAGGAGGAGGTGGAGGAGGAGGAGGAGGAGGTGGAGGAGGAGGTGGAGGAGGAGGAGGAGGAGGAGGTGGAGGAGGAGGAGGAGGAGGAGGAGGAGGAGGAGGAGGAGGAGGAGGAGGAGGTGGAGGAGGAGGAGGAGGAGGAGGAGGAGGTGGAGGAGGAGGTGGAGGAGGAGGAGGAGGTGGAGGAGGAGGAGGAGGAGGAGGTGGAGGAGGAGGAGGTGGAGGAGGTAGAGGAGGAGGAGGAGGAGGAGGAGGAGGTGGAGGAGGAGGAGGAGGAGGTGGAGGAGGAGGAGGAGGAGGTGGAGGAGGAGGAGGAGGAGGAGGTGGAGGAGGAGGAGGAGGTGGAGGAGGAGGAGGTGGAGGAGGAGGTGGAGGAGGAGGAGGTGGAGGAGGAGGAGGTGGAGGAGGAGGAGGTGGAGGAGGAGGAGGAGGAGGTGGAGGTGGAGGAGGAGGTGGAGGAGGAGGTGGAGGAGGAGGAGGAGGGCAACGGACAAGGTGAAGATTAGCCTCAGGACCACATCCAACATTTGTGTGTCCTTCAGGAGTTTGTAGAAAAACATTATTCACAAACCGTTAACTGTAGTTCACACAAAGATACTGATGAGTGGCTTGTTTTACTTACTTACACATTTAGTAAGTAAGTAATTTAGTAAGTAATGTTTTTTTATGTCGCGCATTTTACAGACCAAGGTCCCCCAAAGCTCTTTACAATTGTTTAGATTTCAGAGTTTTCCATTCTCTCCACACGGTGATGACAGAAGCAAGTTGTCGAACACACTGGTCCATCAAAGCCTCCGACCAAACACCCTCCATTCACTCACTCAATACATTCATACCTGTTGTACGTGTTCATAGTGGTAGGGGGAACCGGAGCACCCAGAGGAAACCTATATGTACAGGGGGAGAACACAGGGCTCTGTTACGACCGGGATTTAAACCCATGACCTTCTTGCTGAGAAGCGAGAGTGCTATCCGCCGCCCATTTGCTTAAGAGATTTTTTGCAGAAACAAAGTGGTTACTGTCATAGAGTAAACAAAGTAAATGTGAAACCAGACTTTTTATTTTCTGAAGTTTAATTGTTAGAAAAACTGTCTGGAAACCATCACGTCTGTTACACACCTCATTTAATTTTTTGACTGATTTTTTACTTTTTTATTATTATTTTTATTCCTTTTTAATTGAAGTTATTTCCTGATGTTGTGTTAATGTTCATTTGTCTCTGAATGACAGACGAATGATCCAATCAGAGGCTGATCTGGTCTTATGAAAGTTCACCAAAAATATATTAGATTGTTTATTATTATTGAATGTTTTCACACACGATACACACCTGTGTTCTTTAGGCTTTTAATCAAGTCTAAACAGTAATAGTGTGACTGTTGTGTAAAGCATTCACTGAATAAACATGACAACTGTGCAGCTCCAAATCAGAAAAACATGTGAACATCCTGCAAACCAAACCAAACCAAATCAAACCAAACCAAACCAGATCTGTGTTTCATGTGTGCTAATAGATTGTTGTCGTCCACTTTTCCTCCGGACAAGTTGCAGAACACCTCCTTCTAAACAGCACTATTCGTCTTGGTAACAGTTGAAGATAGAGAGAGCAATTGCCTCTTTCTTGGTCCAGGCCTCTCCATCTCCTGCCCCAACGCTGAGGCCCGACCACACCTGGCATCCATCTTGTTTTCAGCCCAAATTACGGCCTGTCTCTGGGTCACACTGGGTCTAAGTGAGCAGCGGACACTTGACGGAGCTTATTATGTGCAGCACGGAGAAAACACAGCAGAGGACGAAGTCACCGCCGCCGAGACTGGGAGGAGGAGGAGCTGGAGGAGGAGGAGGAGGGGGAGGAGGAGGAGGAGGAGGGGGGGAGGAGGAGCTGGAGGAGGAGGGGGGGGGGGGGAGGAGCTGGAGGGGGAGGAGGAGGAGGGGGGAGGAGGAGGAGGAGCTGGAGGAGGAGGAGGAGGAGGAGGGGGGAGGAGGAGCTGGAGGAGGAGGAGGGGGAGGAGCAGGAGGATGAGCGGTAGGATGGGAAGGAGGAGGAGGAGGAGGGGGAGGAGGAGGGGGAGGAGGAGGGGGAGGAGGAGGAGGAGGGGGGAGGAGGAGCTGGAGGAGGAGGGGGGGGGAGGAGGAGCTGGAGGGGGAGGAGGAGGAGGGGGGAGGAGAAGGAGCTGGAGGAGGAGGAGGGGGAGGAGGAGGAGGAGGGGGGAGGGAGAGGAGGAGGAGGAGGAGCAGGAGGATGAGCGGTAGGATGGGAAGGAGGAGGAGGAGGAGGGGGAGGAGGAGGAGGGGGAGGAGGAGGAGGAGGGGGGAGGAGGAGCTGGAGGAGGAGGGGGGGGGGAGGAGGAGCTGGAGGGGGAGGAGGAGGAGGGGGGAGGAGGAGGAGGAGCTGGAGGAGGAGGAGGAGGAGGAGGAGGGGGGGGGAGGAGGAGGGGGGGAGGAGGAGGAGGAGCTGGAGGAGGAGGAGGAGGAGGGGGGAGGAGGAGCTGGAGGAGGAGGAGGGGGGGAGGAGGAGCTGGAGGAGGAGGGGGGGAGGGAGAGGAGGAGGAGGAGCAGGAGGATGAGCGGTAGGATGGGAAGGAGGAGGAGGAGGAGGGGGGGAGGAGGAGGAGGAGAGGGAGGGAGAGGAAGAGGGGGAGGAGGAGGAGGGTGCAATGGAGAAGTCCCAACACACCGAGGCCTATTCAGCAGGGCAGGGCCTGGTCAGTGCTGTGATGGGAGACCACAGTGGGGCGGCTGTGGCTGTAAAGTGCCAAACTGTGGTTGTGTCCTGAGGCAAGACACTTTGGTTTCCCCAGCGTCCTCCAGCGTCCTCCATGTTCCTCCATGTTCCTCCATGTTCCTCCTACAGAACCTACAGGCTGGAGGACAACACTTACTTTATTATTAATTCGTTTTGAACCAAAAAAGAGAGAGCTTACACAAAATTGAATCATAATGACATATGATTATTACATTTCCTAATTTGTCTTATTTAATTATTGACATCTTGGGCCATTTACATATTTGTTCAGGGCTTGTTCACACTAAAGGGTACAAAAGTGTGACAACAGACCACATTTTAAATAATCAATTAGAACAAATATAATGTTTTTCATGTTTCCAAATCCCTCCTCTGTCCAATAGAAGCTGCTCGAACAAAACACTTTTATAAATCAGACAAGTTTAATTTTGTAACGGACCTCATGATTTGACGGAAGTTTGTGACATATTTTCAGATCCACATTTGATTCAGATATTATTATTATACACTCAGTAGAAACAAAGTGATTCATTTCTTAGTAAACCAATTAGATGTGAAACTACTTAAATTTCTAGAATAAAATTGTCTGAAACCATCACGTCCGTTACACATTTTCATCTGCTGCTTTTTCAGACTGAGAACATTTTATTATTTTATTTGTCAATCTTTTCCTTGGGTTTTATCCACACTCTCTCTTTGATCTGTCTGTGTTTGAAATCTGTTTTTCTAATCTATGATAATAATTTTACTTTTTGAGTTAAAACCTTTGAAAGTTCAGATACTTTTGTTCTCCTCGACAGACTGCAGCGGCCTGTGACAGCGCTGGATTGTTCCATAAACCTTTTCAAAGCAAATCACGGCAAACAAAAACCCAATCCAAGTCCCACCTGTCCCAGAACCACGGACTGGACTCCAGGACCTGACCTAGAACACGGACTACAGTGTCAGTTCGGCTCCTGTCAGCAGCCGCTACATGAGACCAAAGTGGATCTCCGTGTTTACACAGCCCGAGCGCGGATCCTTCTCCGCTGCTTCTAAGCCTTGAATTTGGGAAAAGAGAAAGTGTATTTATAAATGATGAAAATCCCATTTCCTCGGCCTGCTTTGGGAAAATACTGGAGCTGTCTCCTTTTACCGCTGTTCTTGCCGGGATTGTGCGCTCTCCAAAGACACACGACCCGTTTCATTCTTCTGAGCTGAGGCAGTTTGAGACATTTAGAGCTCAAGCACATTGTATGGAAGCCCCTGAGCGCCAAAAGACATCGTGGGTTAAATATTGAGTCTGTCTTGAGATTAGTCACACACAAATTAAACAAATACAACCAATAAAAATGGTTTATGTTTTAAATCGTGTCTATTCTGCTGTTTTTCTTCTTTGTCCGGTCTTTCACATGGTTTTTTTCATTGACTGCTATTGACGTATTTGTCTGAGACCCTCTCTTTGACTGGAGATTACAGGACAATAAAAATAGCTAGAAACAAACTTATTTTTGCTGATCAAAGAAGACAATCCAGTCTTTCAGAATCTGGTTTCACATTTCACATAGTCTGAGGAAATAATATTCTGTGGGTCTTGAGAATCAGTGAAATCATCAAAAACAGCTTCCAGTCAATGAGTGTAAAACTTATAATCATTACTTTTCCTGATGCATTGTGGGATGTTTGTCGTGCACTTTGTCCCCTGTTGTACATTCAGCCACATCTATGACATCAATGACCCTTTATAGCCCATAACAATGTTAAAATACTCTATATTTTCTGAAAGGCATAACCCATAGCAAAGTCCTATTTTTACAGTTTTTTCTGTTATTCTAAAATGCAGTGTTTTATGTTTTTCTTTGTAGAAAAACGCTCCATGAATAAAAAGGTATTGATTAATTACTGATTTTTATTCTGTTATAGTGTTAATTTGGGACCTTGCACGGTGGCTGAATGGATAGCACTCTCGCTTCTCGGCAAGACAGTCCTGAGTTCGAATCCCGGTTGGAACAGGACCTTTCTGAGTGGAGTTTGTACGTTCTCTCTCCGTTTCTGCATAGGTTTCCTCCGGGTGCTCCAGTTTCCCCTACCATTAAAAACCTGCATAATAAGTAAAATCCCCCAGCTTTGGTCCTGACCAAGCTGAGCATCAACAACTGGAGATGGGTTCCCGGGCGCTGTTACTACGGCAACCACTGCTCCTGACGCAAATGAGTTGTGATGCTGCACAATATTAAACACAAACAAGACATAATATTGTTTTAATTTTTCTGCAATGGGATTAAGGTCAAATTTAAAGACTGACTTACCCCACGGGGATAAATAACGTGCACTTTTCCACACATACAGTGTATCTTCACATTTATACAAAACCAACACAATACAACAATAAGCGTCGTGTGTTTCCAACCACAGCTCGTATTGTTGTGTGGTTGGAAACATCTAATGGTTTTCCTTCCCACCTTTACACCTTTAAACCTTTAAACCTTTACACCTTTAAACTTTTACACCTTTACACCTTTACACCTTTAAACCTTTAAACCTTTCTCAGACTTGTGCTTTGTTTCCAAACACCTCGACTATTTCTATTCTGCTCAGAGCTGCATTTGTCTCATTAAGAGGCGCAGGTGCAGGAGTGTGACAGGGGCCGAGGCAGCGGCGTCTGCAGGGGCCACAACTCTGATCATCAGGCCAACACTGATGCATCTGCAGCAACACTGATGCATCTGCAGCAGTACTGATGCATCTGCAGCAACACTGATGCATCTGCAGCAACACTGATGCATCTGCAGCAGTACTGATGCATCTGCAGCAACACTGATGCATCTGCAGCAGTACTGATGCATCTGCAGCATCTGTCCTATTGTTGCCTAATCTGAGAGTATAATCTTTGTCTTTATGTGTTAGTTTATTTGTTATGGACACAGCACTTACAGAGGATGAACACTGCCTTTACTGTAACGAGGAGGAGTTTAAAGCAAAGAAAGGTTTCTCACCATCGTCTGTTTTTACCAACGTTTCGTCCTTAATCCAAAGAACTTTATCAGGGGAATCAAATCTCAGACCACGCGTTGGAGATTTATAACCTATGGGTGTGGTATATATAAATCTCCAATGCGCGGTCTGAGATCATTCCCTTGAAAAAGTTCTTTGCATTAAGGACGAAACGTCGGTAAAACCTGCTTAGAAGAACAGACGATGGTGAGGAACCTTCCTTTGCTTTGACTAATCCCTGTTTGACTGAGAGTTCACACAAAGGAGGAGTTTAGGACATAACCATTTAAAATGTACAAACATACAGTTGTATGTTGTATTTATGACAGATTACAAAGTAGTATTTAAAAGAAAATGTGTTTTTCAGTTCCATGAAAAGAATTACAAGGGTTTTTTTTGACACACATCATTAAAGCTGGGGTACCTAAAGTAAATAACAAATATAGATAGACCTGAATGATTAAATCCGTAAAACCGAGGAAGATACAAAACAAGGACGCAAAGTGGGAGGGGCCGATAGCACGACTGGTTGCCCCGCTTCTGTCAGTGTGCCCCAGGGCAGCTGTGGCTACTGTAGTAGTTTATCACCACCGTGTATGGAGTAAAATAATAATGACATGTGAAGTGCCTTTGAGTGTCCAAAAAGAACTGTATAAAACCATTATTATAATACAATTATTATTATAATAACCAGCTCAGTTTGAATATAATATGCTCAAAAGGTCTTATAACAGATCTGTTCGAGCCTGGTCTCACCACACCATTGTACAAATGTCATCTCGTACTAAGGGCATCCGCGTGAGTCGCTAGACTTTAGCATTTAGCCTAGCTTTAGCATTTAGTCTAGCTTTAACCATCTCTTTTGCCACTAATGGAGCCCGTGGGGAGTAGAGCCACAACATTTGATAAACATTCCTCTTTTTCCGGCTTCAATTTCTTGATATTTGGATTGAACCAGAGCAGATTACTTTACTATCACATTCTCCGACAAACTACAACCAGCAAATTCAGCACAAACAAAACACCCGCCTCCCCCGCTCTCTGATTGGTCGGCGGGGATTGATCTGATGTAACTGCAGCCACTAGGATCAGACCAAGACTTATGTAGAAAATGATAATGGACCGGAGTTTACAGATGGCTAAGACCGGCCTAGATCCATTCAGTGGATCCTCGCTCTCAAAACTGTTTGGTTCTGTCAATAGTTTTCACGCACATGTGTTTTGGGCCATGTCTGTCACATATTTAGAGAAGCTCAGACTGAAATATAAACAAAAGATAATGCTTTCTAACTGAATGAAAAGTTCAGGACAAAAACCACATTATATCTATGGCCCCAGTTAGGTACCACGGCTTTAAAACAGGATATTTAAGAAACAAAAATCTAAAGTAAACATTTGCATAGGTAGACCACACTTCAGCTTCAAAACCAGCCTTTTAAAAACCTGCACTGCTTTAAAGTAGAAATAAAAGCCTGCGTTGATGAACACAAATACAACTGCAGATGTGGAGAGCCGTGTTTCAGGTCCGTCTGGTGGAGCTTTAACACTAATAATGATGGAGAGAGGCTCAGGTCGGGGGGAGCGCCGCAGCAGGTGAAGATGGATGAAGGATGACATTGGGAAAGTCAAAGCATTTGTAAACACTGAGATTGATCCAAGAGAGAAACAGGAGGGAGGCCCCTGTCACACAGAGGATCCTTCATCGTCTGGATCAGTGTCGGAGCAAAGAACCAACCTCCTCCTGTCATCACTGTCATCACACACTCCCCGCTTCATGGAAACGAGGAAGTACACAAATTTGACAATCGCTTAGTTGGACAATTATTATTATTTTGGAGAGACAATCTGGAGAGACTCGAACAGGCAAACAGTGTATTAGAATTGTATGTTTGTTGACAGGTAATCTGACACTGCATGAATTACACACATGACAAGACATTATTTTCAAGATTACATTTTTTGTGCTGAACAGAATGTGGTTTGGATTTGGCCTTTGACCCCGGCGAGCACTGCATGATTGCAGAAGGGGAAAGAGATTATGAGATGAAATCCCCCGGCGCCTAGACCCTGGTGGTGGTAACGAGGAGAACAAGGCGGAGATGGGGAGGAGGAGGGTTGCGGCGTGAGTGAAGCTGCTGCTTGGATGGAGCTTCTGCGTGATGTGAAGCTGATGTGGGCAGTGCCTGATTGCTGCAGGTGAGGCGCTGCAGCTGAGTGTGATTGACAGATTGCTGTTGCTGTGGGCAACAGCAGTAGAACTGAGCGTTTGGAAGCACTCAGAGCTGGGTTTTCAGTTCTTCCACTCAGTTCTTTCAATCTCCGCTTAAGCTTCATATTACACAAGGCAACTCAAAGTAAGTAATTAAGTTTGTTTATTCGGTTATACACAGTTTTGACATAAAAACAGTTTAGCTTGTGTCGGTTCATGCACACACTTTGACATAGAAGGGATTAGGCTGAAATATAACTTATTTTGGCCGTTTCCAATTCATTAAGTAAAGTCTCATAAGTTGGTGGCAAAACCCTTTCACAATAGCAGCAAAACTAAATCAGGGAAAAAAATGATAAGAAAAGGAATGATTATTTATAATAGCAAATCAATAATATGAGAAACTGTTAAAAAGGAGAATTAGAATTTCTTTTCCATTTCAAGATAAAAGAAGAAACAGCAGTAAACAGTCTTATTATAAATGTAGGAGAGCTGGTTCATTCTTGGGCTTAGTATTTCTCTAAAAAATTATGCTTAATGTTATGTTTTCAATGGGAGTTTTTACATCTGTGGTCTAAGTTGTTCCGTGGTCTCACTCCTCTGATTGAGACGCACAGTCAGAGGAGAACTTGACAAAACAAGGTAAAAACATTCATCCAAAGAATCATAACAAATAATCTCAGTAAATTAAAGCGATTTAAGTCATAATCTTTCAGGACCCACAACTAACATTTATTAATATTTATCCACATTTATTAACATTTATTAACATTTATCAACATTGGTCCCGCCCCCATGAACCACAAACTCTGTCTATGTCTACTGTTGTGATTAACCTGGATTTGACCATTTGATTAGTGGAATAACTTAATATTTATACACATTTTTGCAATAATTTGTATTTTGTCGAAGTTTTTCCGCATCCTGTTATACTGCATATGAATTATTATTTTGATTTAGAAATTATTAGGCCAATCTTTTTCATGGATTTTAGATTTTTGGATTATCTTTGAGTTTCCGAAAAAGCGCTGTATAAAAGCCATGCATTATTATTATTATTATTATTATCTGTATTTTGATACAGATAATCAGTCCCTCTCAGTCCCTCTCTCAGTCCCTTTCTCAGTCCCTCTCTCAGTCCCTCTCTCAGTCCCTCTCTCAGTCTCTCTATCAGTCCCTCTCTCAGTCTCTCTCTCAGTCCCTCTCTCAGTCCCTCTCCCAGTCCCTCTCTCGGTCCCTCTCAGTCCTCTCTCAGTCCCTCTCTCAGTCCCTCTCTCAGTCCCTCTCTCAGTCCCTCTCTCAGTCCCTCTCTCAGTCCCTCTCTCAGTCCCTCTCTCAGTCCCTCTCTCAGTCCCTCTCTCAGTCCCTCTCTCAGTCCCTCTCTCAGTCCCTCTCTCAGTCCCTCTCTCAGTCCCTCTCTCGGTCCCTCTCTCAGTCCCTCTCCCGGTCCCTCTCTCGGTCCCTCTCTCAGTCCCTCTCTCAGTCCCTCTCTCAGTCCCTCTCTCAGTCCCTCTCTCAGTCCCTCTCTCAGTCCCTCTCTCAGTCCCTCTCTCAGTCCCTCTCTCAGTCCCTCTCTCAGTCCCTCTCTCAGTCCCTCTCTCAGTCCCTCTCTCAGTCCCTCTCTCAGTCCTCTCTCAGTCCCTCTCTCAGTCCCTCTCTCAGTCCCTCTCTCAGTCCCTCTCTCAGTCCCTCTCTCAGTCCCTCTCTCAGTCCCTCTCTCAGTCCCTCTCTCAGTCCCTCTCTCAGTCCCTCTCTCGGTCCCTCTCTCGGTCCCTCTCTCAGTCCCTCTCTCAGTCCCTCTCTCAGTCCCTCTCTCAGTCCCTCTCTCAGTCCCCTCTTCTCAGTCCCTCTCTCAGTCCCTCTCTCAGTCCCTCTCTCAGTCCCTCTCTCAGTCCCTCTCTCAGTCCCTCTCTCAGTCCCTCTCCCCCAGTCCCTCTCTCAGTCCCTCTCTCAGTCCCTCTCTCAGTCCCTCTCTCAGTCCCTCTCTCAGTCCCTCTCTCAGTCCCTCTCTCAGTCCCTCTCTCAGTCCCTCTCTCAGTCCCTCTCTCAGTCCCTCTCTCAGTCCCTCTCTCAGTCCCTCTCTCAGTCCCTCTCTCGGTCCCTCTCTCGGTCCCTCTCCCGGTCCCTCTCTCGGTCCCTCTCTCAGTCCCTCTCTCAGTCCCTCTCTCAGTCCCTCTCTCAGTCCCTCTCTCAGTCCCTCTCTCAGTCCCTCTCCCAGTCCCTCTCTCGGTCCCTCTCTCGGTCCCTCTCTCAGTCCCTCTCTCAGTCCCTCTCTCAGTCCCTCTCTCAGTCCCTCTCCCAGTCCCTCTCTCAGTCCCTCTCTCAGTCCCTCTCTCAGTCCCTCTCTCAGTCCCTCTCTCAGTCCCTCTCTCAGTCCCTCTCTCAGTCCCTCTCTCAGTCCCTCTCTCAGTCCCTCTCTCAGTCCCTCTCTCAGTCCCTCTCTCAGTCCCTCTCTCAGTCCCTCTCTCAGTCCCTCTCTCAGTCCCTCTCTCAGTCCCTCTCCCAGTCCCTCTCTCAGTCCCTCTCTCAGTCCCTCTCTCAGTCCCTCTCTCAGTCCCTCTCTCAGTCCCTCTCTCAGTCCCTCTCTCAGTCCCTCTCTCAGTCCCTCTCTCAGTCCCTCTCTCCCCTCAGTCCCTCTCTCAGTCCCTCTCTCAGTCCCTCTCTCAGTCCCTCTCTCAGTCCCTCTCTCAGTCCCTCTCCAGTCCCTCTCTCAGTCCCTCTCTCAGTCCCTCTCTCAGTCCCTCTCTCAGTCCCTCTCTCAGTCCCTCTCTCAGTCCCTCTCTCAGTCCCTCTCTCAGTCCCTCTCTCAGTCCCTCTCTCAGTCCCTCTCTCAGTCCCTCTCTCAGTCCCTCTCTCAGTCCCTCTCTCAGTCCCTCTCCAGTCCCTCTCTCAGTCCCTCTCTCAGTCCCTCTCTCAGTCCCTCTCTCAGTCCCTCTCTCAGTCCCTCTCTCAGTCCCTCTCTCAGTCCCTCTCCCGGTCCCTCTCTCAGTCCCTCTCTCAGTCCCTCTCTCAGTCCCTCTCTCAGTCCTCTCTCAGTCCCTCTCTCAGTCCCTCTCCCAGTCCCTCTCTCAGTCCCTCTCTCAGTCCCTCTCTCAGTCCCTCTCCAGTCCCTCTCTCAGTCCCTCTCTCAGTCCCTCTCTCAGTCCCTCCTCTCAGTCCCTCTCTCAGTCCCTCTCTCAGTCCCTCTCTCAGTCCCTCTCTCAGTCCCTCTCCCTCAGTCCTCTCTCAGTCCCTCTCTCAGTCCCTCTCTCAGTCCCTCTCTCAGTCCCTCTCTCAGTCCCTCCAGTCCCTCTCCAGTCCTCTCTCAGTCCCTCTCTCAGTCCCTCTCTCAGTCCCTCTCTCAGTCCCTCTCTCAGTCCCTCTCTCAGTCCCTCTCTCAGTCCCTCTCTCAGTCCCTCTCTCAGTCCCTCTCTCAGTCCCTCTCTCAGTCCCAGTCCTCTCAGTCCCTCTCTCAGTCCCTCTCTCAGTCCCTCTCTCAGTCCCTCTCTCAGTCCCTCTCTCAGTCCCTCTCTCAGTCCCTCTCTCAGTCCTCTCTCAGTCCCTCTCTCAGTCCCTCTCTCAGTCCTCTCTCAGTCCCTCTCTCAGTCCCTCTCTCAGTCCCTCTCTCAGTCCCTCTCTCAGTCCCTCTCTCAGTCCCTCTCTCAGTCCCTCTCTCAGTCCCTCTCTCAGTCCCTCTCTCAGTCCCTCTCTCAGTCCCTCTCTCAGTCCCTCTCTCAGTCCCTCTCTCAGTCCCTCTCTCAGTCCCTCTCTCAGTCCCTCTCTCAGTCCCTCTCTCAGTCCCTCTCTCAGTCCCTCTCTCAGTCCCTCTCTCAGTCCCTCTCTCAGTCCCTCTCTCAGTCCCTCTCTCAGTCCCTCTCTCAGTCCCTCTCTCAGTCCCTCTCTCAGTCCCTCTCTCTCAGTCCCTCTCTCAGTCCCTCTCTCAGTCCCTCTCTCAGTCCCTCTCTCAGTCCCTCTCTCAGTCCCTCTCCAGTCCCTCTCTCAGTCCCTCTCTCAGTCCCTCTCTCAGTCCCTCTCTCAGTCCCTCTCTCAGTCCCTCTCTCAGTCCCTCTCTCAGTCCCTCTCTCAGTCCCTCTCTCAGTCCCTCTCTCAGTCCCTCTCTCAGTCCCTCTCTCAGTCCCTCTCTCAGTCCCTCTCTCAGTCCCTCTCTCAGTCCCTCTCAGTCCCTCTCTCAGTCCCTCTCTCAGTCCCTCTCAGTCCCTCTCTCAGTCCCTCTCTCAGTCCCTCTCTCAGTCCCTCTCTCAGTCCCTCTCTCAGTCCCTCTCTCAGTCCCTCTCTCAGTCCCTCTCTCAGTCCCTCTCTCAGTCCCTCTCTCAGTCCCTCTCTCAGTCCCTCTCTCAGTCCCTCTCTCAGTCCCTCTCTCAGTCCCTCTCTCAGTCCCTCTCTCAGTCCCTCTCTCAGTCCCTCTCTCAGTCCCTCCTCTCAGTCCCTCTCTCAGTCCCTCTCTCAGTCCCTCTCTCAGTCCCTCTCTCAGTCCCTCTCTCAGTCCCTCTCTCTCCAGTCCCTCTCTCAGTCCCTCTCTCAGTCCCTCTCTCAGTCCCTCTCAGTCCCTCTCTCTCTCAGTCCCTCTCTCAGTCCCTCTCTCAGTCCCTCTCAGTCCCTCTCTCAGTCCCTCTCTCAGTCCCTCTCTCAGTCCCTCTCAGTCCCTTCTCAGTCCCTCTCAGTCCCTCTCTCAGTCCCTCTCTCAGTCCCTCTCTCAGTCCCTCTCTCAGTCCCTCTCTCAGTCCCTCTCTCAGTCTCTCTCCCTCTCTCAGTCCCTCTCTCAGTCCCTCTCTCAGTCCCTCTCTCAGTCCCTCTCTCAGTCCCTCTCTCAGTCCCTCTCCAGTCCCTCTCTCAGTCCCTCTCTCAGTCCCTCTCTCAGTCCCTCTCTCAGTCCCTCTCTCAGTCCCTCTCTCAGTCCCTCTCTCAGTCCCTCTCTCAGTCCCTCTCTCAGTCCCTCTCTCTCAGTCCCTCTCTCAGTCCCTCTCTCAGTCCCTCTCTCAGTCCCTCTCCAGTCCCTCTCTCAGTCCCTCTCTCAGTCCCTCTCTCAGTCCCTCTCAGTCCCTCTCTCAGTCCCTCTCAGTCCCTCTCAGTCCCTCTCAGTCCCTCTCAGTCCCTCTCAGTCCCTCACAGACCCTCTCAGTCCCTCTCAGTCCCTCTCAGTCCCTCTCAGTCCCTCTCAGTCCCTCTCAGTCCCTCTCAGTCCCTCACAGTCCCTCTCAGACCCCCTCAGTCCCTCTCAGACCCCTCAGTCCCTCACAGACCCTCTCAGACCCTCAGAGACTGACACAGACCGACACAGACTCTCACATGTAGGCTTATTTTAAAGAGTACTTTTTGACACATGGCTGTATGTTCTGTCTCTATAGATCAGTCTGCTGCTGTTCTCCAGACTGTGAAGAGATGGAACCACAGCACATTAACTCCAGGCTTCACATAAACATCAAGATCTTAGTAAAACATCAGAAGAACAACTTTCCTAAGAACATGGAGGTTAATCCAGGTTTCTCTAAAGTTGCCAATTGCTTCCAACTTTTTAAATATATACCCAACATACATACATTTTATTTTCACATTGACCTATATTAAGGCCTACACTGCGGCTTATAAAAGTATAAAGTGTCCATGAGTGAACTCCCCCCTCTCTCAGCTCACCCAGGGCCTGCAGAACCACAGCTGCCCCACAGCTGGACTCAATTAGGGGCTTCTAAAAGGGAGAGGCATGACAGCACCCGAAACCTTCATTCTTTCATACCCTACAGAGTAATCCAAGTTTACAAAGACCTACAAACGTGTCCCTCCTGTTGATGAAGAACACGCAAAAGTTAAAGCCACAAACGCTGAATGTTCACACTGCGTTTGAACAGTTCCGAGGCTCAAAGGCACGGAACAGAACGGAACGGAACCATGCATATATCTCAGAGCCACACGATTAGCGGGGATAGCCATTTCAACGCCCCGACACAAGCGCACATCTCTGGGGTAGAAAGCTGCAGAGAGGCCATGGCAGTCCGCGGCCATGTTCACCCCGGCAGAGGAGCACCACACACGGGCTCTCTGCAGTCTGACCTCCGCTGTGTCAGCTGATGCCCTGACACTCACCTCCACAGAACCAACCCGCTTACCTCATGACAGCGACCCGTCCGGACTCCTGCTCTCTCCGCGCGGACTCTCAGGGGCCAGACTCAGGGGCCAGACTCAGGGGCCAGACTCAGGGGCCAGACCGCGGTGTTGTGTGCAGAGCTCCGTGTGGGGTTCGGAGGGGGCAGAAGCACAGATGAAGAGGGCAATCCCAAAAGTAAAGCATCCAGTGGTATATCCTACATGTTCACAGGGTACAGCTAACCCGGGATAAAAAAAACAAAAAAAGTGTGAAGACAAGCTGGGTCTCTCTCGGTCTCTCTCGGTCTCTCTCTGGTCTCTCTCGGGTCTCTCTCGGTCTCTCTCGGTCTCTCTCGGTCTCTCTCGGTCGGTCTCGGTCTCTCTCTGGTCTCTCTCGGGTCTCTCTCGGGTCTCTCTCGGTCTCTCTCGGTCTCTCTCGGTCTCTCTCGGTCTCTCTCGGTCGGTCTCGGTCTCTCTCGGGTCTCTCTCGGGTCTCTCTCGGGTCTCTCTCGGTCTCTCTCGGTCTCTCTCGGTCTCTCTCGGTCTCTCTCGGTCTCTCTCGGTCGGTCTCGGTCTCTCTCGGGTCTCTCTCGGGTCTCTCTCGGTCTCTCTCGGGTCTCTCTCGGGTCTCTCTCGGTCTCTCTCGGTCTCTCTCGGTCTCTCTCGGGTCTCTCTCGGTCTCTCTCGGTCTCTCTCGGTCTCTCTCTGGTCTCTCTCTGGTCTCCCTCTGGTCTCCCTCTGGTCTCTCTCTGGTCTCTCTCGGGGTCTCTCTCGGTCTCTCTCGGTCTCTCTCGGTCTCTCACGGTCTCTCTCGGTCGTCTGTCTCTGGTCTCTCTCGGTCTCTCTCGGTCTCTCTCGGTCTCTCTCGTGTCTCTCACGGGTCTCTCTCGGTCTCTCTCGGTCTCTCTCTCGGTCTCCCTCTGGTCTCCCTCTGGGTCTCCCTCTGGTCTCTCTCTGGTCTCTCTCGGGTCTCTCTCGGTCTCTCTCGGTCGTCTCTCTCGGTCTCTCTCGGGTCTCTCTCGGGTCTCTCTACTGGTCTCTCTCGGTCTCTCGTCGGTCAGGTCTCGGTCTCTCTCGGTCTCTCTCGGGTCTCTCTCGGTCTCTCTCTCGGGTCTCTCTCGGTGGTCTCTCTCGGTCTCTCTCGGGTCTCTCTCTCGTCCTCTCTCGGTCTCTCTCGGTCGGACTCTCGGATCGGTCTCTCTCTCTCTGGTCTCTCTCGGGTCTCTCTCTGTCTCTCGGTCTCTCTCGGGTCTCTCTCGGTCTCTCTCGGTCTCTCTCGGTCTCTCTCGGTCGGTCTCGGTCTCTCTCGGGTCTCTCTCGGTCTCTCGCGGTCTCTCTCGGGTCTCTCTCTGGTCTCTCTCGGTCTCTCTCGGGTCTCTCTCGGTCTCTCTCGGTCTCTCTCGGGTCTCTCTCGGGTCTCTCGGGTCTCTCTCGGTCTCTCTCGGGGTCTCTCTCGGGTCTCTCTCGCGGTCTCTCTCGGTCTCTCTCGGGTCTCTCTCGGGTCTCTCTCGGTCTCTCTCGGTCTCTCTCGGTCTCTCTCGGTCGGTCTCGGTCTCTCTCGGGTCTCTCTCGGGTCTCTCTCGGTCTCTCTCGGTCTCTCTCGGTCTCTCTCGGTCGGTCTCGGTCTCTCTCGGGTCTCTCTCGGGTCTGACGCACTGCTGCCGCTCCGCTGCGTCTCTCTGCCGTCACACCATCACACTGAGGGATAACCGGCTGTTCTGTAGTGGATCCAAAAAGCTAGCCCGTTATAATAAATCTATGAAGCTTGTCCGTTATAATAAATCTATGAAGCTAGTCCGTTATAATAAATCTATGAAGCTAGTCCGTTATAATAAATCTATGAAGCTAGCCCGTTATAATAAATCTATGAAGCTAGTCCGTTATAATAAATCTATGAAGCTAGCCCGTTATAATAAATCTATGAAGCTAGTCCGTTATAATAAATCTATGAAGCTAGCCCGTTATAATAAATCTATGAAGCTAGTCCGTTATAATAAATCTATGAAGCTAGCCCGTTATAATAAATCTATGAAGCTAGTCCGTTATAATAAATCTATGAAGCTAGTCCGTTATAATAAATCTATGAAGCTAGTCCGTTATAACTGTTCCAAAGCCCCGTTTCCACCAGCCCTACTTGACCCAGTTCTACTCAGCTCTACCTGGTTGTGTTTCCATTACACTATAGTATCTGGTACCGTCTCCTAGCAACATACCCACAACAAATCAGTATTGCAGAACTTCTTTGGTAACCATGGCTTCCAGCAGCCCTGCAGTGGGCCGTGGCATGGTTAAATTAGAAAAGTCACATGTATTATAATGTTGTAGTGTGCCTCGTGCCATTGGATATTATCCAATATCAACTGTTCAATAATAATGTGAAAAAAGAATTATGTGTTTTTTTGCGCTTCTTTGATATTCTGTAAAATACACTATTTCACTTTATTATACGGCTCCTCACAGCTGCAGGTTTCCTCCGGAGAGGAGGAGTTTTGCTTTGAAAGGGCACACAAATGTTAAGTAAATCAATCACTTTAAAGTATGAGTTTTGCGTTCTGTCAAAATGAATCTAATATTTTGTATTAAAAAGCTGAAGTTGGCTGACACTGAAAGGCCGATGGAACTTCTTATGGTTTGTTTTTCTGAATTAAGCGTCACTTTTTACACAACCTCCTAAACTGTATGTACATATTTTAGTCTGAGGCATTTCTGTGATTCTCTTGATTTCCTCCTTTCCAATGATCCCAATCGGAACAAGGTCTTTCTGAGTGGAGTTTGCATGTTCTCCCTGTGTCTGCGTAGGTTTCCTCCAGGTGCTACGGTTCCCATAGCAGTACAAATATGCACAATAGGTCAAATCCCCAGCTCCAGTCCAATATGTTGGAAAACACTGGGACAGAGCCAAGTCGGCCTGAGCCAGTAGGTGGCAGCAGTACCCGTCCACATCCTTCACCTACCCACGTGACGTCTCGAGGTAGACGTAGCTCGCTTGTGATTGGCTGAGCGCCTTGCTGACGTGTTGTTCGGGAGGCTAAGCTAGGCTATGCTAGGCTATGCTAGGCTATGCTAGTCCTTCCGCCTGTTAGCGTCCTGTGCACGGCTCAGGGCTGCTCCAAAATGCCTTATTTTCAGACGTGGGAAGAGTTTGCGCGAGCAGCAGAAAAACTGTATCTGACAGATCCAATGAAGGTATGAAGTCTGAGGAATGTTAGTGTTTAGACAAATGTGCAGTGACTTAGATCTTAGGCTTATCTTTAGCTCATGGATGAAGCCATGACTGAAATGTGCTGTTTTTCCACAGGTCCGAGTGGTTCTCAAATACAGACACTGCGACGGGAATCTCTGTATTAAAGTCACAGACAATGCAGTGGTGAGAACACACACAGACACACACAGACACACACAGACACACACAGACACACACAGACACACACAGACACACACAGACCCATATAGACACACACAGACACACACAGACCCACATAGACACACACAGACACACACAGACACACACACAGACACACACAGACACACACAGACACACACAGACACACACAGACACACACAGACACACACAGACACACACAGACACACACAGACACACACAGACACACACAGACACACACAGACCCATATAGACACACACAGACACACACACACACACACAGACACACACAGACACACACAGACACACACAGACACACACAGACACACACACAGACACACACAGACACACACAGACACACACAGACACACACAGACACACACAGACACACACAGACCCATATAGACACACACAGACACACACAGACCCACATAGACACACACAGACACACACAGACACACACAGACACACACACAGACACACACACAGACACACACACAGACACACACAGACACACACAGACACACACAGACACACACAGACACACACAGACCCACATAGACACACACAGACACACACAGACACACACAGACACACACAGACACACACAGACACACACAGACCCATATAGACACACACAGACACACACAGACACACACAGACACACACAGACACACACAGACACACACAGACACACACAGACACACACAGACCCATATAGACACACACAGACACACACAGACACACACAGACACACACAGACACACACAGACACACACAGACCCATATAGACACACACAGACACACACAGACACACACAGACACACACACACACACACACAGACACACACAGACACACACAGACACACACAGACCCATATAGACACACACAGACACACACAGACCCACATAGACACACACAGACACACACAGACACACACAGACACACACACAGACACACACACAGACACACACAGACACACACAGACACACACAGACACACACAGACACACAGACCACACACACACAGACCCATATAGACACACACAGACCCACACAGACACACACAGACACACACAGACCCACATAGACACACACAGACACACACAGACCCATATAGACACACACAGACACACACAGACACACACAGACACACACAGACACACACAGACACACACAGACCCACATAGACACACACAGACACACACAGACCCATATAGACACACACAGACACACACAGACACACACAGACACACACAGACACACACAGACCCACACAGACCCACATAGACACACACAGACACACACAGACACACACAGACCCACATAGACACACACAGACACACACAGACACACACAGACACACACAGACACACATAGACACACACAGACACACACAGACACACACAGACACACACAGACACACACAGACCCATATAGACACACACAGACACACACAGACACACACAGACCCACATAGACACACACAGACACACACAGACACACACAGACACACACAGACACACACAGACACATATAGACACACACAGACACACACAGACACACACAGACCCACACAGACAGACACACACAGACACACACAGACACACACAGACCCACACAGACACACACAGACCCACACAGACACACACAGACACACACAGACCCACATAGACACACACAGACACACACAGACCCATATAGACACACACAGACACACACAGACACACACAGACACACACAGACACACACAGACACACACAGACCCACATAGACACACACAGACACACACAGACACACACAGACCCATATAGACACACACAGACACACACAGACACACACAGACCCACACAGACACACACAGACACACACAGACACACACAGACCCATATAGACACACACAGACACACACAGACCCATATAGACACACACAGACACACACAGACACACACAGACCCACATAGACACACACAGACACACACAGACACACACAGACCCATATAGACACACACAGACCCACACAGACACACACAGACCCACACAGACACACACAGACCCATATAGACACACACAGACCCACACAGACACACACAGACACACACAGACCCACATAGACACACACAGACACACACAGACCCATATAGACACACACAGACACACACAGACACACACAGACACACACAGACACACACAGACCCACATAGACACACACAGACACACACAGACCCATATAGACACACACAGACACACACAGACACACACAGACACACACAGACACACACAGACACACACACAGACACACACAGACACACACAGACACACACAGACACACATAGACACACACAGACACACACAGACACACACAGACACACATATACACACACAGACACACACAGACACACAGACAGACACACACAGACACACATAGACACACACAGACACACACATACACACACAGACACACACAGACACACACAGACACACACAGACCCATACAGACACACACACACACACACAGACCCATACAGACACACACAGACACACACAGACACACACACACACAGACACACACAGACACACACAGACACACATAGACACACATAGACACACACAGACACACACAGACACACACAGACACACATATACACACACAGACACACACAGACACACAGACAGACACACACAGACCCATATAGACACACACAGACACACAATATACACACACAGACACACACAGACACACACAGACACACACAGACCCATACAGACACACACACACACACACAGACCCATACAGACACACACAGACACACACAGACACACACAGACCCATACAGACACACACAGACCCATATAGACACACACAGACACACATATACACACACAGACACACACAGACACACACACACACACACAGACCCATACAGACACACACAGACACACACAGACACACACAGACACACACACAGACCCACACAGACACATATACACACAGACAGACACACACAGACCCATATAGACACACACAGACACACATATACACACACAGACACACACAGACACACACAGACACACACAGACCCATACAGACACACACACACACACACAGACCCATACAGACACACACAGACACACACAGACCCACACAGACACATATACACACAGACAGACACACACAGACCCATATAGACACACACAGACACACATATACACACACAGACACACACACACACACACAGACCCATACAGACACACACAGACACACACAGACACACACAGACACAACACACAGACCCACACAGACACATATACACACAGACAGACACACACAGACCCATATAGACACACACAGACACACATATACACACACAGACACACACAGACACACACAGACCCACACAGACACATATACACACAGACAGACACACACAGACCCATATAGACACACACAGACACACATATACACACACAGACACACATATACACACACAGACACACACAGACACACACAGACACACACAGACACACACAGACACACACAGACACACACAGACACACACAGACACACACACACACACACACAGACACACACAGACCCACACAGACACATACAGACACATACAGACACACACAGACACACACAGACCCATACAGACACACACAGACCCATATAGACACACATATACACACAGACCCATATAGACACACACAGACCCATATAGACACACACACAGACCCACACACACACACACAGACCCACACAGACCCATACAGACCCATACATACAGACACACACACAGACACACACAGACCCATACAGACGGACACACACACAGACACGTACACAGACACAGACACGTACATACAGACGTACACACAGACCCATACAGACACACACACAGACACGTACACACAGACACACACAGACCCATACAGACACACACACAGACACGTACACACAGACACACACAGACCCATACAGACACACACACAGACACGTACACACAGACACACACAGACCCATACAGACACACACACAGACACGTACACACAGACACACACAGACCCATACAGACACACACACAGAGACACAGACACGTACATACAGACGTACACACAGACCCATACAGACACACACACAGAGACTCACACAAACCCAAAAAGACACACACAGATACACATAGATCTGTGTGTACACGGACACACAATTCTCTAGAGCAACGTGGGGCCTTTGCATCATTCTTATAACTTCTGTTTTATGAGTCTATATAACGAGTGTATTTTCATAATCCGCTGCTTGCTCCTGGATTGATCCAGTGTAGAATCCACGACAGTAATTGTTGATATTAAGATACAATGGTTTATATCATTTAAGCACGTTTCAATGTCTTTAGTTGTTTTCCACCAAAGAGAATGGCAAAGTCACAGACTCGTTCTGATTGGATTATCCACTTAAGACATGTCATAAATAATGTGGTCATTGTTTTAAAGTTAAAGTTAAATCATAATTCTAATCACACAGAGATGAGGCGGTGTCTGGGCCTGTGTTGTCTAATATTTTAGGTTATATTAATTGTATTGTGTTGAAGAGAGGAACTATAACTCCTGCTACATCTGAGCCCTTTTCAAACCATGTACCTGTCTAAGTTATGTACCATGTGGGCAGGTTTCATTACCCTATGTCTGGGGACACAGGTAATGGACGCATATGTCATTTCAAATCTAAATCTTTTTGACCGTCGCCCGTCTAACAGTGCCGTGTTCTAAGTTTGACAATGATTGCGTTTTGTAAACACGATGACAGTGAAGTCTATAAAACATGGAGTGGGTAACATTCAAAAGAACATGTTTTATGTTTTAGGCGAGGTTAAACAAGTGGAAACGAGGTGGAAACAATCTTGCAAGGCACAAATAATCACAGTACATTCAAAAGAGCATCCCTCAGTTGTCTGCACAGCTAAACAGAACATTGTCTCACACTTTCAGGAAGACTGTTCCAGTTTATAGCTACATGAATCTGAAACACTGCCTCTCCATGTTTAGTCCTGACTCTGGGACCAGCAGGAGGCCAGTCCCTGTGCTCCTCAGAGTCCCAGCAGGAGTCCAGTCCCTGTGCTCCTCAGAGTCCCAGCAGGAGGCCAGTCCCTGTGCTCCTCAGAGTCCCAGCAGGAGGCCAGTCCCTGTGCTCCACAGAGTCCCAGCAGGAGGCCAGTCCCTGTGCTCCACAGAGTCCCAGCAGGAGGCCAGTCCCTGTGCTCCTCAGAGTCCCAGCAGGAGGCCAGTCCCTGTGCTCCTCAGAGTCCCAGCAGGAGGCCAGTCCCTGTGCTCCTCAGAGTCCCAGCAGGAGGCCAGTCCCTGTGCTCCTCAGAGTCCCAGCAGGAGGCCAGTCCCTGTGCTCCTCAGAGACCCAATGCTTCATATGGCACTAACATGTCTCAGATGTTGCTGTGTAGAGTAACCAGGATGTTCTAACATGTGGCTGTGTGTCAGTGTTTACAGTACAAGACGGACCAGGCCCAGGACGTCAAGAAGATCGAGAAGCTTCATGGAAAACTGATGAGACTGATGGTTTCCAAGGAGACGCACAGCGCCATGGAGACGGACTGAGACTGAGCCATGTGACCCACAACGGATTCTGTTTTCTTTTATCAAATGCCGAAACCGCTGGGTCATTCAAGCTTTATTTTATTCTAACGGACTTGTGCCACACGGAGAAATGTGGTCGTTTATTTCAAATAGAGAAATGCATCAAATAAACCTTATATCTTGTAACTTTTGCAAGACTTTAGAGTTTGCTTTTGTTTTCCATAGAATCCATTGCTTCTTCTAGATTGGGATACTATGATGTGACTATAATGAGAGGGTTTTTTCCAAATGCTGTAATAAAGTTTTTCATTGAATGGGTTTGAGATCGGAGTGTTGCAGGAAAACAACACGACTGCTCTGAGCTGGTCCCGACAATGTGGAAGATTCTGTGTTCCTGAAATTTGGGATTAAGCGAGATTGTTGAAACTGGGTTATGTGAGACAGAAGCACATGTCTGACGTGTCATGTTGGAAATGGTCATTAAGTAATTTAATTTAATTTAATTTGGACTGAATCTGTCACGAGCACAGAGAGTAACCGCTGTGTTCAGAAAAGTGTTTGTGGGACCTCAGTGGGACGGAGATGAATAACAATCTCTCTTTCAGGGAAGTCCTGGTCCCAGAGAAAGACCGACTGTGGTCTGGCTGTTATTGGAGACTTTTCTACATGTTTTTTGTGATGGGGGAAACTTGAAGTCAAATTGAACCCAGGAGCTTTTTGCTAACCGCTGTCCCACCGTGCTGCTCAAGGATCTTACTTGAAGCAAAGTATAATGGTACAATTCTCTTGCTCTTCTGGACACAAACCCAGGACAAAACCTTATAATGATAAAGATAAGAGGAAGAAAAGTCCATCCATAGAAATGTCATCGGCCTCGCCATCTCTAGTCCTTGATCCTTGTCAGTGTAAAGTCTGCATGTCCAGTTGAAGGTGAAATATCATGTAAATGTCTAAATCCCAAAGGAACGTTGTATGGGTTTGTTACCTACTACATAATTATCACATTTTACAAAAGTGATCAATAATTCATGATCAGGATATTTCTAATTTTCCCGCGGTGTTTGGTAATGGGTGATGCTGAACCACAGACACAGAGTAAAAACACATGGCATTTGAAAAAGTATTTTACGTTAAATCTCCAAATGTATAAAAACTTTAATATATACAGTCTATGATAAAAACAGAAGAAAAGAAAAATCCGTTTGCGCGCTCCCGTGGTCATGACGTCAGCAGTGCGCAGGTCCGAGGCTGGAGGCGGACCCCGGAGCTGGACTTTCGCATAGACCCATAGTATTATTATTATTATACTTCTTTGAGGAGGACTGTCTGTAGCTGAGGTCCTGGTGAGTCTCTGTTTCTGTTCCCACTGTCCCGGACTGTCCCGGACTGTCCATGGGTCTGTCCCGGACTGTCCATGGGTCTGTCCCGGACTGTCCATGGGTCTGTCCCGGACTGTCCATGGGTCTGTCCCGGTCTGTCCATGGGTCTGTCCCGGACTGTCCATGGGTCTGTCCCGGTCTGTCCATGGGTCTGTCCCGGACTGTCCATGGGTCTGTCCCGGACTGTCCATGGGTCTGTCCCGGACTGTCCATGGGTCTGTCCCGGACTGTCCATGGGTCTGTCCCGGTCTGTCCATGGGTCTGTCCCGGACTGTCCATGGGTCTGTCCCGGTCTGTCCATGGGTCTGTCCCGGACTGTCCATGGGTCTGTCCCGGACTGTCCATGGGTCTGTCCCGGACTGTCCATGGGTCTGTCCCGGTCTGTCCATGGGTCTGTCCCGGTCTGTCCATGGGTCTGTGTCGCAGTGCTGTTGTAAATGATAAAGTAACAGGACCGTTTCTTGTCTTTGACTTAAAAGCTTCAATAATGCACATGTTTTATAATAACGCAGGACTCAGGAGCCTCTGCTCTACAGCCTCTGCTCTACAGTCTGTGCTCTACAGTCTCTGCTCTACAGCCTCTGCTCTACAGCCTGTGTTCTACAGCCTCTGCTCTACAGCCTCTGCTCTACAGCCTGTGTTCTACAGCCTCTGCTCTACAGCCTCTGCTCTACAGTCTGTGCTCTACAGCCTCTGCTCTACAGCCTCTGCTCTACAGTCTGTGCTCTACAGTCTCTGCTCTACAGCCTCTGCTCTACAGCCTGTGTTCTACAGCCTCTGCTCTACAGCCTCTGCTCTACAGTCTGTGCTCTACAGTCTCTGCTCTACAGCCTCTGCTCTACAGCCTGTGTTCTACAGCCTCTGCTCTACAGCCTCTGCTCTACAGTCTGTGCTCTACAGCCTCTGCTCTACAGTCTGTGTTCTACAGCCTCTGCTCTACAGTCTGTGCTCTACAGCCTCTGCTCTACAGTCTGTGCTCTACAGTCTGTGCTCTACAGCCTCTGCTCTACAGCCTGTGCTCTACAGCCTCTGCTCTACAGTCTGTGCTCTACAGTCTGTGCTCTACAGCCTCTGCTCTACAGCCTCTGCTCTACAGTCTGTGCTCTACAGCCTCTGCTCTACAGTCTGTGTTCTACAGCCTCTGCTCTACAGTCTGTGTTCTACAGCCTCTGCTCTACAGTCTGTGCTCTACAGTCTGTGCTCTACAGTCTGCTCTACAGCCTGTGCTCTACAGTCTGCTCTACAGTCTGTGCTCTACAGTCTGTACTCTACAGTCTGCTCTACAGCCTGTGCTCTACAGTCTGTGCTCTACAGTCTGCTCTACAGTCTGTGCTCTACAGCCTCTGCTCTACAGTCTGTGCTCTACAGTCTGTGCTCTACAGTCTGCTCTACAGTCTGTGCTCTACAGCCTGTGCTCTACAGTCTGTGCTCTACAGCCTCTGCTCTACAGCCTCTGCTCTACAGTCTGTGCTCTACAGCCTGTGCTCTACAGTCTGTGCTCTACAGCCTCTGCTCTACAGTCTGTGCTCTACAGCCTCTGCTCTACAGTCTGTGCTCTACAGCCTCTGCTCTACAGTCTGTGCTCTACAGCCTCTGCTCTACAGTCTCTGCTCTACAGCCTCTGCTCTACAGTCTCTGCTCTACAGCCTCTGCTCTACAGTCTGTGCTCTACAGTCTGTGCTCTACAGTCTGCTCTACAGCCTGTGCTCTACAGTCTGCTCTACAGTCTGTGCTCTACAGTCTGCTCTACAGCCTGTGCTCTACAGTCTGTACTCTACAGTCTGCTCTACAGCCTGTGCTCTACAGTCTGTGCTCTACAGTCTGCTCTACAGTCTGTGCTCTACAGCCTCTGCTCTACAGTCTGTGCTCTACAGCCTCTGCTCTACAGTCTGTGCTCTACAGCCTCTGCTCTACAGTCTGTGCTCTACAGCCTCTGCTCTACAGTCTGTGCTCTACAGTCTGCTCTACAGCCTCTGCTCTACAGTCTGTGCTCTACAGTCTGCTCTACAGCCTGTGCTCTACAGTCTGCTCTACAGCCTGTGCTCTACAGTCTGTACTCTACAGTCTGTGCTCTACAGCCTCTGCTCTACAGTCTGTGCTCTACAGCCTCTGCTCTACAGTCTGTGCTCTACAGCCTCTGCTCTACAGTCTGTGCTTTACAGTCTGTGCTCTACAGTCTGCTCTACAGTCTGTGCTCTACAGCCTCTGCTCTACAGTCTGTGCTCTACACCCTCTGCTCTACAGTCTGTGCTCTACAGCCTCTGCTCTACAGTCTGTGCTCTACAGTCTGCTCTACAGTCTGCTCTACAGTCTGTGCTCTACAGTCTGCTCTACAGTCTGTGCTCTAACCCATGGACTCTGTACTCACTGCAGAGTCTGACACAGAGTTTGGAAACACGCAGACCAAGCTCTGTGTGGCTTTAACCTCTCACACTGCTGCCTACACCTTTGTTAAATCATATTTTACTTTTCCTCTTGATTTCACTGATCTAGGCCAGAGGTTGAGGAACTCCACCCCCTTCAGTGGGATTAGGTTTAGTAGCTCCGCCCCCTTCAGTGGGATTAGGTTTAGTAGCTCCTCAAAGGATTTAGAAACATATTCTGAATATTTATGTAAATGAGCCACTGAGAGCCAAAGAATTCCCTGTTTGTGACTTCTTGTTTAGTCACATGGCAATAAAATGAAAATGATGAAACATGATTCACATCACCACAACTTTAGAACATCCATCCATCCATTTTCTTCCGCTTTATCCGTTGCCGGGTCGTGGGGGCAGCAGTCTAAGCAGAGACGCCCAGACTTCCCTATCCACACACACTTCCTCCAGCTCGTCCAAGGCGTTCCCAGGCCAGCTGAGAGACATAGTCCCTCCAGCGTGTCCTGGGTCTTCCCAGGGGCCTCCTCCCGGTGGGACGTGCCCGGAACACCTCCCCAGGGAGGCGTCCAGGAGGCATCCGGAACAGATGCCCGAGCCACCTCAACTGGTTCCTCTCGACGTGGAGAAGCAGCGGTTCTACTCCGAGCTCCTCCCGTGTGACTGAGCTCCTCACCCTATCTCTAAGGGAGCAGCCACTCTGCGGAGGAAGCTCATTTCGACCGCTTGTATCCGCGATCTCGTTCTTTCGGTCATTACCCAAAGCTCATGACCATAGGTGAGGGAGCTCTGACTGCAGACGCTGCTCCCTCTTTACCACAACGGTCCGATACAGCTCTGACTGCAGACGCTGCTCCCTCTTTACCACAACGGTCCGATACAGCGACCGCATAACTGCGCACGCTGCACCGATCCGCCTGTCAATCTCACGCTCCATCCTTCCCTCACTCGTGAACAAGACCCCGAGATACTTGAACTCCTCCACTTGAGGAAGGACCTCTCCAGGACCAGGAGAGGACCAGGACCTGGAGAGGACCAGGACCTGGAGAGGACCCGGACCTGGAGAGGACAAGGCACCTTTTTCCGGTCGAGCACCATGGCCTCAGATTTGGAGGTGCTGATTCCCATCCCAGCCGCTTCACACTGGGCCACACCCGTCCCAGTGCATGCTGCAGGTCCTGGTTCGTTGGAGCCAACAGGACAACATCGTCTGCAATTAATCAATTATTGTGGCACATTTGGCACAGATAGAATCACTTTGTGCAAAAGACAGAAGTGTGAAACATGTTAAAGGTTTAAAATAGTCTGTGCAGGATATAATTATGTACAATAACAGCAGGTTCTTCTTCTTATTGTACAGTCTGACAGCAGTGAGGATGAAGGCCCTGTGGTTATCCTGTGGCCACAGCTGCTGCGTCTGTCTGATGAACCGTTCCATGTCTTTCAGAGTGAGATAACACAGACTTTGATGTTGTTTTTGCTCAGTGTTTGCAGCAGCAGTGATCTTCCCGTGACCCGGATGTTGCTGGAGCTGGTTCTGGCGGTGGGGCTGGGGGCGCTCCTGCTCCTGGTGCTGAATAAGTGGAAACAGTCAAATGTCCTGCAGACGGAGGACGGATGGTGGGGAGTGGGAGAGAGACCAGAGGGAGAGGAGGACGCTTCCATCCGACCCTTTCATCTGAGCTACAGTGAGGCAGAGTTAGAGGTCAGAGCAGTTTGTAATGTTTTTAAATCCATCAGTTTTATTCATAGCTTTACAACACTCGAGGCGACCAAAAGGCTTCACAATAAAAACACATAAAATCCATTCAAACATTTATGCATTAAAACGATAAAACAGTTAAAAACACATTAAGTGTCTGATAATGCTGTTTCAGCTACAGTTGAACCTGATGAAATCTCACACAACAAAGAGACAAAGTTAATCTTTTACTTGTTACATTGTACAAGGAGAATGTCCTGACAGAGGCAAGGCACAGACCCAGCCTCTCTCAGAACAAGTCTGAAGATCCACAGTCTGCAAGCCCCTTTTGGTAGAACAAGACACACCTTCATATGCAGATGGGAAAGGAAGAAACCAACACAACAAAAGACACTTAGCATATGAGCTCCCCAGACCTCCCGGGGTCTTCCTGAAGCTAAAGTGAATTACAATACAGAGCATTCAGCACATAGCCACATATGATTTACCAAAATGATAACTTAAGTTACATTCCAATATCAGTGTCACAGTGTAATGAGTGTTAAAAGTATTAAAAGCCAGTCTGAATAAACATGTTTTGAGTCCATACAGATGAGAACAGACCAGAGCAAGTCGTGGTCCGGGGCCCACATTCGGCCTCTTTCACATTTCTATGCGGCCTCCTGACCCCTCATGTTGGTATAATTCAATTAAATTCAATATTCTCGTGTATCGGCCTAAATCACAAGACTTAATAAAACTGTGACACTGTCCGACGCAGAACGGAGAAACAAAGCGTTCAAACAGAAATGCAATGATAATAAAAACACACAGAGCGGTGGGTCCATAAATGTGCTGCTTTGGCATTTGTTATGGCTAACCTGTAGCTGTGCCACTGAGAAACACTGATGTTCTTCCACAGGACACAGAGAAACACTGATGTTCTTCCACAGGACACAGAGAAACACTGATGTTCTTCCACAGGACACTGAGAAACACTGATGTTCTTCCACAGGACACTGAGAAACACTGATGTTCTTCCACAGGACACAGAGAAACACTGATGTTCTTCCACAGGACACAGAGAAACACTGCATGTTCTTCCACAGGACACAGAGAAACACTGATGTTCTTCCACAGGACACAGAGAAACACTGATGTTCTTCCACAGGACACAGAGAAACACTGATGTTCTTCCACAGGACACAGAGAAACACTGATGTTCTTCCACAGGACACTGAGAAACACTGATGTTCTTCCACAGGACACAGAGAAACACTGATGTTCTTCCACAGGACACAGAGAAACACTGATGTTCTTCCACAGGACACAGAGAAACACTGATGTTCTTCCACAGGACACAGAGAAACACTGCATGTTCTTCCACAGGACACAGAGAAACACTGATGTTCTTCCACAGGACACAGAGAAACACTGATGTTCTTCCACAGGACACAGAGAAACACTGCATGTTCTTCCACAGGACACTGAGAAACACTGATGTTCTTCCACAGGACACAGAGAAACACTGATGTTCTTCCACAGGACACAGAGAAACACTGCATGTTCTTCCACAGGACACTGAGAAACACTGATGTTCTTCCACAGGACACAGAGAAACACTGATGTTCTTCCACAGGACACAGAGAAACACTGCATGTTCTTCCACAGGACACAGAGAAACACTGATGTTCTTCCACAGGACACAGAAGAAACACTGATGTTCTTCCACAGGACACAGAGAAACACTGCATGTTCTTCCACAGGACACAGAGAAACACTGCATGTTCTTCCACAGGACACAGAGAAACACTGATGTTCTTCCACAGGACACAGAGAAACACTGATGTTCTTCCACAGGACACAGAGAAACACTGATGTTCTTCCACAGGACACAGAGAAACACTGATGTTCTTCCACAGGACACAGAGAAACACTGATGTTCTTCCACAGGACACAGAGAAACACTGATGTTCTTCCACAGGACACAGAGAAACACTGATGTTCTTCCACAGGACACAGAGAAACACTGCATGTTCTTCCACAGGACACAGAGAAACACTGATGTTCTTCCACAGGACACAGAGAAACACTGATGTTCTTCCACAGGACACAGAGAACAGAAACACTGATGTTCTTCCACAGGACACAGAGAAACACTGATGTTCTTCCACAGGACACAGAGAAACACTGATGTTCTTCCACAGGACACAGAGAAACACTGATGTTCTTCCACAGGACACAGAGAAACTTCACTGATGTTCTTCCACAGGACACAGAGAAACACTGATGTTCTTCCACAGGACACAGAGAAACACTGATGTTCTTCCACAGGACACTGAGAAACACTGATGTTCTTCCACAGGACACAGAGAAACACTGATGTTCTTCCACAGGACACAGAGAAACACTGATGTTCTTCCACAGGACACAGAGAAACACTGATGTTCTTCCACAGGACACAGAGAAAACACTGATGTTCTTCCACAGGACACGAGAAACACTGATGTTCTTCCACAGGACACAGAGAAACACTGATGTTCTTCCACAGGACACAGAGAAACACTGATGTTCTTCCACAGGACACAGAGAAACACTGATGTTCTTCCACAGGACACAGAGAAACACTGATGTTCTTCCACAGGACACAGAGAAACACTGATGTTCTTCCACAGGACACAGAGAAACACTGATGTTCTTCCACAGGACACAGAGAAACACTGATGTTCTTCCACAGGACACAGAGAAACACTGATGTTCTTCCACAGGACACAGAGAAACACTGATGTTCTTCCACAGGACACAGAGAAACACTGCATGTTCTTCCACAGGACACAGAGAAACACTGATGTTCTTCCACAGGACACAGAGAAACACTGATGTTCTTCCACAGGACACAGAGAAACACTGATGTTCTTCCACAGGACACAGAGAAACACTGATGTTCTTCCACAGGACACAGAGAAACACTGCATGTTCTTCCACAGGACACAGAGAAACACTGATGTTCTTCCACAGGACACAGAGAAACACTGATGTTCTTCCACAGGACACAGAGAAACACTGATGTTCTTCCACAGGACACAGAGAAACACTGATGTTCTTCCACAGGACACAGAGAAACACTGATGTTCTTCCACAGGACACAGAGAAACACTGATGTTCTTCCACAGGACACAGAGAAACACTGATGTTCTTCCACAGGACACAGAGAAACACTGATGTTCTTCCACAGGACACAGAGAAACACTGATGTTCTTCCACAGGACACAGAGAAACACTGATGTTCTTCCACAGGACACAGAGAAACACTGACTGCCAGATGTTCTTCCACAGGACACAGAGAAACACTGATGTTCTTCCACAGGACACAGAGAAACACTGATGTTCTTCCACAGGACACAGAGAAACACTGATGTTCTTCCACAGGACACAGAGAAACACTGATGTTCTTCCACAGGACACAGAGAAACACTGATGTTCTTCCACAGGACACAGAGAAACACTGATGTTCTTCCACAGGACACTGAGAAACACTGCATGTTCTTCCACAGGACACAGAGAAACACTGCATGTTCTTCCACAGGACACAGAGAAACACTGATGTTCTTCCACAGGACACAGAGAAACACTGATGTTCTTCCACAGGACACAGAGAAACACTGATGTTCTTCCACAGGACACAGAGAAACACTGATGTTCTTCCACAGGACACAGAGAAACACTGATGTTCTTCCACAGGACACAGAGAAACACTGATGTTCTTCCACAGGACACAGAGAAACACTGATGTTCTTCCACAGGAAACACAGGACACAGAGAAACACTGATGTTCTTCCACAGGACACAGAGAAACACTGATGTTCTTCCACAGGACACAGAGAAACACTGATGTTCTTCCACAGGACACAGAGAAACACTGATGTTCTTCCACAGGACACAGAGAAACACTGATGTTCTTCCACAGGACACAGAGAAACACTGATGTTCTTCCACAGGACACAGAGAAACACTGCATGTTCTTCCACAGGACACAGAGAAACACTGATGTTCTTCCACAGGACACAGAGAAACACTGATGTTCTTCCACAGGACACAGAGAAACACTGATGTTCTTCCACAGGACACAGAGAAACACTGATGTTCTTCCACAGGACACAGAGAAACACTGCATGTTCTTCCACAGGACACAGAGAAACACTGATGTTCTTCCACAGGACACAGAGAAACACTGATGTTCTTCCACAGGACACAGAGAAACACTGATGTTCTTCCACAGGACACTGAGAAACACTGATGTTCTTCCACAGGACACAGAGAAACACTGATGTTCTTCCACAGGACACAGAGAAACACTGATGTTCTTCCACAGGACACAGAGAAACACTGATGTTCTTCCACAGGACACAGAGAAACACTGATGTTCTTCCACAGGACACAGAGAAACACTGATGTTCTTCCACAGGACACAGAGAAACACTGATGTTCTTCCACAGGACACAGAGAAACACTGATGTTCTTCCACAGGACACAGAGAAACACTGATGTTCTTCCACAGGACACAGAGAAACACTGATGTTCTTCCACAGGACACAGAGAAACACTGCATGTTCTTCCACAGGACACAGAGAAACACTGATGTTCTTCCACAGGACACTGAGAAACACTGATGTTCTTCCACAGGACACAGAGAAACACTGATGTTCTTCCACAGGACACAGAGAAACACTGATGTTCTTCCACAGGACACAGAGAAACACTGATGTTCTTCCACAGGACACAGAGAAACACTGATGTTCTTCCACAGGACACTGAGAAACACTGCATGTTCTTCCACAGGACACAGAGAAACACTGATGTTCTTCCACAGGACACAGAGAAACACTGATGTTCTTCCACAGGACACAGAGAAACACTGATGTTCTTCCACAGGACACTGAGAAACACTGATGTTCTTCCACAGGACACTGAGAAACACTGCATGTTCTTCCACAGGACCTGCACAGACGGTTGGACCAGA